>CM029279.1:17129559-17641411 GCA_016920895.1 Vaccinium myrtillus
TACACTAAAATAGAACCAAAGGGTTCCAAATATTAACTAACTTTCCCCCCACCTTATTTTACCCTATTTTCTTAATCCCAATTCAACAACTAGTTCCGTCTCAGAATATGTTTCCAGTCCTATACGATCTACTTTAAAAAATCATTTTTTTTAAATATCATTTTCAAATTCCGTCCAAAAAAATGTTTGAACTTTATTCTTGAAAAATATATAATATTTTTTAATACTTCATTTTGTGGTCCTGATAAGCATTTTGGGACAGAGGGAAAAAGAGCTGCTGGGGAAAAAAGTGCTATTGGGGGTAAAATAAAAATAAAAAAAGGGTCAAGAAAAAAACACTTTGCCATTTTCAAGAATAAAAAAAGGGTCAATAATTACTCTTTTGTCTCATCTCTCTTTCACTCTCAAGGATACAACTTTGCCATTTTCCATCTCATTTCCCATTCCCATTGTAGCTTGGAGTTCTATAATGGGGGATGGGAAATGGCTTTACAACCCCATATCCATCCCCATTGGACATGCTCTTATTATCCTTGTCCATCCCTTAACCATTGCATCATGGATTTCTGCTCATGCTATCTGAAGTCTGAACTTAATTACACAAATAAGTACCTTATTCGCAGTATCCTTTTGTTTGATCTGTCTTATTTGTAGTTATTCCATTCACTCGATTTGATTCCACTGCCTTATTTGTAGTATTCCATTCGCTCGATTTGATTCCACTTTTGCCCTGGGGTCAATTTTAGGTTTGGCTGGGTGAAAGGTTTGGTATGCAGGGGCAGCTCTGCAAGGCGTTTAGGGGGTTCAAACAAACCTCTTGGATTCTGAAAATGCACTAAAATTTTTATTTGTTTGTATATAATGTGATTTTCCTCATGTATTACCTGCATCGGATCATTAGAGCAAAGTCGTCGTAAATGAAAATCTACATAATTTTTTTTTATAATTGGAAAGTATGACTACAACAATACAATAATAACAAAACTCATCTAGTCCCCAATCATTGGGGTTATAGGTAGGGGATGATTGGAGATGGACCTAAGCTTTGGCAATAGTTGCACAAAGTGGGTGCTCTCAGAATACCACTGAAACAGTGGCCCTAAACCTCCAAGAACCGGGGAGTTACACGAACGTTTTGCTGCAGAACCATGCCCTCAAATCAAAGCCGAAAGGCATTAGGTAGGGCAGGCCTAGAAACTCAAATCAATTTTTGTGCTCGTTACCATGCTTGCTTCATTCATGTCCAGGGCATCTCACTGATGAGTACACAATTGGAAAGTATGACTCAACAAAAATAAAATGAATTCGGCCCATTATATTTTTAACCAACACTTGGGTCATGTTAGATTGTCATGCGGTGGTGCAGGTACCGTGATCCAAAGACTGGGCTACCATATGCAACAAAAGAAGCTTTTAAAATAATTCGTGAGCGGTAAGCATTCTGTCGCGTCGATGAAAATCTGCAAATTGTTTCTTTTACACGTAATATCCATTTATTCTGCAAGTTCTGTTCCAAATTTCTTTTTTCTTTTTTTATTTTAAATTGATATTAGCTCTTATCTTGCTTGAAATTTTGTTTGGCAAACTTTGAAGTTTGGAGGAAAACAGCAAGGCTAGTGAAAAAAAGAGCATGGGGTTTCTATGTGATGAGATTTCTGGGGAAGGATTTTCCAAAAAGCAGAAGAGATCTGTAATTCCAAATATGAGGGAGGCATCAGATTTTCGGTACTCGGCTCGTTTCCGCACCATTCCAGCTCTCGAAATTATCGAAGATTCGGAATAGCTGTCTTCCTAAATTAAGAGGTCAGCCCATCCGTATTCGGCTTTCTAGTAAATTTAATCTGGTTGTTGGATCCTTTAGGCCCAAAGATTGGAATAGAAGGATTGCCACATTTAGAAAGCAACAGTTTGTTTCTGTTACAGACCCAAGTTACCTCAGCTGTTTGATGCTGTTAATAGATGCCCAGTGTTCTGGGTTTGTGCTATGCTGTTAAATTGACTATAAATGGACTCAGTGCACCCCGGGAAAACTCCAATCAATCAGGACTCTCATGGCTCTCAAAAAAGTGTGTTAAGTCTACCTCTGGTGTAAAGTATGAATCGAAGCTTTTTAAAGTCTAGGAACACATCTTCAGGACACGACTACAGACACAGCCATGTCTGCAACTGTTGGTTGTATTTGGACTCACATGCATCAATCAATCTGACAGACGGAGTTGTGTTCCTATATTGCTCTTCAGGAGCATCCTAAATCGAGAAGGTAAACAAACATAATTACACCAAGTATATGAATATGTATATCCACACACACACACACACACAGAGACGCGTACGGTAAACATGGTACTAGCATTTATTCTTAGAGGCACCGAATGCCTATAGAAAGGAAAGATCATCATGTCATGTGAAACCTTAACTGTTTTGAGATTCACATTGTTTTCCTGGGTTTGAGTTTAGCATTTTTTCCTGCAAAAGCATCGTTTACGGAAGCCCTCACAATGGCCATCATCAAAGCCTTCACGCAGGCAAACGTTGGAGCAATTTGTGTCGCTCATGCAAAGTCCCTTGAAGGTGTGGCTCGTTGCCTCACATAGCCTTGCATCCACCACCACCACTCCATGGGGACCCATCTCTGCTAAAAACACACATATAAGAAGAATGAAAGCAGTAACAGTCCAACATTCTGTTTTCGAGCAGCTTTGACTGTATACGGTTGGTTACCATCTGCTTTTATCATCATTTTCGAGCAGATACGCTATTTTTTTTTTTTTTTGTTGTGCAAATAGAGTTTTTTTCCAGTTGATACACCTCAATTGTGATGGGTTTATGTTGGTGTTTTACCCGGATACTTGTATGGCAATTACCTGTAATTAGTGCTACATGTCAGATGACTCGAGCCTTAAGGGCTCGTTCGTTCAAGTTTAATAGAAAAACCGACCAAACTTGAGACTCAATTTTAGACTTCCTTAATCAATGAGGGAGTCCGAATCTGATAATTTCCGACTTTATAAATCCTTTGGGTAATAATCCAGATTATGGATTATTGGATTATTTGTTTGTCCTTATTCAAAAAAAATTTGCATTCGTTAGTTTTGCATCAAAATTTTGTGGTTTCTGGATTCCTTTCAACGAGACGAATCTAACAAGTATAAATTTATGGTCAAACCAATTTTTTTTTTTAATAAAGCCAAAATAGGTGGATTATTGGCCAATAATCCACCTATTTTGGCTTTATTCAAAAAAAATTGAGTTTTGACCATAATTTTATACTTGTTAGATTCGTCTCGTCGAGAGGAATCCAGAAACCACAAAATCTTGATGCAAAACTAACAAATGCAAAAAAAAAATTGAATAAAGACAAACGAATAATCCATAATCTGGATTATTACCCAAAGGAGTACGGGCTTGTAAACCTAATTCAAAATGAAAATAATACGGTATTTCTTTTAGAAATAATTCATTTGATTTTAGACTTGCGAACCTGATTCAAAATGAAAATAATATTTTCTTTTAGGATGTATTTATATATATATTGTATTCATTTGGTTTATGCATAATATATCGATTTTGCTCCTAGCATATACACACAAATCAAGATAAGTTTGACCCCAAATCAAAGCCTTCTCTCAACCTTCGTATCCACATCGGAGCGTACTCTCCATAATAAAAGATTTTATTTGCAGCCCAGACCCATACGTCAAGTCACCAAGTATGAAAGCGTAATATTTTTGACTCAGTAAGGTTGGTTTGGTTCAATAGTGAGGGGACTCACTACAGAGCGTAATATCCACATCGGCCCAATAGTGAGGGGACTCACTACAGAGTGTAGTGAGTAACGGCAGCCGTTCATTATGTTTTGGACGGCCGGATTTAAAATAAAACTCTTGGAAAAGGAGAATAAGAGTTTTATTTAAAACTCAAACCGTTCGAAACACTTTTTTTTTTTTTTATTAAGGCCCAGATTCACTTACTGCACGCCCCCGATTCTCGAATTATGATTCCATTCATTTTGTAAATATTCGATAATCACTACATTAGGAAAGAGTAGAACAAAAATTCAAGTCATTTCTTTAGAGATAAATGTGATCGAGAAAGCTGATATCTGATCTTACGTTTGCTGAAAAACACTTCAGTTAACAAGAGAGAAATAGAGATGGGAGGAATTACCGGTAGCCAGAAACATCATCAGAAGGAAAACAGTTGAAATCTTGCGCATTGGGTCCTCCATCATCTCTGTTTTGTGTTCCAATTTGCGAAGTACTATAACTTTAAAATTGGGATTATACTTATGGTTTTCTTCTCTGGAGGATTATGCACCAACACCTGTGTGTTACTTCAAAGGAAAAAAAATACGGAGCATGGACGAGTGTCACTTTTTTTTTGCATGCTAATGTTGTGGAGACACCTATTAAGAAAGTGGTTTGTTTCACACCATGCATGTCAGATGTTTTGTGCCAACCTGTTTTTTCACCCTCACCCTCACCCTCACCCTTCAGAGCTGGCTAAGGGATAATCCCAACAAACCTCCGGACTTGGGCAACCAAAAATAAAATAAAATAAAATAAAATGTAAAGTAGGTATAAATATAATCGAGTTTTCAGAATAACATATTAGCTTGGTTTTATGGTTGCGTGACCAACTAAGGCGTCCCACATTGATGATCCAAGACGTTCAATATTTTTAAAATATTTTTTCAAGTGGCTCCCTGAAAAATCAGCTCACTAGAATATGTGTAAGTGCTTGATCAAATGTTATCATTTTTTCATTAAGAATTTAGGATCTTAACTTTTGAATAAAGAATTGAAAGATTGGATTAAGTACTTATACGCATCAGTTAAGCTGATTTTTTATAGAGCCATTGAAAACAATATATTCAAATTATTGAACGGCTCAGATCATCGTTGTGGGATCTTTAAAGGGTCCCACGTACCATTTGTACTTATTTTGTACGTAAGTGGTTGGTACCCTATCATTTTGGTTTGGGCTGTAGAGGCGAAATTTAAGTCGGGTAATTCAAGGGGTACCAACCCCATGTACAGATCATGTACCGACCATGCTAGGGGATTCACTTTTGGGTCCCACATTAGTGATGCAAACTGTTTATTCATCTTAAAACATTTTTCCAAATGACCCCACGAATAATCAGCTCAATCCAACATGCGTAAGTCGTCGATCTAAGATTTTCGTGTTTCATCCAAATTGTTTTGAATGAAATGGGAGAATTTTGGATCAACCACCGTAGCAAAGTAAGCGATCCCTTACTTGATCCTCCGCGCGTGTGTGTGTATACACGCACCAAACTTCCTACCCAAACCCTTAAAATGTGGACTCAGTCTGCACCTCATTGATTCCGATCGAATTTTGATGATCCCAATTGTGCAATGCATGAAAAACTACTCGGATCAAGCCCTTCCTGGTATTTTTTTTTCCTGGTGATTCCTCGCGTGGCCCTTAAAAACACCTTTTTAAACACATTGGACGGTTCGGATCATCGAAATTTGATCGGGGTTTATGAGGTGCGGACAAAGTTTGCATTTTAAGGGTTTGGATGGGAAGGGGGACTGTGTGTGCGCGCGCGCGTGTGTATTAAAGAATAATGTGTGAAAATTGTCAAATTTACTTTTCCTTGAAAAGGGGAGATATTTTTGTCATTATTCCATAATACTTGGCCTTCTTTTTTGGGTAAATATAATTCTTGGCCTTTGTCCCAAATTAGCCTAATTCTAGTTCCACCTCAATCAAATCTTAACCAAGTCACTAATTAAACCTTGTTTAAGTCTTTAGTAAGCCCAAACTCCATTCAGTCCTAACCAATTCCAATTCATTTAAACTAGGGGTGTTTTGGACATTTTAGCATATTTTTTCTATAAATACCATGCTTAAACCAACTCTCTTACTCTGCATTTGTTGGCTGACTTTAGAGAGAAAAGGGTGAGGAAGTGTATTCCTAAGTTAGAAAGGAGTAGGGCGGACTTGGGATACAAAGGGGTGTTTGGTCCCTGCAAATCCCCAAGTTTCTTACATTTTTTGTACATTTGATATAGGCTGGTCCCCAAAGACTTCTCCCATTGCATTTCTTCATAGGAAACGTGTAATCCACTAGGACCACTACTACTACTCTCTCTCTCTCTCTCTCTCTGGGCAAATCCCAAAGAATAAAAATAAAAAGAAAGAAAGTGTGAACACCCCGCGGAGCAGTCCACGAAAATGGTTATGATTTCAGAAAATGATTTGATTGGTTGAATGGAGTCGCCACCCGGATTTGAGGACCGTACCCGAGAAACCTTTTGAAAAATGACTCTTTTGCCCTTGATATGGAAAATATTTTCATTGGCCTCGTTAAAATGAGATTTCTCGGGTCCGAGAGCTAGGTTACGCGAGGGGAAGGAATTTAAAGCACCCCTCGCGCCCGGTGCAACCACCGGTCTCTACTAAATGTTTAAAAGGATTTTGAAAATATTGTTTAAATGGACTTCGTACACAAATTCATATGAAAGCACGAAAAATGTATTAAAAAGATCAATGAGATATGGGTGGATGCTTGTGCAAAATGTTATGAGTGAAAGATTTACATGCATAGAACATTGAAACTTGGCCAAATCATGCCCAAACTACTCCAAGATATCCCAGAAACTGACCACAAACATCAAATACATCGCACCTGGATAACAATCTAGGCACCCGGATTAGGAAGATCCAGGCGCCTGGATGGCCTACCAGACAGAAACTCTAAAACCTCATTTCCCACAGCAAACACCAAATGCAATGTCTTTAACTGATTCACACACTCTAAATGTTGTTTGACAATACAGTAGCAGACATGAACCTTAAGTTTAGCCCAAATGCATGATATGAGCTTAAAAGAGGCTTGATTTTGGATGATTTCATAATGAAATGCAATGTTTATGACATATCTCAAAACTGATGTACTATACCCATGCATATGAGGTGCTATTTGAGCAACTTATACTTGTAGCAAAATGAAATAGAATGAGTCTATACTAATGAGGGCATAAAATGCTTGTAATGGATCCCAACAATGTGAAAAATGCTTGGATGACATAAGAACTTCTCTGAGCTCATTAGGAACTTGATGATCAAACTCTACATATGAACTCATGCAAGTATTCTTTCTCATGTAACTATTCTATCAAGTATGATTATGACCTTGAAACACTCCAAATGCTTATCAACATGAGGATCAGAATATGAGAAATAATTAACCTAAAATCAATATATGCAAATGATGTATCGTGAACTAATTAAACTGTAAGAAAAGCAGAAAATATGGTAAGAGAAAATGGGATCCAGGCGCCTGCATGGAATGAATCCAGGCGCCTGGACTCAATGCAGGCGCCTGGAAGGTGATGATCCAGGCGCCTGGATTGAGTACTGATGCACAAAACATATTTCTTTCTTGATGATTTTCAAACCCCTTCCAAGCCCTCTACTGATATAGAAGACCAGTGAGAACTTGGTTGAGTTCCCCTCAGGGCCTACTTGAACATTTTGGTAGAAGAATCTACCTTTTTGGTTTGATCAAAAGACTTGAAATGGGTTTTTGAGTGGATTTTACGGAAATGTAGCTACTGATTTTTAAGTTTACAAAGCCACAAAGGGTAGTTTTTGAATGCTTTAGTGGAGTTTGGTTGATGGGAGTGAATGGATGATGGATTAATGGGGGAAGGAGGTGATTTTTGGGGTTGAAATGGATAGGATTTGAAGAGTGATGGTTGAAGCTGGAATTTCTGGAGTGAATTTGGCAGAATAACAGTAAGGGAGAAGAGGAGAACTTATCCCTGAAAATGGAGGAGGGGGCTGGTTTTTATAGAAAACCAAGGGCTCAAAGTGGGCCACTTAAACCTTTAGAAGGGGTGAGGGATCACCTAGGGGGTAAAATGTAGAGGTAATCATCCCTCTCACACCCCTCTCCAACTGATTCTGCAACAAATCCACCCAAGATATCGTTCCCGCCCACTATCAACTTAAACCACACTCAACCTGGGCTGATATCCAGGCGCTTGGACTCCTTCCAGGCGCCTGGATTTAGCCAATCCAGGTGCCTATGAAAGTAATCCAGGTGTGTATGTTTTAAGATTTTGGGCCATTCTAGGGTTCTGAGGGATGTTTTGGTAATTTTCTGAGAGGTTATTAGTGGGATCCTCAAGTCTTTGATCAAACTTTACATGCTTTATTTAGGCATTTTCATCATCGGGGAAGTCTCGGAATTCCGATGGTCCAGATTGGGGTGTCTACAGAAAGAAAATGTATGTAGTACAATCTTCCCTCCTCTCTCTCTCTCTCTCTCTCTCTCTCTCTCTCTCTCTCTCTCTCTCTCTCTCTCTCACTCACTATGCGAGGAAACAACAAAGCTTAAATGGAGAGAGTGAGAGACAGAAGAAGCGCGTGAGCAACATAAGTCCTGGTCCGCCTGGAGTGGCAGTGAACGAGTTTGTGATTCAATTGAATACAACGTAAGTTTCTTATATTTTACAATTTTATGGAGCAAATTGAGACTCGGGTTTAAATTAGATTGTAATTTCTTTTACAATTCGTGAAGAATTTTTGAAATAGAATGATGTTCATTTAAACTTCGTACGAATTACAATCTAGATGTTTAACATAGAACCCATGAAGAAAACCATAATTGATGCCTTCTTCAAGAAGAGGGATTCTCAACATTTGGAAGCTAATAGACCAATTTTTCTTCGGCCCTTAAACTCTGATATTGAGGCTTCAATTCTTGTGGAGGCTCGTCCTTCTAAAGCTCCTAGAATTGAATCAGAAGAAATTGACATCTCCTCTTTGGAACGTGATATCGGATTATGTCAGATGGTTATGCTACAATTATTGGTAATAGTGATTAATGTAAATCTTTGTTTTTGAAAGTGGAAAATTTGTCACGACCCAAACCCGTCCCTATAGGCTTTATCATAACAAAGTGCTAGGGAAATCATCACTCAGGCCACAACATAGGATTAAACATTTGATAAGCAAATGACCAAAAAGGGACTCACAAGATTAAGCAGCGGAAATCACGCCTGTATTAACATTCAAAAACCATAACGTGTCTTTACATCAGGATCTTAACTCAAAGTACATCTCGGAGCTGTGCCTATTTTTACAAGTTTTACAAACCACTGCAGATATATATACAAGTCAAAAGTATAGTCAAGCGCAACACCCTATCTACATCCAATCTACAACATGCCCACGAGCCTCGACCTCACACAGATAATGTCGTGGCACGCTACTCCTCATTGCCTGAAAGGTGGGGAAAACATTTACATAAGCTAAAGCTCGTATGAGTGATTATCACACAGGCCACACGCTTCCCATGAACTATATAAAAAACTTACGAGAGCCAAGTTACGAGAGGGGAAGGGTTTTAAGGCATCCCCCTCGCCTAGTACAAGGACCGGTCTCTACTAAGTGTTTATGAGATTCACTTTAAACATTTATTTTCAAACTTTAATCACATAAGGGAAAGGGGGAGCAAGTAAACGGGGATTGAACACGAAAAGGTTGATACTTGTGCAAAGTGAACAATATGTAGTATGATGATGATTGAAGAATATGAACAACAATAACAACAACTAGAAACTATAATGAAAGGGAAAATAGAACTTTTGGGCACTTTTTGAACAAAATCAGTTTGAATCCGTTGTTTACCCTTTAGGCGCCCGAAGGGGTGCTTTGGGCGCCTAAAGGGAGCTTTGGGCGCCTGAAGTTGCTGCTTTCAAGTGTCCAAATCAAACTCTTTTTTTGGCAAAAGGAACCTTACATAGTGTATAAAGAGCATCATCGTCAGGTTCGTTACTCCACTTCAAAAAATAAAATTGCGAAGGAAAAATTCAAAAAACCTATCATCCTCGCTTGGGAATCGGTGAATTTTACAATTGCTACGAGTGCTCGCTTCTTGCAGTGAGGCAGTATTTACCCTCTTTTTTTTTCATCAACGGCAAATCTCATTCCAAGTAAGCCTAACGGCACTTACAGAGAATAAACAAGAAAGTCGAAAAGAACTAAAACTACTATACCTAGGACACAAGCTAAACCACCAAAGGGCTTACAGGCTCAAAAACACATTACTGCAGAAAAGCAGACCGACGCTATGCGGCATAGAGTCCCTCCAAGGGAACAGTAGCATTATTTACTCAATTAGCATTATTTTAATGTTTTGGTTCAAATTGAATTTTGTCTTCATCTGATCTCTTTTGCCACATACATACATTCAAAGGGCTTTTTTTTTTTTTTTGGGTAATGAGAGAGAAAAATATTCAAAGAGTCCTACAAACAAACACTGATAATCGACTGTGCAATTAATACTAATAAAGAATGTACAAATAATATTTTGATCATTATCAGAAAACATTGAAATGTAGAATATACATTCAAAAGGCCAATGTTTTGTTTTTAAGTGAACAATTTCACATCAATTTTTAAAAATTTGAAGAATTTCAATTTAGAATAATAGAACATAATACAAAACTTTTAAAAAAAGAAAAAAGAAAATCACTAGTCGTTTTTATAAAGTGTACCATTAAATTTATACTAAAAAAGGATAATTAAATAGAATACGGGCTTATTCTCCTACACATTTTTTCCAATAAAATCTCACATTTTATCACACTCCAATCTCAACACACAAAATGTAAAAGTGATTTTATGAGATTTCCATAAAATCCTCCTAAAATCTATAGGAAAACCACTACATTTTATCATTTGGGAAAACAACTCAATTTTATCAACTCTCCATAAAATGTTCATTTTATGAGATTTTCATAAAATGCACCTAAAATCTATGGGGCACTTAAATAATCATTTTTTTAGTCACTTGAAATTAGAAAATCATTCTGAGACTATTTAAGAGTTATGTTTTCATCCCGAGATTCAAATAAACCCTAAAATGCCCTTTATATATATAATTATATAATTGTAACATATTAAGGGATTGAGGACTAAATTAAAAGCTGCATATATGGGCGGTAGGTAGTGGACCATTTTCAAGGGATTGGAGGGATAAAACCCAATCCCACATTTTACGTTTAGTTGTCATCCTCATTTTAAAATCTAGAAAGAAAAATTTGTAATGCCATAATTCAGGACCCAATCTTCACCCAGTGGTCCTTGCTCCCGACTAACTTGACTTCATCTTCTCGGCATCCCAAATCATTGCCCTCTCTGTCCCAAGTCGAAGTTTAGTAGACTCTTTTTTTTTTTTTACCATGATTCAAAGGTGATGGATCTAATTGATCATATTTACCATGATTCTTATTCTCATTATGTAATATGGTAAATTTTGCTCTATGGGTTTTGGATCACGTGGCAATTGATATTTTTACCATGTTTACAAGTTATTATGTTTTTTTTACCATAAACACTATTATAAGTTTTAATATTTTTACATGACTTGAGTTCTAATTGAATTCTATGTTTACCATGATTTTTGTTCTTTATTTGATTTTTACCTTGACATCTGGATTATATTGATGGCATTTTCTTACCATGATTTGAATAGTTTATTCAACCGATATTTCCACATTTACCATAAACACTGTAACCATAAAACTGGGATTTGTTTTGATATTTTTACTATGACTTGAGTTCTAATTGAATTCTATGTTTACCATGATTTTTGTTCTTTATTTGATTTTTATCATGACATCTGGATTATATTGATGACATTTTCTTACCATGATTTGATTAGTTTATTCAACTGATAGTTCCACGTTTACCATAAACACTGTGACCATAAAATTGGGATTTGTTTTGACATTTTTACCATAAAACTGGGATTTGTTTTATATTTTTACCATGATTTTTTATCTTTTTTTTATTTTTACCATTAAATGTTGATTACACGGTTGATATGTTTCACCATGATTCAAATTCTTAATTTAACAATTATTACCACGTTTACAAGTGATTAATTTTTTTTTACCATAGAAACCGTGATATGTGATGATTTTTTTTTTATCATGGTTTGTGTTCTAAAATGATATTATATTTACAATGTTTTTTACTAGTTATAACACATTTCTCACTAAATTTGACCATGTTTCATTTATTTTTTTACCACGTTTGTTTTTTGTTTTTTATTAGAACCTTATGTGATGATTTTTATTTGGTAACTGATATACTCAAATATCCCACCACTTAGAATTCATGCCATAAATTTTGGGATCCACACTTGCCTAAAATCATCCCTAATGGCTATCAGAATTTTGAACCTGTGAACTTTTTGAAATTTCTTGATTTTAGGTCATTTCACCATGCATTGATTTTAGATAATAGGATGAAAAGCAATTTTTTGTAACTTACAATATTTGAAAAATTCATTATTCCCTAAAAAAAAGGAACTACATTTTAGGAAGTCCTTATTTCAATGAAGAAATGGTAATTATGACAAATCACATTATAAGAGGATGAAAACATAATTCCATAAAAATATAAGGATGAAAACATACGTGATATTCAAAATCTGGATGAATAATTAATTACCTCAAAATCTATAGGAGTTGCTACACCTTGAAAAGGCTAAACCCCAATCAAAGTTACAGAACCCTAATTTTGCCACTTCCCTCTTCTCTTCTACCTCTGCCCAATGCACGCTTGGAGGCACGGAAGTAAGTCTCTCTCTCTCTCTCTCTCTCTCTCTCTCTCTCTTGCTTCAACTGGTTCCCCGGGTGCATGGAGGTACACATATGGTGACTATGGGGCACCACCCTGGATGCATCCATATGGGAGTGCCTTACACTTCCTGGGAGTCACTTATGCTTGATGAGGCACTTATTATGGCTCAACTTTCCACTTGGGAACCACCTTAGGGTTGTTATGGATGCTTGTTGGTATTCTGTCTTGCTGAATTTGTTGTACATCTTTGTGGTACTTTTCTCAGAATAAAAATGGAGCAGAGATTGGCTAATACATGGCAGATGACTGTGAATGAGAAGAAATTCATCGAGACTGCTTTGGTAGCGGACATTAGAGTTGATGGTCGGCGTCCATTTGATTATCGACGGCTTACTATCAAGTTCGGTAGGTAAGAATTGTAAATTCGACAGTCTATGTTAATGGACTTGAATGAGGTGCAGGTGTGTTTTAGGTATTTAACTTCTTTGAACCCACTTTATTTTGAAAAAAGTAAACTTCTTTGAATCCCAATCTTAAAACAAGACTGAACTTGAAAATTGTCTCAGAATAGACTCCTCCGTCAAATTTTAGCTTCCCATTCTTCCTCTGCCAAATGTTAAGGATAGACTTGTCTAATTTGGATGTGGGTTTGGCGTTTGTTGAACCCAAACCCAATTACCCAACTCGTTTTGTATGGACATGGACACTGGGGTAGCTAGATCAAGTTCCAACAATTCTTTTTGTTGTTTTTTCTTGTGTTTTGCCCCCAAATATTAGTTTCTGGTTATAGATCCTTTCAGTTTCCTTTTATAGATTTGGTAGACTTATTACAGACCTTCTGTTTTGTGTATGACTATTAATCTAACTAGTAATTTTCCTTTGTTTTATGTTTTTCAACCTGCTACTCCTCCCTAATCTTTATGCGATTTTCACTGGGCATTGCTAAATTTTATTCTCTGATGATAAAAACTTGGACAGTTGTTTAAGAGCCCCGTCCTTTTTTGTTCAGTAGTAACTAAATAACATTATTTACTTCATGGCAGCAGTTTATGTGTAGGTAATTTTTCTCTAAGATTATCCACTCATTGTCGCCAGTTTATGTGTAAATAGTACAATTTGTCTATCTTGGATGTTATTTTCTTTCTCAAATTTAACCAGCACTGTTAGGCTGATTGAATGTTGTATTCTCAGTGTTCTTCATATTTTTGGTTGTCATTTTGGACATGCCCCTCTGACTTGGTAAAATGATGTGCCAAGCATTTAAGTTATGCTGTAATGTGCAGAGAAGATGGTTCATCAGAGGTGCAGCTTGGCCAGACTCATGTTATGGGTTTTGTAACTTCCGAACTAGTTCAACCATATCGAGATAGGCAAAATGAAGGGACCCTCTCAATTTTCACTGAGTTCTCTCCAATGGCTGATCCTTCATTTGAAGCAGGTCGTGCTGCAGAATCTGCTGTGGAGTTGGCACGCATTATAGACCGTGGTCTAAGGTGATTTTTATGTTTTTTTTGCTCTCTTCTTTTTTGGCTATCAAAGGATTGGCTACATTTTTGGTTCATAATATGGCGAAAGAGCCCAAGTTTTAGGAACTTCAGTACCTTTTTGGGGTTCATATTATACTATAAGAACATACTGACAATTTTTCTCCTTCATTGTTTTCTTTTCCTCATTGATTCTTCTCTGTTGTAGAGAAATCCCACCTATACATACTTGACTTCTTAAACATATCAATGTGATTTTGAATTCCCTCGTTCATGCAAGTCTTATTTAGTACTTACGCTTATACCACTGTACACTAGTTACATATTTCACTTTCATCCCTCAATAATTATACTAGTGCCCCTCAAAATTATGAAACTATCCCCTCCTTTTATACCTCAAAACTGACGAAACACGACACTATATTCTGTGCTAATTCGAGTTGATAAGGGGCTTGTAGTTTTCGAGCTATGTTCTTTTAACATGCACGGAGAAACACTTTGATACAAAATCCCAACTGCAATGTTCTAATGGAGTATTTTCTCATCATGCTCGACTGTGAGAAACAGTTTTCAAGGTTACTACTAACAGGTGTCCCCTCGGTGCTGAATTCCTGGATCCTCTGCTGGTTATGGCCATTTTATAGAAGGATACATAACACTTCATCAATCTTTCTACATGTGATGAACAGTAGCTGTACTCAAAGAGTAAGGACACATATTTGGTAGGGCTTCATGTTGATAACCAAACCAAACTGAGCATTGTGTCCAATAAATTGGCTTGGCTACATGAATCTTTTTTCGCCATTCTGCTTTGTGCAGGGCTTTGTATTGTTGTTTCAATAGGTAGTGATATTTACTTATATAACTTGCAGGGAAAGCCGGGCAGTAGATATGGAATCACTTTGTGTTATTGCAGGAAAGTTAGTGTGGGCCATTCGCATTGATCTCCACATTCTGGACAATGGGGGGTAAGTTGTAATACCATCGACAATGCAAGGCAATTTCTTGTATGTTTCTTGAGCTATGCGTCCAATGTGTCCTTTTCTCTTTCTTGATTATGAGAACAGAAATCTCGTTGATGCTGCCAACATTGCTGCTTTGGCTGCTCTCTCGACATTCCGGCGGCCTGAATGTACATTAGGCGGTGAAAACGGTCAGGAAGTGATAATACATCCACCTGAGGTAAGATGCTTTACTTGTTCATTTAGGTTTAAATAAACTTAATGTTGCAGACATTAGCCTTAGTTTTCTAGATGATTATTGTAAACATCTGTGAGAATATTCTTAATCACTGGACAGAATAAATAGACAAAACATGCAAGAGAATAATGTACTTACGTAGCTATATTTCCTGATGCTTATCACGTTTCTCATTTCCCATTATTATATACTAAAAAATGAGGACCTTATGACGATAATTTTGTACCTCTCTTGTTTGATAGGATATCAATAAATCTTTGTAGTACGTGTGCACAGCAATTTGTTGTTTCCTTGTCCATCCTCAGTAATATACTCCCTGTCTATACTCTAGAACTGTGAGATGGATTACAATCTTATCATTTCATGTCCATTCCTTCTCCTTGTTCTTTCCTTATGTTCCTAGTCGTAACAGGTGCTCCCCTTTTTGTGCCTTGTCTACGCTGAATCCTTTGACTTGATTTCACTATCACAGATACTCCATTTGTTAAAGTTCTTTTGTGTTGTGCTTGCCGTGTGTATTGCTTTAGCAAATATTTGCAATTAAAGTCATAAGGCAGGTTATCTGTCCAATATAGCCTAAGATATTGTCGTGGTCCATTTGCGAATTGTTATCCTTAACTCATGGTTAACTGCAATTCATTAGCGGAGTGTTTAACATTTGGTTTATTTTGACAGGTGAGGGAGCCGCTTCCTTTGGTAATCCATCATTTCCCTATCGCAGTAACCTTTGGGTTTTTTGGTGATGAGAACATCGTGGTAGGCAAACTAAGTCCTAACAGTAATTTGTTCTCTAGTCATTAAAGAACACCGTTCCAATTGTCACATTTACTTTGCTGCCTAGGTAATAGACCCTACCCACAAGGAAGAGTCTGTTATGGGGGGAAGAATGATTGCTACACTCAATACAAATGGGGATGTTTGCGCCATTCAAAAAGCTGGAAGAGTGGGTGTCATGCACACAGTCATTATGCAGTGTTTGAGAATAGCTTCTGTGAAGGCTGGTGATATAACAACCAAGATAAAAAATGCTGTGAGTTTTTCCTTTGCCTGATTGTTTGTTAGATATTGTTTCTCTCATCAACTTTTAGAACTATACGACACTATATATCTATCTACTATAAGACTGGGGCACGCTACAGTTTTTCCACCAATCGAATGGAGCAAAAAGAATTTCCCTTTCCTCCTATCTGAATTTTAGAGTGATAGAAGTGGCTATTATCAAGTTCTAATTTATGACCGATGTTTGACGCTAGTTTGTATGCTAAATCACTTATAAAAAATCTCGAGACTGCTGGACAAAATTCCTACCCCCCCCTCCCCATTCATTTCCTTATGTAGTTTCAAAAGGAAACTCCTAAAAACTCCCACTGCCACGCTGGAGGTTTTCCCAATCATTAAAGCCTGACCACCTGAGGTTATCCCAATTATTAAAGCCTGACCACCTGAGGTTTTCCCAATCATTGGCCCGCTGGAGGGAGGGAAGGGAACGTGGTATATGGGAAGTTGGGAACTGCCGTCTGTGTTCATGAGCGGGAAAAGTTCTGAGCCATGAACCCTATCCTGGCCATTGGTCCACTAAGGTCCAGATCCAAACCGTTTGAATAAAAGAAGACAACAAATTCCGAAAACCCTCCTCTCATTATATAGATTGTTGAAAATAAGACATTCAAAAACCGTCCTCTCTTATTATATAGATTGTTGTTGTATGAAATTGCAACAGTTTGCACTCAGCAGTTCATTTTATGGGTGAGTGGAAAAGAGGTCATGTTGATGACAATCTTATAGCACCAAAAAAAAAGTGTCTTATTGTTTTTTTTTGTTCCATAAGTAACTATCATCTCTCATGTTGAATTGACAAGCCATGTTCCACACGTAATTTCCTGTTAAACTCTAAAGGTTGAATCATTCTGCACTGAGAGGGCACTGAGGAAGATTAAACGTCACTCCTCGTCTGCTGCTTTGGATGTTCATAAACCTGTTGCTGACTTGGAGACCCAGAACCACTTCGTTGATCAGAGGCGAATCAGTGATTTGCCAGGGGATAAAGAGAGGTTAAAGTTGATATCAAAGGAAAGTGGAGTAAGTCAGAGTAATAACATGGAAGGTGAAGTCAATCATCTGAGAATGTAGAGATGCGTTGAAGCGCCACTGTTTTGCACCATGTTCGGTTTCAAGTCTTGAAAACCGGTTTCACTTTTTCTGGTGGGGGCCCACATGGCAGGGCTTCCATTCTCTCTCCCCTCTATATTTTGAGAAATGCTTCTCTAGTGTATGTCTTGTTGCGAGATGGATCCGTGGGGCTCACTTTGAAGACCCATACAAATCATCTGTGCTGTTCATTAATTTTTTAAATAATTTTTTTAGTCACTCCTAAAAAATCAGCTCATTTGAAAAATTATAAGTGGTTGATCCGTCTTCTAATTATTCATTGACAGTTTAGGATCCTAAATTTCGACAGAAGTTTTAAAAAAAGTTAGACAACTGGATCAAATATTTAAAGTTATACGATTGATTTGATTTTTTTCTAGATGACTTAAAGAATAATTTTGGAACTAATGGACGACTTGGATCACTTGTTCGGGTCTTTGAAGTGGATCACACGGACTCATCTCGCACAAGGCATGCACTAGAGTAACATTTCTCGAAACATAGAGGGGAGAGAAAATGAAAGCCCTGCCACATGGGCCCCCACCAGAAAAAAGTGAAACCGGTTTTCAAGACTTGAAACCGAACATGGCTTTGATGTTTCCAATGTTCCGTCCGTCCCACTTTATTTGTCCATTTTCACTAATGCGGAAAGTCATCTTTAGTCTCTTTAACATTTTTTGGAAGATGTTGAAAACTTTGTCTAGAAGAGATAATTTTGATCTTTTGGTTGGAGAATTTCAGGACAATATATTGCTATCTGTTTATCTGATTAAAGCACAAAATTGCTAAAAATGGACAAACAAACCGGGACGTAGGCCATACAGAAATTACAGTATTCTTTCAATTTGCTTGCAGGAGTGTTAACACCCAATAAGCCTTCAGAAGAGTCAACATACGAGAAGCCCTCTGAGACTGAATCTGACCAACTTAATGCCGATACTATGCCAGCCCGTTCCCCAGATGGGGCAGTTGGAACTGGAGGACAGACAAACAGGAAAAAGACTTTAGAAGATGCAGTAAAGCCCAAGCACAAGAGGAAAAAGAAGTCATCCTCTAACATTGGTGCGAGTTAGCTGAACAAATCTTTTCTAGGTATGTTCTTTATAGACTTTCTGCTAGTGCTAGAAAGTTATATTTTCTAACCTTTGAATCGTTCGAGTGAACGACTCAACTGGTGCACCCCGCAAAAGACGGGTTTAACCTGGCCTTCGGAATGGGGTTTGCATGTGATTACGTCAATGACTTTTTGGAAGCTTTGAATCTGCTTTTGTAGCTAGTTCCTCCATTTCTCTTAAGATCTCTTCAGCCAACCTAAGCCCTGTCTCAATGTCTATTAATTGGCTGAACCTTATCTTTTGGTGGGTTACGACATTTTGTCTTGTCAGAACTCCATTAAAATGAATCAATCTTATGATGTCTGTTTGCTCCCATCTGGATAAACATTGGGGAAGATAGTCAAAATACAGAACACAATCGGTGATGGAATAAAATGCTATGATGAACCTATATTATGCAATACGTTTTCTAACTACGGTTCTTCTGTAGGTTGTTGCTTCCTTCTGTTGTATCCTATTGAAGCCATGTGAAGTTAAAAAAAAGTTTCCGAAGTTGCATGGAGAAACAGCCTATTCTTGTTTACTTGAAAATCGACACCATAGAAGAATTTGTTTTCTGCAAACTCGAGGATTGCATGGAGTAGTTCCCTTCATTATATTTTGGGAAGCCATTTTGTAGCTTGATTGTTTGGTTAGAACATTAGTGGCCTTCCATGTAAAAAATCCGTTGTTCTAGTCAGGTACACCTGTATGATCTGATTGAGTTTGCTCTCTCTCTCTCTCTCTCTCTCTCTCTCTCTCTCTCTCTCTCTCTCATTAAGAATGCACATGAAGTATTAGAAACGACCATGACCTCCCTACCTTAAGGCTCTTAAAGTTCTTTTGCAGTGATGTCTCCTTGTGATAGAAGTTGATTTCTGTGGGAAGGTTTTTCTGTTTGGTTCTATCGGGGTTTAGGTCTTGGGTGGTTTGGTTTTGTTTTGTCTTTGGTGGGGTTTGGGGGGTGTTTTCTTGACTCTCTTTGTTTGGTGAGTCTTGTGTGGGTGATCTTGTTTGCCGTTTTTGGGTGGTTTTTCTTTTTTGGTTTTTGCTTGGGGTGGTTTGGGTCTGTTTTGGTGGGAGGTGAGAGGTCTGCAGTTTTTTTGGTCTGGGTTTGTGGCTTGGTCTTAGCTTTGTGTCCTGTTTTTTTATAGTTTGGTTGTCTGTCGTTTTGCCTTGTTGTTGGGGGTTTTGTTCTGGGTTGTGTCTGTCTTGTTTGTTCAGTGTCTTTGGGTCTGCTCTTTAAAGATGTCCGGCCTAATTCCATCGGGCTATACTGAATGTGGTGCCCTGATGACGCTTAGCTGCTGCCTGGATGAATTATTTGGTTCATATCTGTCCTAGATTTTCCAGTCTGTGGTTATAAAGGTTTGGATAATGCTAAATGGATTTGATGGATTCATATCTGATGTTTCTTGGAGGGCTTTCCTTTCGGTGGTTTTGCAATTTGGGAAATTTTTTGGTTTCCACAATCGAAATCAGCTATCTGCTGTTGTTTTTTGAAGTTGTCCCTGCTGCTAATACCTGGAAATTCTATGGTGCTGTTTGGTCTTTGG
The DNA here is from genome assembly GCA_016920895.1 of Vaccinium myrtillus. NCBI lineage: Eukaryota > Viridiplantae > Streptophyta > Magnoliopsida > Ericales > Ericaceae > Vaccinium > Vaccinium myrtillus. Next base: position 17,149,678 of record CM029279.1, read on the forward strand.
CCATTCACTTTGATATTCAAGCTACTTTTTTGTCCTCTCAGTTGTATTTTTGGTTGGTTTGCCATCCATTCCCTGTATTATAGTTTTATTCTGGTCTTGGGGGCACGTGATTGTCAGTTGCTTGCGTGCCAATATAGTTAGGATGATTGTGGTTTGTTGTGAAGCGGTCTTTTTACCATGGTCTCTTTAATCTTTTATACTCTTGTTCTAAAGATTAATAAAAGGAAAATTTTACCGGGAAAAAAAAAATTAAAAAAAAACACCGGTGAACCTATGAAACAGACCAAAATCAGATTAAACCGCTTGGGTAAAGTTTGATTCACATTTGAAGAAGTTATTTGTTTTAGATGTATCAATTGTAAATTGTTTGCGAAGGATTCACCAAATGAATGAATCTGTTGTAGCACATTTGAATTTGATATTTCAAAATTTCTAGGTTCGACTCTTGGCAGCGGAAAATTTGTTTTGGGCTAATTTATCAGTTTTATATTTTACCCAAGTGATCCCATTCCATCCTAAATTCCTTTTTTGCTTATAAACATTCAGAAATGAAATGGCCATATAGCTGTGTTGAGAAACGCATTAAAATATAAGCACACAAAAAGTAGTATGGTATTTTTCATATTTCCAAATTTAACCAAGCGGTTTACTCTGATGTGGTCTGTTTCATCGGTTCTATGCTTCTATATATGTTTTTTTTTCTTTCCCCTTTCACCCATACTAGCTATTTCAATTTAGCCAGTGTTTGGGATATGTTGGACAATTCCGATTTGTAGGATATGGAGCTCACTAATTTGTCTGGGGAGGGTTTTTCCAGGGTTGCTACAAATTATTGTAGAAGTCAGACTGGTGAATCTTCAAAGACTGGCTCTGTTATGGAGGCATGTCAATATGTAGTGATTCTTCACATTGTGCTGCTAGGGACTCTGGGTTCCCAGTCAATTTTCTTCTAGTGGCTTTGTTCAACCTGACAAGCGGGATGCGGCTACCGGCTAGTAAGACTGTGTTTCAATCCGAAGGTATGAAGCGTCCTAGGTGTACAGGGTATCGACATCGCAAGAAACAAGTCATTATGGGGCGAGACTTCCTTCTTGTTAATCGCGCTTGTCTTCACAATTCAAATGTGGGTAAGGGGTTTCAGTTCTTCCATACACCTAGCCTCTCGACTGCGGTGGTTAGAGTCAAGAAGGTCTCCCTAGTTGACATCACAGTTGAACTACCTGACAGCCATTTGGCTCGGGAAGATATTCCTATTGTCCACAAAGATGGTGGGGCTATGGTTGGAATGTTAGAGCCTCCTAGTCCTCCTGTGCCTAGCCATGAAGCCAAAGGAGATGTAATCCTCATGGATATTTCGGTTCAAGCAGTAGATGATGATTGTGCGTGTCTTTCCCATGTTCCTCCGTCAACGCTTGAACGTGCGGGTCATATTTTGAGGTCAACGCTTGAACGTGCGGATATATTTTGAGGTCAACGCTTGAACGTGCGGATCATATTTCGAGGACTCTGCATTCGAGGGTTAAGAGGATTATAGGTCTTCAGCGTCATGGGGTGGAGGGCTCGAGGCAGTCTTAGGCTAGGTGCTATAGCAAACGGTATAGGGTTGGCGGCGGGTTTCAAATCTTTGCTTCGGGACCTCGTCATTTGGGGACTAAAAGGATAGTGAAACCTAGCATATGAAAAGGAACGAGGGTTTCTAATGTGCAAGGCCATAGTGGCGCTGATAAGGCAAGGTTGCATTCCATGCGGAGCAAGAGGAAGCGAAGAGGGTTATAGAAGTTGATCCTCATTTTTGCCGTCCTTCCCAACGCCGCGCTCTTAGGGTGTGTTTGGAACTTGAGGAAAGTGAGGGAAAAGAAAGGAAAATTAAAAATTTTCCGTCCTCTTGTTTGGTTTGGAGAGACGAGAAAATAAAAAATCTAAAGTATTGTGAATAGTGAAAATTTTCCTCACTTTTCTCTCACTTTATTTTCTCTTCTTTTCCTTTCCTTTCCACATGTTCCAAACAAACCCTTAGTTGATTTTTTCTTCTTTGCATCCAGTGTTTTGCAGGTCTTCTTAGTTTTCTGGCGTTGATATTGGGTCTGTTTTCTGCCTTCTAGTTTATTGGTGGCTACTTGTCTTGCAGGTTCATGTGCATGCTGGTCTGTTCTATATTCGTTGTTGAGTTTTGTTGTGTTGTGTTTTTAGATGTGTTTGGTTGGGCTGTAATTTGTGCATATTAATAGATTTACTCTTTCATTTCATATTTATGATTAGTTTCCGTTTTCTCCACACAAAAAAAAAAAAAGTGGAGAGCACACATTTAACTAATTTTAATGATATAAAAAAAAATTAAAAAGATGCCCTCAAATTTTCCCTAGGCAATATAAGTCCTGAAAATTTACAAAAACAAAACACTCTTGAAATGACTAGAATGCCCTCTCTTCCAGAGGTAATCCCGCGTCAGCCAAACATGGGATTGAATTTACCCGGGGGGGGAAAAAAACATGGGATTGGAAAGAATTAGTACAAGGACAAATAGATGGACTACTAATACAACTATACCAGGACTGTTAATCCCGTCAATTTTAATCCGCCAAAAAAAAAAAAAAAAAAAGGGATTGGAAAGAATTAGCACATGGACAAACAGATGGGCTACAAATACAACTATACCAGGACTGTTAATCCCGTCAACTTAATCCGCGATTCAAGCAAGGCATAAGTGAAAAGCAAATAAACAACGCAGTAGTTCACAAATAAGGTAACAAATCTTTCACCACATAAGACAACTGATGATTTAGGTTCCATGTCCCGAAACGGCATATATACAGAGAAATAAATATGATCTTGTCGAGTCACCCTTCTGCTTCAAGAAATTCCATTTCAAAGCAACAAACAAAAGAAAAACAGAAAAAACAAGGAAATATGACTCTAGCAGTTGAAAACAAAATACTTCAACGCAAGATTTTAGCAGAGTATCCCCAGACACTCTTGAAACAGCACAATTGCTTCATTCCCAAGTAACCGAAATCATCGAGTTAGCAAGCCCTGACTCTGCAAATGTTAATTCGCTATCATAGTCAAGAACCTTTGACGCTCCTGGGATTGCATGTGTCAAGCGAAACGGCCGTGTCTCAGCTTCAAATTGAGTGCTGCAGAATGACCATAGCAACTGGAAAACAAACAAGGCAGGCAAAATAAGCACAGAGGCCAAAAAAAACAAAAGATGGCACAGTAAGCTAACTTTTAAGCCTGTGGAGGGGTGGAACATAGTAGGGCACGGGGCCACCCCCGGTCATACGGAAACCAAAAAAAAAATGTCTTACTTCTAAATGAAAAGAAATCATATATTTTCAGGTATTATTACTATTTTCCACTTATTAGGGTATTTGTTTTGCGTATATTATGTATGTTGTCGGATCATTAATATATAAAAATTTGCACCTTTATGGGCAGCGAATATTTTGACATTACAACACGTGTAACTTTTTTTATAGTTAGTATTTTGATAAATGATTAACCCATAAAAATATGTAATTTTTAGTATTATGAATAATTCATCTAGACCACGTGTACATTTTTCAAATTAATTTTATTACTCCCTCTGTTCCCAAATAATAGTCAGAGTATTCCATTTTAGGTTGTCCCTTAATACGTGTCTGTTTTGAAAAGTTAATGAGTAAAAGTTTGTACAATAATTATTTTGCCATTTCGAAAAGTTAATGCGTAAAGTGATAATCTATGATGCACGGACACAGACACTGGTATGGACACGGACACGGGAATTCTAAAAAAATGGGGATACAGACACGGCAGGGGACACGCCACGTGTATATTTATTTATATATAATATAATATATATATATTTTTTAAGAAAATATAAACAAAACAAGAGGAGAAAAACTTCTATACATATGACAGAAATTATATGAAGAAATTACACATTTTTACCCCAAGTATTGATTAATTATAAATTTACCCCAAAAAGTTTTACCAAAAATTCAGTTTGACCCCTGCCGTGTCCCCAGCCGTGTCCCCCTCAAAAATTCAAATTAGCCGTGTCCCATCCGTGACCCCCTCAAAAATTCAAATTAGCCATGTCCCCATCCACGTGGCGTGTCGGGACACGTGTCCGCTGTGTCCCCGTGTCGAGACACTGCGATACGGCGACCCCTAGAGGTGTCGGTGCTTCGTAGGTGATAATGGATAACAGTGAGTTGATGTGATAGGTGTAAAGTAGAAGTAAAAGTTGATGTGATAGGTGTAATGATGACGTCTTTCTTTAATAACTTGGATTTACGAAGCTAGGACGGAGGGAATAATATTTTTTAGTGCCACCGGCTTAAATTCCTGGTTCCGGCACTGAGCCTGTGAATAGACATCAGATAGCATAAAGTAAACTTTGTGGAACAGAGTACACAGTCCAAGACCACCACCACACCCCAATTCATGGAAAAGAAAAAGGAAACAAAAGCTGTGAATACTTACCAAAACAAAACAAGAAACTATGAAAATCTTCTGTTGAGAATTTTATCCATTAAAAGAAGAGTGGTGCTACATCATCTACTCAACCATGAACCGCAGTCTACTTGTGAATTTAGGTGGGATTTGTTAGTTTCCAGATCAAAAAAACGAATTGTAGGTGGATTGAAAGATTAATGAATAAGAGAAGCAGACCAAATCACCTAAAATGAGAAATCGGAACAACCTAAAATGAGAAATCAGAACAGAGCACCTATTACTTGATCTAAAACTCCGTAAATCCTGTCCTTGAGCAATGACTCTTCTAATATAAACCAAGTTAAGGAACCTTAATCAACAATTACAAATCAGGGTCTTTCTGCTATAAATCTGTACTCTTTTGATGAAAGAATGCAGTCAATACCAACCCAGTACAATCAGTGTCACGGTCACCTAGATCCTTCCGGTAGAATGTTTGTTTTCTTTACTTCCCTTCCTTATTTTTGGTGGATATTTCCGACATCGGTCTTCATAATCAATTAGTCGGTGATGCTAAGACTCAAGACTTGAGAGTTGCAAGAAAATGGTACTCCCTCCATCCCCATTTGTTGGTCCATTTCTTGGCAGTCATGCTACTTAATTGATTCATCAAACAATGAATTTTTGTTGCTTTTTCACTCAATTAGATTTTGTAATCAAAGTTTCCCAAATCATTTAAAGCAAATTAAACTAAACAATATAGGATATTTGTTTAACTATGTCCGTAATAGTGGAAAAAGACGAAAAAAAATGGGGAAGGAGGGAGTACTTTTTCACACGTTGACTCAGATTCCTAATACACTTTCTTTGGTTTACTAACTTTACTCGCGCTACTTCAGCGATTGTGAAAATGTAAGGCGCACATAAAGTAAAGGACAAAAGATAGTGAGAAAACTATACTTGTATAGGATCAGTACGCAAGAAGCTCCTCTGAAGCCTACGACCATCGGGAAGACGAACTCCAACCCGGCAAAGTAGATTCCTATCGCCCGCGGGTTCTTCTGGAAGGGGTGGGTATGCCGCTTTCTTCGGTGGGCACGTCTGTACATCTTCCTTTTCTCCATTGGTTGCATCTTTGTCTCTTGTGGTGGTGACTCCACTCGCATCTTTCACACCTTCCATAGAAGCTGCCAATGCCTGTAATAGTTCCTCATCTTCTTCGTTAGTTGCCTCTGCAGCTGCTGGAGCCTCTGGAGAACAGAATCCATGTGAAAATGAGAAATCAAAACCTCGCACAAAAGATCTATAATTTGATTAGACATGGGTGCATGGGGCTTAGTTTGGTCAATACACATTGCAATGTCTTAACATTTGCAATCGAGCTCAATATTGGTGTATTAATCAACATCCGCAAATGCTTTATTTGCCTAGTGTTACTGGCCAGGTGAAAGAAAAGACTGACAAAAGGCTCATCAAGAGGGTATGCCATCCACCTGCCCCCAGAAACTTCACAAGTTTGTCTTAGTACAAGAGTGAGGGTTCCGAAGGACTTACTATACATTCAGAACATCTAACATGGGTGCTTTTATTTGTATTCTATTCAACTTTCTGCATAAACCATAAAACCTCACAAATAGTTAAATTTTGGCCCATATTCTGACTCTAAGCTCCTACTTCGCAAGCCAACATCTTTTCTTCCTCAAACAATCAAAATGCAACACCAAAAGTAAACCTACCAAATAGAGTAATGCAGGAGAACTGTTTACAGTCTAAATTAAATCTCTATGCTTTTATTTGGAGGAGAGCTTCTACCAATTTTTCCACAATCAACGTATCACACTGAAGAGCAAGAACTAGACAACTTGATTGTCAAACAATTTTGAAGCTAATTATTTGGTTAAAGCTAACAAAACAAGAAGGAACAATTAATCACCTCCTTTGCAGCTTGAGAGGGGGGGTGTATGTTCTCTTGTAATTTGAAACTTAGGCTATACATCTAAGCATGTTTGTTTCTCTGAATGTGTGTGAGCCACTAATAGTAGTTGATTCCCATCAACACATAATCCCCAAAGATCATTAATCATTTCACACAGCGGATAACAGCAATTTAACATAGAGAAATAGATGCCTGACAATACTGTGATGTTTGTCAAATGGAATGAATATTCATCAATGCCACAATACCTTGTACTTTGTGGGCTAAACTCTGAGAACCCTCTCTTGGACGTTTATGAGAGAGACTGACGTGATGATCCTTAGGACTTCCATCCAGAAATGGTAATAGATTCTGTAGCAGGAAAAAGTAACTTTCATAGTGAGACTCCAGTATGCTAACGATGAATTCTGAGTGAAAATAACAAGATTATGAAGCCCACTAGAATCAGATAAAAGAGAAAAGATGCCCACTAGAACAAATCAAATCATATCATAATTACTCGATTCCAAGGACCAAACAACACATCAAACTAAAAGATCAAAACACATCAACAAACTACGGACTGCAAAGATTTTTTTGACATGTACCTCCAGCAAACTCTCAGCTTGAACCATTCCACGCCATGAGCGCATTTTCTGCCCTGTGATTGGGTCAATGACAAGAATCACAGGAAAAGAGTCCAATTTGTAGTAGGTAGAGACCTTTCTGCCCTCTTCAGTGTCGTCATATACCTACAAACATAATATCCAGTCCATCCAAGTAAATCGTAGTACATAAATCAAAGATTTATTCTAAAATATCTTCCTTTAACTGAAAAGTTAGACAAACTAAATTAGGACCCTGTTTATGTCAACAAGGCTCCCATGATAAAACCTTGATATTCAAAGACCAACTTCCAACTGGAAATTGATCTCATGATACTACATAAAACACTGAAACTGACTGAAAATACAGCTTAGAGTCCAGGTAATGATCACCAAAATTGCAACAAGGGTAAAACTCATCCAGTAGTTACCAGCATTCAATGAATTGCAAGATGCCACAAGTGCAACTAACAGTAAACAGATAACAGTTGTGGAAAGTTTGCAATTCAAGATTAGTGAACTCTCCTCTTAAGCATATAATTTAAAGCGACAGTTATTCCTCTGATTTCGTGGAATTAGTTTCATTTTTGTTATTTTATGGCAATCTATTGATACGAGATAAATATCTTGGTATACGCCTCATCCGTAGAATCTTGAAATTTAATTAAGTCACGATATGCTAAAGAAGTACACAGTTTTCTATGCAAAACAGTATAGCTATACCAAGATGCAATAGACATAATGGCCCTTCAGGCCGTCTTCCATTTCTATGTTTAAAGGTTATCAACATCATGTTATCTTTTTCCATCACCAACAAGAAAGCTGATCCAAATAGGAAAAAGTACAGACAAAAGCATGCAGCTTATGATAATCAACCATGGTTAACATTATTTGCTAATATCGAGTTGTGCTACCAGGTAATATCACCATCTAGAATACTTTCTCATCTGGATTTAGTCACATATAGTGTGCCTCAAAGAAGAATGTATACCCTTGTGGTAAGTACCTTTACGACAATATCAACCAAGGTATGAGAGAGACTAAACAAACCAAACCGGGCCTCAAGTCCCAACCAATTGGGGTCAGCTACATGAAACTGTTTTCTCTGTAAAGGTATTGTGTTCCGTTGAATACAACATACCTAATTCTTTCAAAACTACTGCCTCTAAAGCAATTTTGGTCAGTGTTCTAAAAGAAGGTCTGGAAGGCCGAGTACTCGCCGCTTAGGCGCTAGAAGGCCCCTCTCCAACTAGCCTGACTAATTGCCCGACTAGGTGCCGAGTACTCGGCCCTGGAAGCTAGAAGGTGCCCAGCCGCCCTAGGAGCGCCTAGCGAGTTTTAGAACCTTGATCTTGGTCCATCAATCCCTTAACGATACCCTCTGCCGTAACCATATCACTCCTAACTGCCGCAACTATTGATCAAGGATAGACAAGTCCAAACCACCTTAACCTATATTCTCTAATCTTATCTTCTCTTGGTGCTACCCCTACCATCCCGTGAAGGTTTCGTTTCTAATTCTATCCATCTCAACATTCTCATTTCAGCTACACTTTTTTACTCACATGTTTCTTGATATCAACCAAGGTATGAGAGAGACTATTAGGGGGAAAAAATTAACTTTTTCAATTCACCGATTTGTCATCATTAATATCACCAGAAACAGAATCATATTTACCAGCACTACCATGACAAAGACAAGTTCAAATGCTGATTAAAATAACATGAACATGCTGGTGTGCGAAAACTCTGTGGACAAGCCTATATGAAGTAACAAATGAAAATAAAAGGTAGGAAACCCATTGTTTACAGGCATGATATTTGGTTTATCAAAAGAACCAAAGAAACAAAGAAGCTGGTGATGAAAAAACCCAAGTGTAGAGCTAGCATCATACAAACCTGCCAGAAGATGAAATTACTACTGATAGTTTGCGCAACAGCTTCATTTGCCCAGGTGTCACGGTTAAGCTTAATAAGCAGCAAAAATACCGGGAAAAAAATTAAAATTCCAGAAGGTCCAAAACAGAAGGGTTCAAACGCAAGAGAGAGAGACATATTTTGCAGTACCATATGTGAGCTGAATTCCTTGGTGGACTGCACATTTACAAGGAACCATTTGTCCTGGACTTTAGCAGCATCTTTTGCCTGCATTCGGATCATCCGAGAAAAAGGAAAGCATATAAAGTCCAATTCTAAATGCCTTGCCATTCAATATGTATATTCCTGACCCGCAGTGTAACAAAGATCAGGATTCAGAATTCCTGATGGAAACATGAACAAACATCTTTTCGGTAAGAAAACTGAAAAAAGCTCAAAGGAAAAATATAAAAGCCAATCTCCACGTCCACGACCAACAACCAAAGCCCACTACAGAACAAAAAAATGCAATACACAGGACTTCCCAACGGCCTACCTAGGAAGCAAGTTTCTCACTCCAAATTTTCCTTCACACAAGGCTCAAGATTTTTCATAGTCAAATACCTTAGTTCAATTAACTGGCATGACGTTGTGAAAAGACTTTGTATAGTCGAACATGGCGGAGAGCAATGAGTGAAGACTAAGAGGAAAAGCAAGAAAATAACTTCTCAAAATACCTTCTCTACATTTTAATCGGCATCAGTCTAATGACGCCAACCCTCCACAAAGTTAGTAGTTAGCAATTCTCACAGTATTTGAAACTGAACCCTGTTCCTATTAGATCAACTCAAAAAAGGTTCCTCAATTGTCCAACCACCTTTCATAATCTACTAAGCCACCCCTTTCTTTCCTCATACCATTGGTATCGTCAGCAAGAATTCAACATAAATAATAATGGCTTCCATAATCAGTTCTTGGAACTTTTTTCTAATCTAGATTCATTCTGCTGCTGCCTGCCTATGATCCAAACATGAGTGCATGATCCCATTCGCACATTCTAAAACATTTAAATGCTTCTTCTTAGATCTTTTTCACAAGTTATCGTATGATATCTTTCTTGACAACATGTATCCTATGTCCTATTCTGCTTCCTAAGATTAACACGCATCGTCCTATTCCTCCCTCCCGTATCACCCCTACAGCCAAATGGCTGATACACCCCTCTCGAACTAAGCCTTACATATTCCCATCAACTATAATGCAACCAATCAATCTCATTTATGTTGATTGACCTGGTGCAACCAGAACAAGGAGGGGCAATGTTTCCATCTTCCCAAGCAGCACAACTTTAAAAATAGAGTTTCAACACTGGTAAATCTATTTCACATCACAGAACAGTATGCAGATTCCTAAACTAAGTTATTATCTTACAAGATATGCCCATATGTATTTATATGCATAACTATATCTGCACGCGCACGCACACATATGGAGAGAGAGAGAGAGAGAGAGAGCTCGAGCTCGTAGGCACATAATCTGAAGTCATCCTTTCCATAATTGGAAGTAAATTCCATATAGCAATACTAACACTTCATTAAATAATTACCCCCAAAAAAAAACACTTTGTTCAACTAAGACCTATTTAACTGGACATAAATTTAAAAGAAAGTAAAACAAAGCCCATTACCTTTTCAAAGGGTCCATGGTGCATCAGAGCAAAAGGAGGGCGATATAAAGAAGCAAGATTATCTTGTGAACTATCACCCACAGACGTGCCTCCTTGATCCCAAACCCCAGCACGTTTCATTTCCTCATTGAAATTTCGGAAAGGAACAACTGAATGAGCTTCATGTGTGGGATATCCCATCCTTGGTCTAAAGAGTGGAAGAAAATAAGAGGGAAAAAAAACATCATCCATAAGTAAAATGAACAAAGTGGTCTAGTACATATGCATATGTATACAGGAGCTGCCCAAGTTAAAGAATGCAGTCCCACCAAAAGTTCATACTTAGATACTGAATGGGAAGTTAGAACATTGAGATACCACAAACAAGAAAATGTAATACAGAACCTTCAAAATGATATTTTGAATCACATTTGTCCCCACCAGCATGTTGGTACAAGCAAACAGAAAATCGAACTGGATTGAAAAGAAAGGGTAGAGAAGAATACAAAATACAGAGAGTGGAACGTAGATCCAACAACAAAACGTAATGAAGCCGTAAGTCAAATATTATCAAACGGACATCCAACAACAAAAAAAGAAAAAGCAGGAGTCCATTGAAGATAAGTCAGCCCAAGTAAGGGGGTGTTTGGCCGATTGATTTTCGGCTTTTTGCATTCTCGTTTTGACATTCTAGCTGTTTGGGCGCCTGAGATGAAAACTCATTATCTGAAAATGAGTTCACCATTTTTCACTTTCCGGAAGAGAAGCCAAAAGTAGCTCCTTACCTCCTTTTTTATTTCTACTTCTCATTTTCCTTTCTCCCCAATTTCTCTCTCCCATTCCTACCCCTCCCCTTATCCTCTACACTTTTGAGATCCCCTTTTCACAACGCACAAACACAACGAGAGGAGAGGAGAAGCCAGAAAATAGATGATTGCGATGTCCACACCGGTTCAGATCTTCACCTCCTCGTCGTTTGTTGAGATTTTTTGCTCAGATCTTCACTTCACTGCTCTGTTCAGATTTTCACCTTGCTGATCTGTTCAGATTTTCTGTGTTTTTTGTTTGGAAACATGAGGTGTGCTGCCTATGTTCACTGACTTGATTTGGAAGGAGGAGAGTTGAGATTTTCTATCCAGATCTTCACCTTGCTGCTTTGATTTTCTGCGGGTTTTTTTTTTTGGGTGTGTTTCGAAACGTGGGTTGTGCTGTTGTTCACCGATGATTTGGAAGGAGGAGAGTCTATGAAATGTATGCTTCTTTTGTGGTCTCACATGCAAGTTTTGTATTTTTTGGTTAGGATGAAGGCTGATCTTTTGTGGATCATGTTCAAATGTACAGTTCATTTTATGGCTGAAGTTATTCAAATTTGGAATGTTTAATATTTTCGTGTAATGTTTGCTTTTGTTGGTTCTTTTCAGTCATTGCATAATTTTTATTATGTACGGGAGTCTTCTAATTACCCAAAAAAAAAAAAAAGGGAGATAAAAAAAATTCCAAGAATTAAATTTTTCAAAATTGGACAGCTCGCGTTTACAAAAATATTTCCCAAGATGACTTTTAAAAACTCAATATTCGTACACATTTTTAATACCATAATTAATAAACAAGGGCAAAATGGTAAACAATCCATCCATAACTCATTTTCATCATTGTTTTCCCAAACACTGCCATTGTTGCAAAATGCACACACATTTCTCCCAAACACTCCTCCCAGATTCAAAACACATTCTGACCATAATCCAAAAAGCCAAAAAGCCAAAAAGTTAAAAATGAAAAGATGAAAAGTAGGCTCCCAAACACCCTCTAACATCTTATTTCCACCAGAACCATTTTACGTAACCAATCAAGTATGCATTTCCAGTGAAGAGAAAAGCTGCTGAACAATTTCATTCGAGTAGTTAGCACAATGCTCAAACATCATGCGTAGAAGGTTAGAAATAATACAAAAATGCCCCAACCAGGTGTTCAGGTAAGTGAAAGCCAAAAACTGAACTAAACAACAGACTGATCACATTCCGCCTAACATGTTACTCAAATTCTTTTTAAGAACAGTGCCTTTCATAAATAGCATGTAAATAACACAAGATCGAGAAATAAGCAAACAAAACAAAGATTTTTATCCTCGCGTATCATATATTACAGCCAGGGCCGGCCCTGGGCTAAGGCCCAAGAGGCCATAGTCTCAGACCCAAAAAAAGTGTAAAAATTAGGGCCCCTAATTGTTTTAGAACCCAATATATAGGTCCAATATTCTCTTTGTACAACACCACTATTGGCCGATTTTAAAACCCATACAACTTATTTTACACGTAAGGACCACAGGCCCATTGGCCCAAAATATCTTGCTAAATCAAAGAGAAAGAAGGAAAAAGTAAATGACGATAGGCAGCGTGGCAGACTACACAGCAGCTCCTTGGAAAATGATCACGTGGCGGGTGCATCAATGAGTTTGATGTATCTTTTTCCATTCAGTAACAAATAGTATTTTCTTTACAAATAACAAAACCTCATTATTTTATTTTTGGAAAAACAGAAGAAAAAGAACAACACGAGCAAAGTATTTTTTACAAATTACAAACCCTCATCTTTTCCCTTGTTTTTTTGGGGTTTTCTATGTTGAATACATGCATTTGTTTATGAAAGTTCAATTAATTTATTTTATAACTTATTTTGTAACAAAATTCATTAAAGGCCCCATTTTTGAAGTTCATCTTAAGCCCCCGCAAAAAATCAGGGCCAGCCATGATTACAGCCTCCTATATCGAATAGTATGTCACCAGCTTCCCTTGCGAATGCGAATATAATGCCAGTGGGAGATGCAATTGTATTAGTTTATAATAAATTGTCGGGTAATAAAATGTCTAGATGCCCTAAACCGTCTAGTTTTCACATTAGAAAATACTAAAACAAAGAATGTCATTTGGTAGCCTCCATTAGTGGCATTATCATATATTTTCATACAAACTTTCAGTGCCACGAGGCATAGTTGTCAAATCGTGAATCGAATCGAGAATCGGATTGACCTTTTTTCGAATCGTGAATCGTAACGATTCGGTCTAAGTTTTAAAAATACTTGAAAAATGTGTCTATGCACTTGCATAATAAAGATACATTGTAAAATCGACAAATTTAAGCTTAAATCAGTATTGAAGTTTTTTTCTACGATAAACTGACGATTACATGGTCTAATAGTAGCTATTTGTACATGAAACTAAATACTATAATAAAGTGGATATATGCATATAGATCTAAATATTCATTGTAAAAATAAAAGCTTGGCCTTACAACAAATAACAATAAAAGTTTGTAGCCTAATACGAACAAAACTAGTTCATATGGCAAAATTAAGGTAGAACCGCTAAAGTGGATTTACAGTAATAGAATGTAATAATTGTGAGAAACTTCGATTCACTTATAGATTCGTATCATTTTTGCATGAATCGTGAATCGAATGGCGAATCGAATCGTGAACCGTATGATTCATTACCGATTCTAGATAAACCTTGATTCACCTATAGATTCGTATCGTTTTTACTTGAATCGCGAATCGAATCGTAAATCGTGCGGTTCTGACAACTATCCCACGGGATGGTTCCTTTAAATCAACAATCTGCGCAGCGGTCAGCATAATTTTCCGACGTAATATAGGCAGATAAATTATTTGATTTAGGCAGTTCCTTCAAAATGAAATGTCTATTTATGCCATATTGAATACAGTTCCAAAAAACATGTATTCGAGGAAACTCTGGTTGAGGAGAATCATCCAAATTTTTGGCAAACCAAAAATAGGAAAAGAAGGAATAAAACTAATCAGATAACAGCAATGAGCAAAGTAAGGCAAAAAACAAAAATGGAATTCCCCATACCCGTAAAGGATTGCATTGTCATAAAGAACCTCCCTTTTCACAGGTATAGGTGCTCTTACTTCGTTGATGTCATCTTGTCTTGCACTTCCGTCAACAATGTCCTCTTTTGATCCACTGAGTCAAGAATAAAAGTCAGTGTCGAAGAGAGATGGAAATGAGACCATTCAGCCTGAGACAAAGAAATGAGACAATTTATACCGTCTCCAACCTACCCTGCACTTTGATCAGCCTGAGGTCTATCATTTTCTAATGGTGGAGAGAACGCAGACGGAGCCGCTACGACACCTTCATTTCCGACATAAAAGAGTTGAATAGCTTCCTCGAGCTTCCAACTTGTGGCCTGCACCCACATTACCCCCATCTTGTTTAGTATAAGGCAGATTTACCACAAATTAAAGTAAAACACTTTCTCTACTGCCATAACATAGTTTAATTAATCAAAATAATGAAGACACCCATATTACTTCCAGAATCAACAAGAACACATAAGAAGAGCATGAATTCTATTTTATTGTATTAGGCAAGGCAAACGAACTAAAAGCTCGTCTTGAGTACATGTCCACTTGTACAGAAAATAAATGCAACCAGTTGCCAGGACCCTAACCACCTGCACATGCAATTTTCTTCCCTTTTTTCTGATATGTACCAGCATGAGCATTCTCACACATGCATGGTATGAAGAAAGGAAATATATAACTCATAACTTGCCCAAAAAAAAAAAAGTATTATATTATGGCAAGTTCACTCAACAATATTGACCAACCCCTAACTACCCAATGTTGAAAATTACTCATGAAAGATATATCAAGCATCCTCAGCGGCAATATTTTCGTACCCCTTAACTTGCATCTTGTGGAGCTACACATGGAGTTAAGCCTACAATGGCAGATATAGGATAAGTAGCAAGACTTGAAACTAATACTCCTAGCTCTCAAACTGATATCAGGAACCGTACTTACTTTTAATGTAAACTTCATTTTTACAAAGAAAGGTTTAAATAAAACCTCTAGAGGATGCAGAACCTTTTCAGACAACAAAAACTATGTAAAGGTCTTCGGTCATCCCATGTCTGAAACGGCGGAAGCAATAATATTTTTTCATCGCTGCCTCTTTTCTTTTCTTCTTTTTCCAATTTTGGTAAGTGAATTTCTAACAGCTTCATCTACGCTAACTAGAGAAGCATGTTCAGCAAATAAAGCCATGTCAATGAACATAAAAAGGAAAATGAACATGTAGCAAGCACAGCAGTAGATCAACCATACCAATACCAAAGTTTGGTACATTTTGCAATATCATTTCGGGAATGTCCTAGGCATGGGGAAGGCTGGGGTGCATGGTCTTCTCGAGAAATTCGTCTACCGCATGGGGTGGGGCTTTGGAAGGGAATTAGGAGGAGGTGGGATGAGTTTTCAAGGCATACAAACATAAAAGTGGGGACAGGGAGGAGGGTGAAGTTTTGGGAGCATGTTTTGTGTGACAATGTATGGTTGAGAGACGCACATACTTATATATTTCCGTTGGCTGCGCCGCTGCGGAAGGTGTGTGGGATATTGTGGTTCACCAGGACATACAGGTACGTCCTAGGAGTTAAAAGAATCGCTGCCATATTGGGGAAACTCTATGAGATGAGGACTTGGGGGTGGGGGTGGGGGAGGATGTTTTGAGTTGGAACTCGATGCCAAAGAGGTGGCAATTTTTGTTTGGTGGGGCATGTCGTGGGTTTTCCCTTTGTCAAGCCTATTCAAGAATGATATGGGGCTAGAGTCGGGAGGAGAGACGAAAGCTTCGGAGATTGATTCTGTTGCGCTTGTTACTCATTTGGCAAAAAATGAATCCTAGGTAGTTTGACGGGACCGATGATGTTACTCAAAAAGTCTCTTCCTTTCTTGTTTGTTTAGATGGGAGTCGAGAGAGTGTGCAGGCATTTTAGATATTTTCTGCATTTAGAGCCTTGTGTAGGCTAAATTTTCGAATGGTCTGTCTTTTGTTTTGTTGGCTTTTGGCCTTTTGTTCTTCACTTTCTTTTGGTCTTGTATAGGCCTTTTATTCTTCGGTTTCTTTTGTCCCCTGATGCCTTTACAATAAATTTATTAAAAACATCGTTTACAAACAGCGTATGAATAAAACTTTGTGCACAGACCAAAAGGACAGTAATCACATATTCACATTATCTTAACTTTTCCAGCCTTTCGTTCTTTCTAATTTTTGTTTCTAACCTTCTTCATGACAAACTGGAAGCAAAGATATGACTTTTTTGACATTCAACGTGCATTAAGAATGAGAAAAGGAAGTTTTTCAACTATCACAAATCCCTTGTCGAATCCTATTCAGCAGAATATAGTGGGGTAGTTATGGAAGAACAGGCCAGTCTGGTCTTTTGCCTAGCAACTACAACAAGGAGATTTATTTCGGAAGATCAGAATACTACACTAGATATCATACAGAAGGGGTCATTTTGTGCAATATCCATTCAACCATAAAAAGCATCTTCGTGTTGATTTTCAGTTTCTATGCTTTAGGGAACTATAAATTGTCTCCCAAAACAACCCCAAACAAGTTGTAAAAGTTTCCTCTATCTTAACAATCTTTCGCAAGTACTAGTGGTGCTGACATTTTCCGAACTCAATAGAAAGCAGTGTCACCATCTTATCAGACCTGAGTCCAATAAATTGCATTTTGACAGTAGGGCTGGTAGTAATGTGCATCAAGTGCAAATCCCTCACGTACCATGGTTTGTACCAGGGTTTTAGTTGGGTAGCACTCCTTGCTAGAAGAAGGTAACAGAAAGTAAGGTAAACAAGAAACAAGTAGAAAGGTCCAAACAAGGAGGTAAGAGAAGACGAGGCAGACGAGACATAAGAGACGGAAGTGAGGAAGAAAAAGACAGACGAAAGAAAGACAGAGAGGGTACACAAATTAGAATAGATGACAGAAAGTCTTAGGAAATCTAGACCGGAGAAACTAATGCAAGCAGGCAAAAAATGTAAAAGCACATGACATAACATCACAAAGGAGGTTACCTGGCATCAGAACTAAATCAACCAACAAATGTCAAATCTGATATTTTTAAAAAAAAATCATCCATTTAACCTCTTTGGAAAATTCCCAAGATATGGTTCCAAAGGACCATGCAGTAGATGAGTCAGATTCATTGGGTCAAAGATCAAGATATCCTACATTTACGTTTCTAGATTGGTGATTAAATCTTGTAGATCATGCCTTCTTCGAGGCCAAGAGTGTCTTTTGTGAAAGAACAACCGTAGCCGGAAAAAATCACGAAACCCACAGACTTTCAAAAGCTCCGTTATTTGGCGGCAAGCTAATTGTGCTACGACAAAATCCTAATGGCCTGTGATGGTCCATTATGCCGTTATGGCCTACATAACACTACATGTGATTATTACTCACAATGCCACTGGGGCAATCAGCAGTAAGCCAGTAACAGGTAGTGGAGGAAGCCAATACCCTTAAATACAGCAGTTATGAGATGGTAACTCCAGCCTTTTGAAATTATACATTAAATCTATCAATAAGCAGCATCCTAACCAGGGATGACAAAATATGATTATTCTTAGGAGAGTGGATCTTGGCCATAAGCAACTACTAGCTGTTTGCCATTCTGTGACATAACTTATATTTGATGCATTTTAATACATGTAGGATTTTTTTAGCAGAAAACATCAAAAACATCATTCTGAAATTGTTGGCAAAGAACTTCTTCAGACGATTTGAAGTAAACCAAGCTCACAATTCAAATTCTAAAAGCTCTAGGAAACCATTGATGTAACATTCTTCTATCCACTCAAATATTTGAATTTTGAAGTCTGCATTTAGGGCTTTTTCAGATCAAGCAAAAACTCGAGGACTCGAGGCACTAAGCACACCACAACAGAAGTAACTCAAGCATCCCAAGGTTGCGTATTTCTAAAGAGAAGTGTTCATGGCAAAATCTTGAAATTCACCTTATATTTGACTTAATTGGCAATTGCCCCATAGCACCTCTCCTTTATTAAAAAAAATCTAGCTATAAGCATATAACTACAACCTAACCAGCCAACATTATCTAAATTAATAATTCATAATAACCATCTTAACTTAGTTCGGTATGAATAACAAGAACGGGAACGTGCTATGCCAAATGCCCTAAATCCTGGAATGATAGGGTAGACTTCTATAACATACAATCAAAGAATGTTCTTATTTCAAGAGAAAAATATCCCATGAATTAGGGTATGGCTAGTCTAACTCTAGGGTATGGCTAGTTTAACTCTTCCTGGTAAACAAAATTTTAGATCCATTAAGACAAACTCTTCGTATATTTTATCTTGCAAAAGCTTCAATATTGCTAGTTAAAGGAGAAATTTTTAGATTGCTAAATTCACAGTAATGGAATGTAGGTGTACCACATTTCAGAACGCTAATTCCAAAACTTAATTCGCTGGGATATGAGTGTTTTCTGGTAACATAGCTCCATCATGAGATCAAACCTGTAGATTATAATCCGAAATTCAAGATATTTTCCAATCCTTACCTTTTTTCCTACTCAAACTCAAATTTTGAGTAAACACCCTAAAACCCATCTCCGATGGCATACTCTTTTGCCTACCCTCCTTGAGTTTCACCTTTTTCTAACCCAAATCCAAACCCTTTTTTCTCCAAACCTCTTTTCACTTTCTTATTATTTACAAATGTACCATTTGACCCAAAATTTGGAGTTTAAAAATAACAAAACAAAAGATTTGGGTCAAAATAAGTGTTTAACAATCGATTTAGCATCTCCAATCTGACCCATTTCTTCACAGTTCACATAAACCCCCTTCTTTTTTTTTTTTTGCTATATCCACTTCTTTACCCAAAATGAGTTTTGCCCATTTCTCTGCCCCATTTTGGGAAAATTTAAGCCTTGACCCATTTCCTTTACTCTTTATTTCAAGGTTGAATCTCATATCCCTTATTTACCATGTTCCATTGAAAGTTTTTTTTTTTTTTGGGTTAAAATGGGGTTTTGCCACCCAAATTGAGTTTTTACTCAAATTTGGGTTTAAAAAAAAAACGGGGCAAGCATTGGTGATGCTCCCATACCCGAAGGGAGTATTGACCCAAATTTTTACCCAAATTCCGGTAAAAAAAAATGGGTCAGTGATGGAGATGCTCAGTGGTTCTCCCATCAACGCTAATCGACAGAAAAAGAAAACACTTTCACCTACCAAATTCAGCTAAGCAATTGAAAAACGGTTTCGCAAACGTACTAAGAAAAGTCACGCGCGTCTATGTATGTGTTCATGTGCATATATAAGTATATTTAGATGTATGAAGATCAATACCTGTAAGAACTGTCTGGCAGTGTCGGCGGTCTGCCCAACGGCAATCTCGAGAAAGGAAGAGACCATGGTCTGTTTGTCGATGGGAGACTGAAGTTCTTCCATGATTTCGTTATCAGAAAAATCAGAGGAAACAAATCTAGAACGAAAACCTAAGAACAAATCGAGAAGGAACCCCTATCTGAGGTTGAGTGAGATTGTAGAGAGAGAGAGAGAGAGAGAGAAGTCGATGCGTACGACGGATTTATATATATATTTATAAGTTGGCTCTTCGCTGTGTTTCTTATTTTCTTCCGATTTCGGAAACAATAAGTTGGAGTATTTATTATCTTTTTTTTTTTTTTATCAGTGGAGTATTTATTATCTACAAAAATAATATAGGTCCTGAAATGTAAATAAATTCAAGTTACCCTTAAATGTATATATAGATTACTATAGGTGCTGAAAATTTGGCGTCCAAATCTTCCATCCCAAGTCGCCGTCTCAAATCTTCACCCACCGCCGTTCCAACTCGCCATCGACAAATATCCATCCCAAATCGGCGTCGACCATAACCATCCTAAATTGACGTCAACGCCCTGTTCTATAAACGTCTCCGTCAAATTGCTTTATTCTTTGTGAGGAGGCCTGGTTGGCTTGCTAGGTTGCTAAAGGGTCATATTTATCAGATTTCTGAATTGATAAATTTACCGTATTTTCTATGTTATTAGTTAATTTTTTTAAGGGTCCCCGCGAAGAATCACAAAAAAATATCAAATTTCAAATCGGGAGCTATGAGGTCCGCACCTAAGCAATGTGCATGATTCCTCGTTAGATCCTTGGGGGTGTGTGTGTCAAAAGGGGTAATAATGGTAAATCATATATAAAGAGGATGAAAACATAATTTCATAAAAGTGAGTAGAATGAAAACTTACGTGGTGTCCAAAAAAATGGGGCAATTATTTAGTTACCTCAAATAATTTTTGTAAGTATAGTTAGCGCTGCTAAAAAAATCAAATGAACCATGAAATTGGTTCGAATTGAACGGATTTGTACGTTTTGGATTGAAACGATGGAATAATAATCTGGACACAAATTAAAAATTAGAAACTACGACTAGCGATTTGCTCCACGTATTTTCATTATGAAACCATAAATTAACCGAATTGGACTGTGAGATATATTTATTATTCATACATGTATCCACAAATAATTTTACCTACTGTTATAAATATTTATATTTATTGTACTCCAGTATTTTACCTGAACATGATATAGTGCAGTGGCGGCTCCAGAAATTTTTAACAGGGTGTTCAAAAAAACTTCATGTGTTACTACAAATATCGCAACCAAAACGTACATAAGATGGTATAATTGTTCTTGGCAAATTTTTATATTTTGAGCCAAAAAGCTTAAATCAGTGCATAATAAATACACTAATATTGTAGTATAAAATTATCGCTTAAACACCCAACATTGACTTGATTGTGGAGCTGCCTATATGTTATCACTCTACCTTTGTGTTATTGGGTAGTGGACTGAGTGTTCAATTTTTATTTTTTTTGGGTTCGGTGTTCAATTATTTTTGGACAAGGTGTTCAAAACTATTAGGATTAGGTGTGCAAAAAATGGCTAAACCAATATTACTACATGTATTAATATAAAAAAATTGTTTTCCCAAGGATGTTCAAGTGAGAATCCTATGATGGGGCTGTAGAGCTGCCTATGATATAGTAGTGAATATCCATATAAAACAAAGGGTAAAGTGTGATTATTTGCTAAATTGGATGAAAAGTATTCGTATATACACTTAACACTACCTAGTATGCTAGGGATTCTCATTTCCGTTGCACACACAAAAAAAAAAAAAAACTAGGGATTCGGAATAATGTATTGCATTTTGATGTACTGCAAAAACTAGTATTGCACCTTGAAACTTTAAAATGTAATGCTTTATGTATTGCAATTGATTTTCTGTAATGAAAACTGGTTGCCAGTTCTTGGTAATGCAAACTGGTTGCTGTTTATTTATTTTACCTTTTTGCTTGATGATTACTATTTTCCTTATGAAATCTGATCTGTGAATAAAATAGGAATCGATCCGTTGGAATCGGACCATAGGACTTTTGGTTCGGACACATAGTGCATTTTCTAAAAACTGCGACTCGCAGTTCGATCCTCGGATTATTAGGAACCCGATCCCGATCCAGGCCGTGAGTAGCCCTAAGAGTATGGGTGTTGATCAAGCCAAACAAGCAAAAACAGTAGTGCTTAGGTTTGGCTCAACTCCTTATTGCACGTGTTTAACCACGGCTCAAGCTTGAAATTTTTTTAAGACTAATTGTTCAAGCTCGGCTCAAATTTGAAGTTTTGTGATCCTAGTAAGCCTCGCTTGGCTTGTGAAACATGCAAGTAAAAAAGGCTTGGACGTTAATGTACAATTTGGTGACTTAACCCTTACAAGGCTTAGCCCTTTAAATGGACTGGGGCATTCAATGTATATTCGGTCCAAGTGATGTGGTGTGGACTCCATGGATACTCCCCAACAAATTGGGCCTACGCACACATGGGAAGAATCTCAGGCAAATCATACTCCTAACAATTGGTATAGAGCCGATGACTGACAATATATGAGCGTAATCTCCTAGAACCATCGGCGATCGGCTTGCACATAGACTCTCGGAGGATGTAAACACCCCAATTTGAACCTAAGAAATTCCTTGGCATTCCCGATGATGAAAATGGACCGACGAAAACACTTTGGAACTTGAAGAAGTGCTTGAAACTCAACCAAAACCTACCAAAACACTGTCAAAAACCAAAAAACTTGAAAAGCCATCAAAACCCCTTAAGGCGCCCGAAGCATCCCTTTGGGTGCCTAAACTCCTTTCAGACGCATAAAGGGGAAGGCGCCTGAAACACACCTGCAGAATTCAATTCCAATGGCAAGAATCTCTGACAAGAAATGATGGGATGCAGAGAATCATTCAGGGAGGCTCAGGGATCACTCAAGTACTCTAAAACATCCCCTAAACCGGACCCTACTCCCCTAAACTGCCCCTTAATCCATTATAAATACCCCTTTCTCAGCCCCTCAGAGGGGACCAAGTGCAATATCAAGCATTTAACTCAAAAAACCTGAAATTCTGTTGAAGCTCACTCTCGAAACCCTTCGAAATCAGCTACACTGCCTTCAAAAGTTGATAAACAATCCATCCAACCCTCAAAATCCATACCCAATCCATCCAATACCTAAAATCCATCTCCAACCTGCAAAAAAGCATTGTTCAAGCTCCCAAGAGGTAGAAATACTACAAAATATGTGTTGTAAGGTCCCCTCTGAGGGAACCTAGTAAGTCCATATTGGTTTTCTGTACAAACACTAGGCTTACATCGATTTAAAGTGTCAACACGAGAGTTTTTAGCTCGACACAGTAAAGGTGCTTCAGGCGCCTAAAGGGGACATTTTGGGCTCCTGAAGCATCTTTTTCTCATTTCTTTTATTTTTGTTCCAAAACAGCGTATTCTGGACCTAAATCTCTCAAAACACCTTTTTCTGTTCAAATCCATTTTAATACCCTCTGTTGACCTCTTAAAGTAAGCCCAAATCAAGTTTTAAAAGGTTAAATAGTTCTCAAAACAAGGATTTCAAGCTTGATGTTACAAAACAGTAAGCCTTTAACCTTTTTTCCAGCAAAACAAGAGGCAAAAAAGAGTTTGATTTGGACACCTGAAGTAGCAGCTTCAGGCACCCAAAGCTCCCTTCAGGCGCCCTGTAAGGACCCATATTTTATGCATTATTCCGGAAATAATATTGGGGAGATGTGAGAAATTAAAAATGAGTTAATGTGGGGCCAATGTGAGTGTGACAATTGCACTTGGGTTCATTTATAACACATTAGAAACTTAGGGGGTGTAAGTGCATAAAGAGGGGTGTATATATAAGTGTATATGGCTGATTTTTTTTTGTCCAAACACACTCCTTACCTCTCTCAAAAATCAGCCCTCTCTCTCTCTCTCTCTCTCCTTCTCCTCTCAAGTTTCTTCAAAAAACCACCCAAAATACACCTCTTCTTCAAGTCTCCTTCAAGATCCATGCATGAAATCACCTCCATTGCGTGTATTGGAGCTTGAACCGCGTTTGTTTCGCCTCAAGAAGCTTGGTTTCGGGTTGAGCTCGTTTTTGGAAGCTAGGGTTTCGGGTTTTGTAGATTTCAAGCTCAAATCTTAAGGTAGGAGAACAAATTCTACTCCCTCTAGTTGTATTTATGTGATGTGTTGCATATATCTTGCTCTTGTTCTTCAATTTACCCAAAATCATGATTTTCTCTCCTAAGTGGGTTTTGTTCAATTTGGGTTTTTGATCTATGGATTTGGTTGTTGTTTGATGCAATTAATAGTTGTTTTACCCTCCCTCCATGTCCATTAGTTGCTTGACACTTCCAATTTTTGGCTTAAAACATCAAAATATGACGGGATGAAGTTTCATGCTTTGGGAAAAATTCGCAGAAAATCTGGGTTTCCCCAACCAGTCATACAAAACCTCCAATCGGTTGGGTGCTTCTGAAAATTTTGCTCGAGTCTGTCTCTGCCCAACCAGTTGGGCAAAAACCTCCGATTGGTTGGGAAACGCTAAAATACTATATTTTCATCCTTTATCCTCCCCTTGAATATTTGACATATTGTACATCCCTCCAACTTTATTTTGGCTACGTTTGGGTAATATAAGGAGTTGGTTTGACATTTCGTTGCAAATGATAACATTGGGACAAAATATGAAGTTTTGAAATGGGTTTTGAATCAAAATTGTTTTATGGATAAAAGTGAATACTAGGGGCCACCATAATACTAGGGGCCACCATTCGGTGTGTCCCTAGCCATGGGTGAACGGAGCCCACAAAATCCAGCAGAGGGATTAATTCCCTATTAAATAAATGGATATTTTGAGAAGTGTTTGGAAATGGAATATTTCATGAAAGATATGGCATTTTGGTACACGCTATTGAGAATTTGGTGAGTACTTGGGCTTTTGATGGACATTTAGGCTATTTTCGAACATATCGGCATTTCCTTGGACACATGAATCCTTGTTGGAGGAAGTGGAGGATTGCACTATGATTAGTGAAAATGAGAGAATGCGGGATAGTAAAGAATAGATGAGACGTTGCAAAATTTAGGACGAGTGTGTGTGGTTGATGAGCGGATATGTTTTAAGATAGAAAGAGTCACGTCATAATAACGTTGGTCTATTATTACCAGCGTAGCTGAGCATGGTGAACGTGGCCTGTGAAACACGGAATATACTATTCTTACAGGATGGATAAGAGTATTTGGGACGTATACACCCTAGTACGGGTTACCAGACCTGAAACTTCCTGATATGTGTATAGATAGAGTTCATAGAGGAGTTGAAGTGAAAAAGAGAGTTTAAGTACTTAGCAAGTATGAAACACTCAAGATTTAATAAAAGAAGTTTTCATGAACGAAGATGACAAGTTTATAAATGTTAGTACATGGATTTTTAATTTGATTCATATATCATTCATGAGTCATTACTTTTCAAAATGAAACATCGTATTTATCGAACCACCGTGCTTGTCTCATGCCCATTTCATGTGCCCTTATCATCTTTATACACCTAGCGTTAGTAGAATGGTTTTCCTACTGATAGGCGCGTGGAAAGCTTGCTTTTGAGCGCCTAAGTAGGGTGGTTCAGCGCGTTAGTCGTGCGTGTAAATGATTATTTTCCGTTTAATGCGTGCACAGTGGCGTTCTTGTTATTCTGTGAAGTTTTCCAGGTATTTTGGCTTTTGGCATGTGTGTGTGTGCATGGCTTGAAGTGGAAGCGCGGGAGATTGAGGCTTGGGAGATGGATTTTGAAATGTTAGGCCGAAGGGGATCGGTATCGATACCCCTCTAAGAGGTATCGATACCAATTGGTTATGAAGGGACAAGTTTGGATCCAGAAGGTCTAGTATCGATACCCTTCGCAGGGGTATCGATACTAATGTCTTACGCCAAGTCAAGGAGTCAACGCAAGCATTTCGGTATCGATACCCCTCTAAGAGGTATTGATACCGAGGCGGTTCTGACCAAACGATGGCGTTTCAATGTATTTTAAGGGTGTCCACTATAAAAACCTTTTTCTTATCATTAATTAGGGTTCGAAATTTTGAGTAATTTTCTGCACTTCGGAGTTTGGCGGCTACGGTTTTGAGAGCTTTATTCATTCAACGTTTTCGCATTCAAGTTTATTTTGGAGAACTTCAGCTTTTGGATTGGTGTTGCGTATTAATAACCAAGTTCGATTTTTCCATTGCAATCTACGGTATCGTTTGCTATTGTTTTTATATTTAATTCTTCAAGCATGTTTAGATCTAGGTTTAAATTGATTTATGTTGTTACTAGAATTATGAGTGAGTAGTCGTTTAGAGTGCGGCTGCGGGGCGAAAGCGCCCACGTCTAGCCTCATCTATGTTTCACCTCGAGGCCGAATTTATAATTTTCAAGCAATTTTGGGAACTAGAAACTTTTCTAACGAACAAACCCAGGCATTACCGGAATTCAAATGCGCATGGAATCTGGTGACAGGTGGTGCGCATTTGTTAGGAAGTCTTTCTCGTTTTCTAAAATCAGTAAAAAGGTAAATTGTGGCCCGAGTAAATATCGGTGAAATTAGGCGTGGATGCTAGGTTCCCTCAGCTGTACTCTCTTGTTTAATTTGCATTCAGTCAATTTAGCTTAATATTTTAGTTAATCAAATCTCATCAAATCAAGGGGTGGCTACCTAAGAGCCAGTTAAACTGCAATTTCACACTTTTGAGTCAACACTTAAGTCGTCTCTGTGGTTCGACTCCGGTACTTCCGGAATTATTGTGCTACACTGGTCGAGAGTCCTACGCTTGGGACGCGTCTTTATTCGTCTTATTTTTAGTCACCTGGTCGGTCAAGCATTTTTGGCGCCGTTGCCGGGGACGACAGCGAGTGTTCAGAAGTGTAGAGTCGTAGTTTAGTTTTGTCTTTTAGTCGAGTCACCATAGGTCGGAAACAGGACCCTCTCTATTATCGCGACCCAACACATCGGTTAGTGAGAAGAGAACTGGAGTCAAGTCAGCCTGTGTTGTCTAGTTTTTCATCTTCTAGTTCGGAGTCAGACTCAGCTGAACATCAGTCAGAGTCTATTCCCATTAGTGATTTTTATATAGAGTTGCCGTTTGAGTCAGTTAGCGTCAGTAATCCGCTTTTCCAGTCAGAGGTTGAGTCAGAACCGGCGCTAGAGTCAGAGATAGGCGAGATGGCAGACCAGCGATTAGTACCTCAGCCGTCCTTGAGAGAACACCTTCATCCTGAGAGGACCACCCCTCCCGGGCCGATTGTGTTTCCTCGAAAGACACAGGAGGCACGCAATGCCTTCACTGTAAAACCTGGTGTCCTGAATAGCCTCCCTAACTTCTATGGGAGAGAGTCTGATGATCCGTATGAACATGTGCGGACATTTAAGGGGTTAGTGCGCAACCTGGCGACTACTACCCAATACGATAATGCCTGCCTCAAGCTGTTTGAGGCAACTTTAAAAGATGGCGCACTTAGATGGTTCAGAATGCAAAAGTCTCAGTCCTTCACCACATGGGCACATGTGCGTGACGCGTTTTACAGGAAATATTTTTCTGAGGCTAAAACTAATAGTTTAAGGCGTCAAATCCAGGGCTTTAGGCAAGAGAGGGGAGAGTCTTTTGTGAAGGCATAGGAGCGTTTCAAAGATTTGCTCTTAAGAATGCCACACCCTGGTCTTGAGAAGATACAGTTGGTCGAATTCTTTCACCTGGGTCTCAACGCTGAGACAATCCAGCACATAGAGTATTCGTGTAAAGGGGACGACTTCTTGTCCAAAACTGCGGATGAGGGTTGGGATTTCCTGGATGACCTAGCAGATAGGCAGAGGGCGTTAGAACCCTCTGATTTTGATCGGTCCGGACCTTCTGGGTCCAATGTTATCCCCGTTACCATTCGTGACCAGCGACTTCAGGCTCAGGTTGAGAAAATGGCTCAGAAGCTAGAGGAATTAGAAGTTAGGCAGACTCGTCCAGTGCATGAGGTCAGTATAGAGGAAGTCTGTGTGTGGTGTGAGTGTAAGGGGCACATTGCAACTGCATGCCCTGGATTTTTAGCGGCCAAGGGGGCAAGTCAGTTCACTCAGGAAGAGGTTAATGCAGTTAGGACTTGAGATCCATTTTCAAATACATACAATCCAGGATGGAAGGACCACCCTAACTTTGGGTGGTCAGATTCCAGAACTAGAGGTGGAGGTCAAGCGCAACCCCTTGCGTTGCCTCCGCCACAGCAATTCCCACAGTCCCAATCGTTTAGGCCCCCGCAGGGCCAAGTCATTCCATACCACTACCAGCAACAGTCTGGTAGGGGGGCAGGACCATCCACTCGTGGTCCACCCCCGGGTTATTCACAGATGATTGCACGTGACCATAAGCTAGAGGATAATGTCAATTCCATGATGCAGTCACAAATGACATTTCAGACTGAGACTAGGCAGCAAATCGGAGCCCTCACCACTTAGATGTCCCAACTCACTGCGATTATTAGTCACATGCAGCAGGAGAAGGGCAAGTTTCCAGCTCAGGGTAGTACAGCTGGCGCCCATTATTTGGGAAATTCTTCAGGTCCGAATGTTCAGAGTCAGAATCAGGAGGAGGCCAAATCGGTCACCATTCTCAGAAATGGGAAGGAGATCGACAAGACCATCCCACCAAAGCAGAAACTAACTCCACCACTGGAGCCAGTTGATGCACCGAGGGAAAACCCTGAGAGTGTTGAGAAGTCACCTGAGGTGGTGGAGCCTGCTTTGCGGCCCCCACGACTCAAATGCCGCCAGCAATACCGTTAGCCCCATTTCCCCAAAGGCTGGCGGTGAAGCCTAAACAGAACATGAACCATAAAATGCTAGAACTTTTTAAGAGGGTGCAATTCCCTATTACTTTGATGGAGGCAATAGAGTCTTTCCCACAGTGTGCGAAGGTGCTGAAGGACCTTTGCACAACTAAGCGCAAGAATCAGAACAACGTGGTTCTGACAGAGCAAGTGAGTTCCATCCTTCAGACTGAGATTCCTGCCAAGTGCAAGGATCCAGGATGTCCCACCATACCCATAGAAATTGCGGGGCAGACGTTTGATAAGGCATTGTTGGATTTGGGAGCGAGTGTCAACTTGCTCCCATATTCAGCATTCTTGAGATTGGGCCTTAGGAATCTTAGAGAGACCCCCGTCACACTCCAGTTGGCCGACCGGAGTGTTAGGGTACCGAAAGGGGTGGTGGAAGATGTATTAATTCGGGTGGGTGAGTTCCAATTTCCCGCGGACTTCATTGTCCTTGATATTAGCCCAGGTCCCGAGGTTTTAGAAAAGACTCCCATCATTCTAGGTCGTCCTTTCTTAGCCACCTCCAATGCCGTCATGAACTGCAAAACTGGCAAGGTCCAGTTATCTGTTGGCGAGGATAGGATGGAGGTGGATGTTTACAGTGTTAGCACTTTGGGCGAGGATGATGAGGAGTCAAAAGAGCTGTGTCTGATAGACAAACTCATTCAGGAGCATATCGATACAGTCCTGTATAAGGACCCTCTGGAGGTGGCTCTTACCACTGAGGAGGTATCATTCTTAGAGTCAGCAGAGGTGGGCACTTTTCGTGATCTGTTAGAGGTTGAGGATGAGTACGAGGAGTTGTATGGGGTCACTCATGACCTAATGTTCGAACCTTTGGGCAACCCTCCGCCCAAGGTTCTTCCATCTTTAGACCAACCACCTAAACCAGAGTTGAAACCTCTCCCGGACACGCTCAAGTATGTCTTTTTGAAGGACAATGATACTTATCCGGTAGTGATCTCCTCAACCCTTGAGGAAGATCAAGAGAGGAAGCTGCTCGACCTGTTGAGAGAGCACATAGGCGCGCTTGGTTGGACCATAGCTAATCTGCATGGTATAAGCCCCACGGTGTGTACACACCGAATCATTCTTGAGGATAGTGTTAAGCCGTCTAGGCAGCCCCAGAGGCGCTTGAACCCAAACATGAAAGAAGTAGTACGGGCTGAAGTGCTTAAGCTTTTAGATGCGGGTATTATATACTCGATTGCCCATAGTGAGTGGGTGAGCCCAGTACAGGTTGTGCCTAAGAAGGCTGGGGTCACTGTGGTGACCAATGAGCAAGGTGAGTTAGTGCCGACTAGGATTCCTACAGGTTGGCGAGTTTGCATCGATTACCGGAAGCTCAATGCGAGCACCCGGAAAGACCACTTCCCTCTCCCTTTCATTGATCAAATTCTGGAGAGGGTGGCTGGTCGAGCGTTTTACTGTTTCCTAGATGGGTACTCAGGGTATAACCAGATAGAGGTCGCATTAGAGGATCAGGAAAAGACCACGTTCACATGTCCTTATGGTACGTATGCTTACTGTCGCATGCCCTTTGGGTTGTGCAATGCACCTGGTACCTTTTCCAGGTGTATGATGGGGATTTTTAGTGACATGATTGAGCAGATTGTAGAGGTGTTCATGGACGATTTCTCGGTCTTCGGGGACTCATTCGATGGATGCCTCGAGAATTTAGGCAAGGTCCTACAGAGGTGCGAGGAGAAGCACTTAGTGCTAAATTGGGAGAAATGCCACTTCATGGTGACCCAAGGGATTGTGCTAGGGCACATAGTGTCCTCCAAGGGTATTGAGGTGGACAAAGCTAAGATAGACTTGATCCATAATCTTCCTACTCCTAAGTCTGTCAAAGATGTGCGTTCATTTATTGGACACGCTGGTTTTTACCGGCGGTTCATTAAAGATTTCAGTGCTATCTCCCGTCCATTGTGTCAACTGTTGGCAAAGGACGCACCATTTGAGTGGTCTGAGGCATGTGAGGGGGCATTCTTAAAGTTGAAGCGGAGTCTTACTACTCCGCCAATCGTGCAATCCCCTGATTGGAGTCTTCCCTTCGAGTTGATGTGTGATGCTTCTGACTATGCAGTCGGAGCTGTTTTAGGACAGAGGAGAGGGAAAGACCCATGTGTGATCTACTACGTGAGCAAGACGCTCAATGCGGCACAAATGAATTACACCACTACCGAGAAGGAACTGTTAGCAGTGTGTTTGCCGTAGATAAGTTTCGGTCCTATCTGGTGGGCTCGCAGATCACGGTGTTTACCGATCATGCAGCCCTTAAGTACTTGATGACCAAACAGGATGCGAAAGCACGCCTTATCCGGTGGATTCTGCTTCTGCAAGAATTCCACCTTGTCATTAAGGATAAGAAGGGGGTCGAGAATGTAGTAGCCGACCATTTGTCTCGTCTAGAGTTTGAGGACCCCATCTCTGACCTTCCCATTAGAGATTCTTTCCCAGATGAGCAGTTGTTCGCTGCTAATGAGTGCCCATGGTATGCTGATATCGCCAATTATTTGGTGACTGGGCAGATTCCTTCTCATTGGTCTACCCAAGAGAAGCAGCGATTTTTGAGGAGTGTCCGCCAGTACATATTTGATGACCCTTACTTGTTCAAATACTGTGCGGACCAGATTGTGCGTAGATGTGTCCCCGAGTCTGACCAGCAGGGAGTCATAGAGTTTTGCCATAGTGAGGCGTGTGGGGGTCACTTCTCTGCGAAGAAGACCACCGCCAAGATTTTACAGTGTGGGTTCTGGTGGCCCGATATGTTTAAGGGTGTGCATTTGTTGTGTAGGTCATGTGATCGTTGCCAAAAGCTTGGCAAGTTGTCTGCGCGTCATGAGATGCCCCTCCGGCCTATTCTTGTGCTAGAGGTTTTTGATTGTTGGGGCATCGACTTTATGGGTCCATTTCCTATGTCTCATGGTTATGAGTACATCCTCTTGGCAGTGGACTATGTGTCGAAGTGGGTGGAAGCGATTCCCACTAGGTCTATGGAGTCGAAAGTCGTGCTCGAGTTTCTTAAGGCTAACATTCTGTCGAGGTTTGGCGTACCACGCGCCATTATCTCAGATCAGGGCACGCATTTCACGAGTAGGTCATTTGAGAAATTAATGGGGGAGTTTCATGTTACTCACAAGGTATCTACGTCATACCACCCCCAGACTAATGGGCAGGCCGAGTTAGCAAATAGGGAGATCAAGCGAATTTTAGAAAAGACCGTAGGTGTGACTAGGAAGGATTGGTCCACTAGGTTAAATAATGCGTTGTGGGCTTACCGCACTGCTTACAAGACCGTGTTAGGTACCTCACCCTATCGGCTCGTTTACGGTAAGGCCTGTCACCTGCCTGTTGAGTTAGAGAAAAAGGCCTATTGGGCCATTCAGAAAGTCAACTCTAGTTTGATTGAGGCGGGTGAGCATCGAAAATTGCAATTGAGTGAACTTGAGGAACTTAGGAATGACGCGTATGAGAACGCTAGTATCTATAAGGCGAAGGTTAAGGCGTACCATGATAAGAATATTCAGCGCAAAACCTTTACGGCTGGTCAGAAAGTTTTACTCTATAATTCGCGTCTTCATATTTTCCCAGGAAAGTTGAGGTCCCGTTGGGATGGTCCCCACATAGTAACTAATGTATACCCAAATGGTTCAGTCGATGTCCGTGATCCTAAAGATGATAATGTGTTCAAAGTTAACGGGCAACGTCTAAAACCTTATTTGGAATTTTTGGAGGTAGGCGAACCTGATGAGGAGTTGGTCGATCCTGTTTATTCGGACGACCCAGTTGTGTAGGCGTTTTCCGCCTTGTTCCGACGGGTAGCTCACGCGTACCATGCTCTTCATTGAGTGTGGACCCGACCCCTAACATTAGGGGTACCCATCATTGACTTGGGTTTCCATA
This sequence comes from Vaccinium myrtillus, assembly GCA_016920895.1. Classification (NCBI taxonomy): domain Eukaryota; kingdom Viridiplantae; phylum Streptophyta; class Magnoliopsida; order Ericales; family Ericaceae; genus Vaccinium; species Vaccinium myrtillus. The sequence goes on from CM029279.1 coordinate 17,182,152, forward strand.
GCTTCGCACGCCGCTATTAAAAGAAGGATCGTGTGCCCAGCCCCGGTTAGTAAGGGCGTTTGTGTTTTATCATGTTTGTTTTTCGTAGCTAAAAAAAAAAAAAAAAAAAAAAAAGGTCCGGTATAGCCACCTAATTTCTAGCCTTAAATATGCGTATCTGGGTTTCTAACAATCTTATTGCCGTGTCTCGGATAGTCATAAAAGACGATTGGCTCTGATTTCTTTAAGGAAAAACCTTGAGAAGTTTAACCTGTCGAGTCATGACTTACCCGGGATTGTTAGGATGACCTTCTCTACGCATATTTAAGTGAGACTATTAGGAAGAAAAGTAGTACCCGTACCTTTCACGTGACGGAAGTGGTGGTGTGTTTATTTATTTATTTTTGCTATGGCCCGGCTTTCAAAGCGGGCAGTACTGACATCATTTGTTGCCTAGTAGGTAGTTGGTCCTTGCGTCTTTTGCAGGTATAGATCCTAAGAGCGGTTCTGATGACGAGCAGCGGCAATGATGGCAAATTCCCCATATATCGGCCGGGGTCATGATGGTTGGCTGCCATCCGTCGGTTCATCTCTTTCCCTTGATTATTTTCTTTTCTTGTTTTGCCTTCATGCTCTGAGGACAGAGCAATTTTCAAGTTGGGGGAAGGGGTGTACTTTGTACACGTTTGATCTGTTTTGAGCGTTGCTAGTAGTTGTTTTGAGCGTTTGGGGATACGATTGTTATGCTTGGTTGTATGAGTTAAATGAGCATGCTAGATTCTTGTCTCGTTGGTTGCCTGTTTAACTTGTTCACATGCATATATCTGGTTTTCATGTTTGAATATTTTCCACACCATAAACAAGTTGAGTAGGTGTTTCCACGTTGTGCACAACATGTCCTTGAGGCATCCCATGTTTCTTTGTTTTTCACTTTCCGCATTCGCATAAAATAGTAGGCGTTTGAACCTCATATCATGAGCTGAATATTGCATATGCATGTGTGAGAGTTGGTGGCGTGTTTAGGGGATGAAACAAGGCCATTTTTGCATGATTAGACCAGTACACGTGTCCCATTGATCCCATGGTTAACCAGTCTATGTCAGTTCCTGTGTCAAACTTAGGAAACCGGTGTTTGGGTGGTGTGTCGGCGTGGTGGTCCAACTCTGTGTACATCTTTAGAGACCTGAATCAATGAACGTTGTGGTAAAAGGAAAAATTTGGAATGTTGCTTGTGGATGCCATGGTGTTGAGAAATCTTTAACCTTAAACCATAAGCCCCGAATCCCCACAGTGGAAACCCAAATTTTGGTCCCCACCAATGAATTCCTATTTACGAAGGAGAGAATGAAGTTTAGGAGGTAAGTCCATTCCAAAAAAAAAAAAAATTTTGGCGTTAGCGGTTCGGTATCGATACCCTTCTTAGGGGTATCGATACCGGTTTGTTACGTCCCAAAAAAAATAAGAAGGGCCGATCGGCCCCCTCCTTTCTCATCCTTTCAACTTCTTCTTCTTCTTTTTCCTCTCTTTCTCTCTCTTCTCCTCCATAGCCACCCCAAACCCTACCAACAAATCTTCCCAAAAACCACTCAAACAACCACCATTCTCTACCAAATTTCAACCACAACACCCTCTCTTCACCCTCTACCTAAATCCCTGTGTCAAATTTCCCTAAACCTTACCAAATTTCTAAATCTGAAAACCCAAAAACCCATTTTTTTTTCCAACTTTAACCCTCAAACTATGGCATTCAAAAGGCAAGATACGGGCAAGGCAAAGGCTGGGACTACTTCTAGCACAGCGGGGAACGTTCCGGGGGGTTCGTCGGGAGTCCCTTATGCGGGCCGGAAACCGAGACGGGACCGGGCCCAAATCGAGAGGGACGAAGCAATACAGTGGAGAGAATCGATCATAGGCAGGGGGGTGAAGAATGAAAGACATATAGAGTTAGATGGTGGGTGGCCGGAGCATCACTTGGTGATCTAGGCAATAAACAATCAAGGTATGTCTTATTGGTTCGAACCGAATCCGGGTTTCAATAATGCTTTAGTAGAGGAATTTTATAAATGCATGGTTGTGCCTGAGGCTGGAGCTTTTATGAATCCGGGTGCTCGGATTACTTCTGTGATAGGAAAGACCCCCGTGTTTATTGATGTTGATAAAATTGCTGCTGCATTGAATTACGTAAGACCCCAAGGGGAGTTAAATTTTCCTAGGCCAGTTGATAACCCTATTAATCAGGATTGGGTGAAAGGAGAGATTTATTCAAATAGGAGGGACGCGAGGGTCCCTCACTGGCCAGGAAAGTTTAAAGCGTCATATAGGTTCCTCAACCAGGTTGTGTGTTATAACATTTATCCGAGGGGGACTGAGAACAAGCCCCAAGAAAGGGTTGAGAATATCATGTGGGCATTCACTGGGGAGGACACGGTGTGTGACTGGGCGTTGTTTATCTTTGGGGAGATGGTTGATTTCAGGGCTGCAGCGAAAAATGTCAGAATGCCTTTCCCGTGCCTAGTGACCACGATCCTTAGGAGGGACCATGTTCCAGGAGCTAAATTTTATGTCAATGACAGGTTGGATCCGGGGGGTTTAGATTCTACTATTCTTAGCAGGAGCAAAGCTCAGGTTAAGGGCGGTGGTGAATCAATGCTTACCCCACCGTCTTCAGAGGCTCCTCTTAAGGAGTGGTTCAAGAAACTGTTCTGTCAGAATGTGGCTACTATTAAGAGTCTCAAGAAGCTTAAACTGGAGCAGAGACAGATGGCTAGGAAACAGGTGGACTTTGATGAACAGCTGAGTTATGTGAGGAAGCATGTTACAGGGGAGACTTCTGGTCCTTATGTTCCCCGTCGATGGCCGGAGCTGGAGGTGAGTGACGACTTTGAGGAGACGGATGAACCGGATGAACCAGAGGAGGATTGGGATGAGTAGAATGGGAAGCACGGAGTTGGACACGGGTTGGATTGGTGATGTTGGTTTTATGTTTTGCTATGTTTAAGTTGATTAGGAACTATGACATTTTATGTGTTTGTTGGAGGTGCGACCGTATGTGTGGTCGGTGGGTGTGTTAAAACTTAATTCGTGATGTTTAGGGTAGTATGATGTTATGATATTATGTGTTAGTATGTGATCTCCGTTTTGTGTTATCTGTGTTGGTGACGGCCAGTCTGGGTAGGCTGACCATGAGTTTTTATAGGCCGTCACCCTTTGCATGTCACCCTTTATTTTGTTAACCGCGGTCATTACAAGCCTAACGAAGCCCTTAGTTGACCCGATGCACGTCGTTTGACTCTCTGCATGCATGTGTTATATTGAATCATGAATGTGTGGTATTTTGATTCGTGAGCTTTCGTTGAATATCTTGGCGTTGCGTTGACTGGCACGTGGTGATTTGTTTCAATCCACGGGGTTTGCCAGGCGCCTCACATGGGATGTAGAGTGTTCGGTGAGTTTGAGCGATATTGTGGCACGTGGAAGCGTCCTATCTTTAACTTTGTTGAGGAATGGAATTATTCGAGTTTTGATTGGAGCATGCATGTGACTGAGTTGTGGGTAATAGCGAGATGATACTCGAATTGTTCAGTTAATTTTGTACAGGTTGCATAACCCTCGTATCCCTTTTTGAGTCGTTGTGTTGGTTTTATTCTTTTCGTTTCGTTCGTTACTAGGGACTAGCAACGCTCAAGTTGGGGGATGTGATAGGCGCGTGGAAAGCTTGCTTTTGAGCGCCTAAGTAGGGTGGTTCAGCGCGTTAGTCGTGCGTGTTAATGATTATTTTCCGTTTAATGCGTGCACAGTGGCGTTCTTGTTATTCTGTGAAGTTTTCCAGGTATTTTGGCTTTTGGCATGTGTGTGTGTGCATGGCTTGAAGTGGAAGCGCGGGAGATTGAGGCTTGGGAGATGGATTTTGAAATGTTAGGCCGAAGGGGATCGGTATCGATACCCCTCTAAGAGGTATCGATACCAATTGGTTATGAAGGGACAAGTTTGGATCCAGAAGGTCTAGTATCGATACCCTTCGCAGGGGTATCGATACTAATGTCTTACGCCAAGTCAAGGAGTCAACGCAAGCATTTCGGTATCGATACCCCTCTAAGAGGTATCGATACCGAGCGGTTACGCAGCCCAAACGATGGCGTTTCAATGTATTTTAAGGGTGTCCACTATAAAAACCTTCTTCTTATCATTAATTAGGGTTCGAAATTTTGAGTAATTTTCTGCACTTCGGAGTTTGGCGGCTACGGTTTTGAGAGCTTTATTCATTCAGCGTTTTCGCATTCAAGTTTATTTTGGAGAACTTCAGCTTTTGGATTGGTGTTGCGTATTAATAACCAAGTTCGATTTTTCCATTGCAATCTACGGTATCGTTTGCTATTGTTTTTATATTTAATTCTTCAAGCATGTTTAGATCTAGGTTTAAATTGATTTCTGTTGTTACTAGAATTATGAGTGAGTAGTCGTTTAGAGTGCGGCTGCGGGGCGAAAGCGCCCACGTCTAGCCTCATCTATGTTTCACCTCGAGGCCGAATTTATAATTTTCAAGCAATTTTGGGAACTAGAAACTTTTCTAACGAACAAACCCAGGCATTACCGGAATTCAAATGCGCATGGAATCTGGTGACAGGTGGTGCGCATTTGTTAGGAAGTCTTTCTCGTTTTCTAAAATCAGTAAAAAGGTAAATTGTGGCCCGAGTAAATATCGGTGAAATTAGGCGTGGATGCTAGGTTCCCTCAGCTGTACTCTCTTGTTTAATTTGCATTCAGTCAATTTAGCTTAATATTTTAGTTAATCAAATCTCATCAAATCAAGGGGTGGCTACCTAAGAGCCAGTTAAACTGCAATTTCACACTTTTGAGTCAACACTTAAGTCGTCTCTGTGGTTCGACTCCGGTACTTCCGGAATTATTGTGCTACACTGGTCGAGAGTCCTACGCTTGGGACGCGTCTTTATTCGTCTTATTTTTAGTCACCTGGTCGGTCAAGCACCTACTGGGCTAGTGTAGCTCAACCTAAAATTTTCAGGTACAAGATGAAGGACAAGGCATGGAGTGCTTGGCTTTGGCGTGCATGACATGAAGTTCGTTTTTTTTTTGGAAGCATCATTGTTTTAAATATTTGATTATCGTATTCATGTAAAACTTTTGAGAAATGATGATGTAACTCATGAGAGTATTTCATGTTGACTTTCGGAAATGTAAACAATCCTGTGAATTGGTACTTACCATTTTGGGGTTCGAGCTTAGAAAGTCAGATTTTGAATTTGTAATGCTCTGTTGACCGGATTTTTTTTTAAAGGAAATGCGTTTGACTCTGATTATGTGGATTTTAATTATGTTTCGATTCATTAAATTTGAGGGCGTGACACGCCCAAAGCACCTCTTCGGATGCCTAAAGGGTAAATAGCGGATTCAAACCGATTTTGTTCAAAAAGTGTCCAAAAGTTCTATTTTCCCTTTCATTACAGTTTCTAGTTGTTGTTATTGTTGTTCTTATTCTTCAATCATCATCATATTACATATTGTTCACTTTGCAGAAGTATCAACCTTTTTCGTGTTTACCGCTTTAATCCCCGTTTACTTGTTCCCCCTTCCCCTTATGTGATTAAAGTTTGGAAATAAATATTTTAAGTGAATCCTGTAAACACTTAGTAGAGACCAGTCCTTGTACCGAGCGAGGGGATGCCTTAAAACGCTTCCTCTCTCGTAAATTGGCCCCCGAACCTAAGATACTATGGTGATGATGGACCGGTAAAACCCTTTTTTTCAAAATAAAGGGCAAAAGAATCATTTTCAAATGCTTTCTCGGGTGCGAACTTCTAACCTGGCTGGCGACTCCCAATCTATTTTTGAAGTGCTTTTCCCCGGTGTCCACAGAGGAGCAGGAAAATCCATTGTTACTCTTAGGAAAATTCTTGGTACATGCGGCAGGTGGCCAAAAGAAAAGTTGCTATCGTGGAATATGGTGGCTCTTAAATGGAGGTGGTGCAGTAAATAAGACCGGGTTCGGACACGGTGTTGGAGAATGGTAAAATATATCAAGAATAAAAGGGAGTCAAATCAATCAAATTAAGAGGAAGCTAGGGCCAATGTATGGTTCACACACGAAGGGGAGATTGATAAGAACATGTATGACATATTGGGTCTCACACCAAGTCCCACATCAAGTAAATAGAAAAAGAGTTAGACTTTAATATACAATTAGGTGACTCAGCACTTTCGAAGCTTAGCCTTTTAATTGGGCTGGGTCATTCAATCCATATTGGGTACTGGTAATGTGGTGTGGGCTCCGTAGATACTCTCAACAAATTGGGCCTACACGCACATGGGAAGAATCCATGGTTTAAAAAAACGACTATTACGTGTCTTCTCCATAGATGAAACCATGCAATTCGTTAGTATACTTTATCTATATGTATTCTAGAACTCCACCTAATGACCTATGCGTTCCGTTATCATTTTCAATTAGATGATCCACTAATCCAACTAGTCTAAGATTATAAATGGATCCAGTTTTTAAAATTTCCACTGGATAGGATCCTTTTTTGCTGAAGGGATTCACCACTACTTTAACAACTTTAGCGGGTTGAATAGTTACTCGAGATTCTTGATTATTCCATTTTATGATGTTCGCAACGTATAGTGGTCTAAGGATTTTCGACGGGCCGGTACAGTTACTGTTGAGAATAAAGGCGGTACAAAAATTTACGTGAATAATGGCCGTTGAGTAACAGGAATTTCACCCCGTTATAAAGGCTACAGCCAACATAAAGGATCACTTTCTCTTATATTTTTTTGTTCATTTTTCTCAAAACGCCATGCAATATTATAGTAGTATATATGTGAGATTTTTCTGGCTAAAAGACAACCAAACTCAATTATTTCCATTGGGTCACAGAAGAAATAGAAGCAAGAGAAAAAAAAAACTTGGGATCCATTATTACCTTAACAAAATAGCTTCAATTTAGGCGAAAGTAATGAAGAAACAGCTTTGATTTCACCTTCTTCTTTGATATGGGCTCTTTGGAATGTTGTAAGTATATCTTATTCAGTTTTGACTTTGCATGTATAGATTGCGATTTAGGATTTTTACTAATGGATCAGGGGTTATTTGGGATTCTATTGAAGGTCTGGTTAATAGTCGTGGTGGGTTTCTTCGAAGGGTGGGTTTCTTATTCGTAGGAATGGCAACGGGTTGGGTATCGGTCGAGGGACCTTATCCATCTCCAATCCCCAATTGGAAATTTCTTCCCCAACCCACCTCCATGCCCAAAAGGGATGTACTGTCCACTATACCAGCCTCCCATTGGAAATCGGGAATATTCTGGTACATCCATATGGACCATATCCCAACTAGCTGAATAAGAAATAACAATAAAATGTAAAGAAAAATAATCTATGTGTCCTACAATAACAAAAATAGCCATTTAAAATAAAATAAAATAGAAAGTTACAAACAAATATAGTCCACCAAGATTATATAAAATTTTAATAACTACCATCATGAATCGGTTTTAACAGTTAAGTATATATCTAGTCCGAAACTCTAAAGCGTAGTTATACACACATACATGAAAAATACTATATGCGTGCGCGCGCACACGCATACATGAAAAATATATACAATTTGGAACATACCGTACATGGGTATTCAGGGGAGAGTATCACAAAATCATACTCGCCCCCTGTTCAATTGGGGATTCTTTAAGTTCTACCATACCCGCCCATTTGATGGAAAACCGGAAAATATCCACCACCAAATAGGAGGGGCGTGGCAGATAACTATCGAGTTTGGGGAAATTGTCATCCCTACTTGTTGGTCTTGTAACACCTTCCATTGTTTAGAATGATGTGAGTGAGGAATTCGGCGTCTACATATGTGGGGATATTGGTAATGGATTGGATTTTATGAGGTGTGCATTTTTTTTTTTTTTGAGCAACAAAATATATATTCAAACAAGGAATCCAAAAGCTGAGGTGTGTGTTGAATATCAAATAGTTTTGTACCAATTAGTTTAGAATTGTTTTCCTACTGTCTTCTATTTTCTCAACGTTGTAGGTAGGAGGGGAAGTGGAACTGTGGGAATTTTTTTAGGAAATTAAAGTTTTTCTTTGAGAGGAAGTTAAAGGGATTTGCATACATAATAAAATATACTCCCTCCGTTTAAATCACTGGTCACTTTTGGGAATTCCAACTTTTTAAGAAGACATGCAATAACTGCATTCATTTAATGCATTCATATTAAACAGATTCGTTAATTCCCAACAATGCCTTTTATATTTCAACTTTTGAGAGAAATGATTGTTGTTGGTAAAAGGGTTATTGTGGAAAATTGAATCAATTTTGTTTTGTCTTTTTAAATAGGATAAACAATTTGAAACATCCCAAAATAGTATAAGTGACAAATAATTTGAAACGGAGGGAGTACATGCATGTTACTGATTTGGAAGCTATATATAGGAGGCTAAGAGTTTAGAAACTGGTGTTGCAATCTAGGAAATGACTACAATACACACCCCTATTTGGGTGTGTATTATATGCACCCCTATAAAAGTTACGAATCGATTAACAAAAGTTACAAATTTTAATAAAAGTTACGAATTCTTTGTACAAAAGTTACGAAACGCACCAAATGTTATGAATCATAGAAAATGTTACGAATCATACTTCTGAAAAAGTTACGAAACACTAAAAAATGTTACGATTGTCAATGAGGTGGCACAATATGGACCACACAATGGGTGCATATTGTACACACTTTTGAGTGGTGTGTATTGTAGAATTTTCCTGCAATCTATGTGTAAAGAGTGTTTTTGTTTTCGAAAGGTTAAAAAAGTCCTATGACTTAATTAAAAAATAAAACCCCAGTGGCTAAGAATATAATTAAAAAAAATCTAATATCAGTCGATAATTAGTATCAAGTATCAACATTATTTGTTAGAATTAAAAATCATTTGCCAGGATGAATTATTTTGAATTTATTAATGCAAACTTGCATATTAATTGAAAAATACAAGGCCCGTGATAAGGCAAGAGCAGAAGTACCGAGTGTGATATTGGATAAAATTTGCAAATGTTGTGCCTGGTGATGGGAATCGTATGGACTGCAAGTCATGTGGAATGATACTGGTACCGGTATAGTTTCGGTAATTGTTTTGGATTCACCGTTATAAATTTTTAACTTTTAATATAAAGGAGCCGGTTCTAGGGACAAATAAAAAAACACAATTGATTTCGTAGTCCCACGCTAATAATCCGAGCTGTTCAACTTATTTAAAACATGTTTTTTAAGTATATCCACAAAAAATTAACTCATTTGAATATCGGTAAGTGCTCGATCCAAACAATTTTGTGAACACCTGTTTCTGTTAAGTTCTTTGAAAACTGTTTGGATTAAGAACTTGTCGAGATTTGATTGAGCTGAATTTTAGCAGGATTTTCTATTTTATCCATTTAAACAAAGTGATGGTTTGGATAATCACAAATGGTCTAAAGTTTATTCATGAAACCATTTCTCCATGTGTCAAACATTTCAATTCCAAATCGCAATGAGTATTGTTTTTTGGTACTGTATATTTGTAAGAAGGATAAAACAAAAAAGAGAAAAATAGACTCGGACTTGGTACTGTATATTTTTAAGAAGGATAAATTTCACTGACCTCCCCTGAGGTTTCTGACAATTACAGGGACCTCCCCTAGGGTTTTTGAAATTCCACTAACCTCCCATACTTTTGAAAATAAATATCACATACCTCCCCTACCGTTACTTTACGCCTAACGGTGTTAATTTCGTTGGTAAAATGACGCTAATGCCCTTAAATTTGAACTTGACTTTATTTTTTTCTTGTTTGAGATTATATTGCATAAAATTTTGAAAGACGTGAAAAAGTAACTTAGTTGTTTACTTTTTTATTAGAATTTTCTTTTCTTTGACACAAAATTATTATTATTTTTAATATTTTAGTTCCCATTAGATATATTTTCACATTTTGATAATAAAAACAAGAGTATCAAATTGCTTGGTTTATTTTTAATATTTTAATTTTTTCCCATGATTTGATATCAACATATTAGTCGAATTGCTTGGTTTATTAAAGCTAATATTTAAGTAAGGGGTATCTCCACTGTGATTTGTTCTCACGGATACAATGGATGATTTTGGCTTAAACATTGAAGCAGAGGGGGAGCATACTTTTGTTATAATGAAAAAGTGTTTATCATAATATTATCCACAGTGGTTAAGATTAGCTTCTAAAATCATTGCGTAGAATCATAGGAAAAATCATTGAATGAGACTAAATGATATATATTTATGGGTGTGAATTCCGAAATCTTAATTAATTTTCCCAACCGTTAATCTCCACTACTTTTTTTTTTGCAAGGCAAAAAGATTTTATTAATCTCGAGATAAGAACAAGATTAAAAGGACAAGGCAACAGCAGAACATGCTCAAGGAGCAAAGAAACCGCCCAAACCGAGACCCAAAACCAATGATTGGCAAGGAGCCAATCATGGACACCTGTATGCGAAAGCCCAACACCCAAATGGGTCAAAAAACCCAGATATACAATAAACAACTCAAACCCCAAAGGCCTAAGAATGCCCAAATAAAATGGGCCAAGCCCAACAAGACAAAGCCCCAAAGAAAAACCCTAATTTGCTCCTAGCACAAACAACGCCACCATCTCTCCATGGCCGCATGTAACGAGACAAACCGATGCCACGCCGTCGCCGGAGACCCGGGGAACAAGACCCTGTTGCTGTCCCGGAAAACAGCTCAGCCTCCTCACCACAGTAGGCTACATCAATCAACCCATCAGCTTCCATCGCCGTTGAAATCCTCCCACACCGCACACCAATCGCACAACCATCGTCAAACACCACATCCACAGTAGGCTACATCAAGCAACCCAACAACATCATCGAAACACCGCCTCCAACCTTCATCAGCATCAAAACCCTGCAAAACAATGAAAAATACCAGCCACAACACAAACACTTCGCTGCTAAGCGTAAAACCGGAGGGGCCCAACAACCCAAACAACCGGTGGCTGTGAAGAAACAAGGCTGATCCGCCACCACCACCAACACCGCAAGCCGCCAACGAAGAAGATCGTAACCACTACCCAAACGTCGTTAGGCACAAACCCGGAGAACCCAGTAGAACACCGGAGGCAATGAAGCAGCAAAAAAGGCGAGAGGTAGGAGGGAAAGGGAAGAAAAAGAGAAGAGGAAGAAGAAGAAAGGGAGGGAGAGAGAAGAAAAGATGAGAGGAAAGAGAGGGGGAGAGAAGAGGGAAGGCCTGGGGGGAGGAGGGGAGGCGCCGCTCCCCCCCCTAGGCGGAGAACCCGAGTCGTTTGAAACAAGGGCTAGAGAGAGAGAGAGAGAGAGCCTCTCAGGGCTGATTTCTTAGATTTACTGTTAATCTCCACTACTTTGGATTATTTAGTTTTCCTATTAAAAAAAACACAAGTCCATGTGGGTTCGACCTCGCACTTGCATTGCTATACTTCAATCCGATTTGTGCGCTAGCGAGTACATTAAAATTTTACAACAAGTTTTTGTGCTTATCAGGTCTCACAAATAATGAACAGTTGTCCCTTAATAATAATGTACTAATTAAGTTTTTTTTTTTTTTTTTGGGTGTGGGGGGGGTAAAAAATTAGACTTTTTTTTTCTTCTCAATTGGATTCTTGAATTGGTGTAAAAAAAAATTAACCAAAAAATTTCATGCTAATAGTGTTATTTTTTTATTTTGGGTGCGAAATGCTTGTTTCTCCTTAAAGGAAAATAAACATAAAAAGGTAAAAATGAATAAAACCATCAATACAAGTAGTGGGCAGAGGTGATTATTGATATTTTTTTTTATTATCAAAATGTGAAAATATACCTAATGGGAAGCAAAATATTAATAATAATAATAATTTTGTGTCAAAGAAAACAAAGTTCTAAGAAAAAAGTATATAATTAAGTAATTTTTAAATGCCTTTCAAAAATTTTATGCAATATAATCTCAAACAAGAAAAAAAAATAAAGCCAAGCTCAAATTTAAGGGTATTAATGTCATTTCACCAACGAAATTAACACCGTTAGGCGTAAAGTAGCAGCAGGGGAGGTATGTGACATTTATTTTCAAAAGTAGGGGAGGTCAGTGGAATCTCAGAAACCTTAGGGGAGGTCCCTGTAATTGTCAGAAACCTTAGGGGAGGTAAGTGAAATTTGCCCTTTTAAGAAAGATTGTCAAATGAGTTACTTTGGCGAAAAAGAGAAAGACTGATGTTTTGGTTTATTGGGGTGGAATAAACCGAATTGCTTTGAATTAAAACTAGTTTTTTTTTGGGTTTTTGGTTTATTGGGTTGGTAATTTGCACTTTCTCCCATTATAGATCTAATAATAATCCACCAGACCAATAAATCATTAATCCAAAGGTTGGTTTTTTTTATTTTTATCATTGGTTTATTCCGAATAATTCAATAAATCAAAAAATAAGTTTTTTCTTTTTTGCCAAGGTAGGCCTTAATGATATTTTCAACGGTTCAAAATATCATCATAGCTTTTGATGTACATATCATTTTGGATCTAAAACCACTTGGATTAGAAAGTAGACTTAACAATCTTTTCAACGGAATGATGCTCAAATCAGGGTTCGAAAGTATCTAGGGAAAGCTCGTAGAGTGTGACATGTTTTTAAGTGGCGGCCACGAGCTTAGAAGTTGCAACCTCCATATCTTTTCAAGGGTCACTAGATCTTTACATAAAGTCAGATAACCTCTGTCACGCCCTCAATTTTAATAAGCCAAAATACAAATAAAATCCACGTAGGATCGATCAAAGTCAAACAATTGCCCATAGAAAGTCAAAGTACAATGTGCTTCTGCTCAAGGGTACCCATACCCTTGCAAAAAAATAACAAAGGTTTTAAATTTTTTTACATATATTGGGTTTGTCAAAAGATTAAAGAAATAGAAGTTACAAAATCATCTCCCAAAAATGTAGTAAACTATGGAGAGGATGAAATACCTCCATGCAAAGTAAGCTTCATGCTATGCATCCACGCATCAAGCATCCCAATCATGTGTCTTGCCGAGTACCTGAAAATGATAGGTTGAGCTCACTAGCCCAGTAGAAAACTTTTCTACCAACGCTAAGGGTATAGAGAATGAAAGATGCACATGATGATGTGGTACATATGAATGAGTAAGCTAAAGTGGACCAAGATAGATCAACTTGATGATGGAGTGTCTAGGAGATGCCCCAAAGACCTAACCAAACCCAAGTGTCCATAAGTTTCCTCATAAACGTTACATTTCGTTTCGTGGGTTCAGTCCCTTCAAAACACAGTCATTTACACAAACATTTCATTTCACAATACTTTACAAATACCCAAAATATCTAAAATAACCCAAGTATCCGTCACATTTATCAATATACATCTTATTCCTTTTAATCATTCGTTTATTCTCCGGGCATGCCATATAGGCCCCGTGTCACTTCGGGCATACCATAAAGGCCCCGTGTCACTTCGGGCATACCTTTTCGGGCCCCGTGTCACATATTTCACATTTACATTTCCACTTATCAATTCATAAGTTCAACTTAGTGTCCAAAGCCAATTCACGTATCACAATACCCTTTCACAAGTGTCCAAAACATTCACACAATCATCTTTGTTCAAAAGCTCAAAATGTGTCGGTGATGGTCAAGTTAACACGTGTCCAAGTGCGTGAGAAACCAAGACAACCAAGACAAAGCATAAAATGCACCATGATAGATTACCGAAGCTTAGAGGTCAATTCGAGAAGCTTTGAAAGGACCAATGAGGGCCCGGAGTGTTGGAACATGAAAATGGAGTTATGAATCTCAAGAAAATACGACATGCTGATAGTAAAAAGCACATCTCTCTCAAAATACAAAGGCTATGAATATGAGACCAATTGGGTTTGAAAGTAGACTCATAGAGCTTTCCAACGGTTCAAGAATCGCCTCAATCGGAGTTCGGACGAAGTCGGGGCGTGCCCGCGAAGTTGGGTCAATAATCTGCCTGAACAAGAGGAGTCTCGATCGATCCAAAAGGGGTGTGGATCAATCCATATGGTCTGGATCGATCCAAGAAGTGGGTGTATCGATCCAAAATGGTCCGGGAGCAAACAGAAGGTTTTGGATCGATCCAGACAACTTATGGATCGATCCAAAATGGTTCAAAACGTCAACAGAGCATTTTGGGTCGATCCAACTGGGTTTCGTGGAAAATGCACAACATAGCTCCAAGTGATGGGGGCTTCAATCCAAGGCAAAAATTAGGTTCCAAAACACAACTAATTAAGAGGGAGGGACATATCAACAACCAATTCATTTATTTATCAACCAAAGATGCAAAACCCAAACTCAATCAAAGAAACCAAGCTCAATTCCATGGTGATAACGAGTTTAACAAGGATTTTAGGAACAAGAACACCAACAATATAATCATTCAACCAATATACACTTAGAGGAGATAGAAAATTGTTCCCTACCTCAATGGTTTAGCTCCAAGGATGAGAGAGTGCCCTAGCTTGTTCTTGCAACTCCAAACAAAGTGAGACCTCACCAAGCAATTCCAAAGAAACCCGGACTCCAAATCGCGTGTAGATGACGAATACGAAGGTAAATCTTGAAGTAATGAGGGTTGGAGGTGTGAATTTTGTAGAGAGATGGAGGAAATTTGGGAGAGGAGTTGAGAGAGGAAGTGTCGTTGGTTTGGGGAAGGAGAAGAGTGTGTTTTGCTTGCTAAAAAAAAACAGCCATACATATCTATATGGGAATTGGGGGGCCTGTAGTGAGTGGGTTCACTACATGCGTGTAGTGAGCTCTCTCGGCCGTCCGATCCGAGATCAACGGTCCGGATAAATTGGAGTTAAAGTTAATGTAAAAGAGCTTTTTAAAGTGTAAGACGATCCGAATCATTGGTCTCGGATCGGACGGCCGAGAGAGCTCACTACACGCATGTAGTGAGCTCACTCACTACAGGCCCCCCAATTCCATCTATATGCACTCCCACAAATCACACTTACACCCCTCATGTTCATAATGCATCTCACAAAGACCCAAATGCAATACTAACTTCACATTGACCCTATATTACTCTATTTCCATTTCCTCACACTTCCGCAACATTAATTTTAGAAAAATTATAGTATAAAATTACGAGTCCTTACAACCTCCAAGAATTTGATTTTATCTTAAACACTTCAAGGCCGATATCTTTATCATGTGCCTGGACTTTTAGGGAATTTTAAACGTATTGAGGGGGTGTTCCACTAAGGCAGTTTTTAGAATAAACTGGTTTTTCACGGGTTTTTATGTGATGTATTGTGAAAAAATGACTTGTCTTGGTTTTTGGAAAGGAGTATTTTTTTTTAGTGGAACACCTATGGCGACAGTAATAGATTGACAATCTTTTCCAAACTCTTTTGGTCTTTAAAGGACATTTTTTGTTCTTGGTATATTTCTGTCCTTTTTCAGATTTTTTTGGTCGAGACAAATTATGTAGCTCAAGAATTTGACCCGAACCTAAATAAGATTAAGAGAAAATAAATAAAAAAAGACGAGAAGACTCAAAAAATTAGCCCAAATAGGCTCTTTTAAGTGTGCTTTACTATTTGTGATAATTGACGAATGGTTGACGAAGTGGGATGGGTTTTAGGCCCCAAATTAATCGGGTCAAACTAGTAAATTATGTCAGAACGGCGTGACCTGGGTCACAACAGCGTAACCTGGCAGGATAGGCCCACTGTGGATGGACCGTCTCAATGGACTAAGTCCAAGATGGGTCTTACGGGCCGATACAAAAAATTGGAGTTGATTCTCTCTGGGTCCAACCCAAATTCTAAAATTCCCACACAGGTAATTACGTAAATTTCTCCCAAAATTACCCCAGGAAATGAGTCGACCATGTTCGGATTGGTTTTGGGAAACCATGTCTTCACTTTTTTCTGTGGGCCCAACCCACTTTTTTTTTGTCTCCTTTATATTTTTGGGAACACTATTCTAGTCCATACATTGTACGAGATAGGTCCATGAGGCCCACTTCAAAGACCCACACAAATGATCCAAGCCGTCCATTAGTTCTAAAATTATTCTTTGAGTCATCCAAAAAAAAAAAATTAGATCAATCGTATAAACTTTAAGTACTTGATCCAGTTGTCTAACTTTCTTTCAAACTTTTGTCAGTATTCAAGATCCTAAATTGTGAATAAATAATTAGAAGATAGATCAACCACTTATAGTTTTTTGAATGAGCTGATTTTTTAGTAGATACTCAAAAACATTATTTTAAAAGTAATGAACGGCTTAGATCATTTGTGTGGGTTTTCGAAGTGGGCTCCACGAACACATTTCATACAACATATGGTCTAGAGTAGTTTTCCCAAAAATGCAAAGGAGAGAGAAAAAAGTGGGTTGGGCCCACAGAAAAAGTGAAACCCTGGTTTGTAAAAACCAATCCGAACATGGTCGACATATCCTTCCTTTTTCTACTCTTTCCTGACCGTCCATTTCCACCTCCACCCAATTTATCACTTTTCCCTTTCTTCTCCCTCCTCTCTCACACTCCTTTTCTCAATCGTCTCGCTGCCTTACCGAAACCATCGTCTACTGCCTCCAACCACTCCACAATCCTTCTGATTCTCCGCCCAAAGCATGGCTTATCAAGGTCTCAAACAGTAATCTTCACCAAGGTACAATACAACTTCTCAATTCATTGTCACTTGATATAATCATTGCCCTACCTCCAAATTTCCAAAGATACTCGATTTGTGGCAGTTTCGAATCATTGAAATTTGTCGATCGTGTAGCTTGCACATAATATACTACCCTGATGATCCGGAAGAGATGGAATATTTTAATGAGTTTTGTATGGCTCACGATGGGGTTAATACGGTCAAGAAAGCACGTGTGGGTTTATTTTTAAGGACTGCGAATTTCTCCAATCTTGTGAAATTGAAATCCTTCATTAGTCTTTACTAGGTAATATTGCTTAAAATGACCATGGAATCATTAAAAATAGAGAGTGAAAAATTTCGCAAGGAAAAATTTGCACCCAAACTAGTTGCCGGAAATTGGTGGTTGTTGAGATGACATGCTTTTAGATGTAACGAAAACCTCTACTATTCCCACATCTATCCACCGTACAAAATACTTTTCTCTCTTTTTTCCCCTTCCCAAAACCCTAATAAAACAAAAGGAAGATGATTCTATCTGGTTTAGATAATAACTTAACTACATTATTTGTTTTTAGATCTCTCCTGGTTCATTTTGTTGATCAGATTCGTTGATTCGAAAAAACTTATCGAGAAGCTCAATTATTGCAAAAAAAAGAAAAAGAAAAAAAGATATCAATCAATACAATGTGTAGGGAAAAAAATTTCCTCAAATAAAAACCACTGAATTAGAACCTACTTACGATAATTAATTATTGATATCCTTGCATTTGACATGATTAATCTCCTCAAATAACTAACATCATAAAAACTCAGATCATCAAAGCAGACCCAATTGGGTTAAAATATTACCCCAAAAAAGTTGCTCTCTATAGTTTTCTCAAGATTCTTCTGTTACTTATTCCATTCCATTCCATTCCACCCCACAAATTCCAAACGTGGCCCATGTCGGTAGTCACGTAAATGTTGAGTTGAGTGTGTTTAGAAGCCCCACAAATATTCTAGCATTCCACTTTATTTAGGGTGATTCTATTAACAACCTCACATTTTTTCCATGTAATCCACAAAAAACTCCTTTATTTTTATTACTGTGTAAAGACCAAAATGCCCCCACCGCCATATGTAAACTTTTTCAATATATCGATTTTGAAACTTTTCACTTAACCAAAGTTTCACTTAACCAAACTATGGGTATTTTCTGGGTGTTAAGCCTCATTCCATCAACTCCAACTCAACTCCACCTCTCTCAGAGCACAAGAACCACCAACAGATGGTGTTCACGAAACTACTACAGCTTCCATAAGGGAAATTTTCCAATCACGTTCAAGATGGAGCAGCTTTTAGTGCTTCAAGATCTATTTTCAGATTCTGGGTTCTACCCCAGCCACTTCAAACCCATTGTTGTACCAAGAAAAGCTTCATTTAGAGGTCGTTGAGACACCGAAGCCCTCATTCCATATGGCTCTCCCTCGGTGGTGTAGTTCCTCCCGTTAAGTGTCGTCGGTGTCACGACGGTGAGGGTAATACCACATCCGGTTCCTGGCTGCTAGGGTGAGCTCAATGAAGTGGGTTTTACATGTCTCTCTTGTGCCAACGTTTGGAGCTGGTCTTGCGTACAAAGTCTCATTCTATTCTCTATACGCCTCTATCACAAAAAGGGGTTTTGTGAAAGTTTTTTCCACAACAAATACAACCAACGCTAAGAACCGATTCGCACTGAGGCTCTGGAGCTCCCGGGGTCTGAAAGTGACTCTCCTCTGCAGCTTAGTTCCTCCCGGTAGGTGTCGGCGGTGTCACGGCGGCGAGGGTAATACCACATTTGGTCTCTGGTTGCTAAGGAGTTTCCAGTGATGACCCTTTCTCCCACGCTTCAGTTTGAATCTGTTCTTGAAGGTTGGTCTGTAACTATTCGCTGTACAAGGTTATCTGAAAATCAAGTTGAGAAGAAGGGAAGTGAGATCCACGCACTCTCCCGCAAGTGGGCTTTACTGCCTGTTCTAAAAGATCAACACATGTCTATCAACTTGGTCCAAGAGCTTCTAGCTGTACCGCAAGCTATCAATGGAAAGTAGATCCGTGCTCACCCCATAAGGGGTCCACCACTGCCCCTTATGAATTTATTTATACGGAAATCCACATGAGTGCAAGTTTGCTGTGGGCCCTTTGTGCCGTAAGCCAACAGTTGGCCTTTGTGCCCCTTTAATCAAAGTGGGTCCACAAATATCAAGTGGGACCGCAAAAATCAACCATTCGATTTACACAATCAGAATTTTTTGACCATTTTATACCTATCCTGGCGGGTTGTGCTAGGTCCACCCATTTTCCCACCCCGGCGGGTTGTGCCGGGGAGTACGCACTTTTTTCTTTCTTTTCTTTATTTTCATTTTGTCCTCCCTGGGGTATGCCCCTTGTAGGCTGTACATTCGCTTAACCCCTTTTAATTTCACGCTAAATTACCCAAAAAAAAAAAAATTTATGCAAGACAAAGTTCAGTAATAAATTGTCAACTTAAGTTACTTTTTTCATCATCATAATATCAAATTCTACGCATTACATCAACATTTGCATTCCGAAAACGATACCTGAGAAATTCACATGTTTGATTTCACAAATTTCAACATTAAGAAGCTGAAAATATGGTTATATTTCGACATGTTATTGTCGAAAACAATAATATTTTATCCACATGTATTTAGTTCGACATTCGAAAGTTGAATATAGACATAAATTTCGACATGAGAATATTGAAAAAAGACAAGGTCCAATTTTTGAAAATTCGACTTTCAATATAAATCGACATGTGGTTGTCGAAAATGAGTGTATATATTTCGACAATCAAAGTATAAAAACTGGTCGCGATGATTAAAGGTAGTTTGGGTAGTTCACATGTATTTTATGGGTTGTATGAAGTAAATTGGTATGAGGGCATTTTAGATGTGTGTTAGATAAAAAAAATGGATTATACGGAGAAAATAAGGGGTTCTTTATACGGAGAAAATAAGGGGCATTTTAGTAAATTGGTATGTGGGCATTTTAGATGTGTGTTAGATAAAAAAATGTATTATATGGTCCTCATTTGGGTGAATTGAAAAAACTGGTTTTTTGGTTTTTTTTTGGTTTTGTCCTTATTCAAATTTTTTTTGCATTTGTTAGTTTTCGGTCGATTTGTTGTGGTTTCTTGGCTCCTCTCTACGAGAGAAATCTAAAAAGTATAAAATTATTAGTCAAACTTAAAGTTTTATGAATAAAGACGAAAAATAAACCAAAATGGTTTTTTTAGCCAAAGAACCCCAGAATCACTCTTTATTTATTGTACGAGAAATAGTTGGAAACAAGAAGCGAATGACTTGTTTTCTGGGTCTTTCCTGTTCCCTGCCAGGCCCATGCCTATTTATTGTACTGTTAGCTTTTCAAGTCGCTCTCCAGCTCACAGTTCCTTTGTCTCGGAGCTTGCTTCCATTCAGGCGCGCTCTCTTTCTCTCTCTCTCTCTCTCTCTCTCTCTCTCTACATATGAATGTATATATATGAATGTGTGCATTTACAAGGTACAGAGTATATATGTACACACGATGATTCACGCACAGAGCTCTACTCTGTGTGTATGTTATAGTAGTAGGTACATATAATGCGCTTCTTTTATCATCCGGTTGATCGATTGGTGTTTAGGGAAACATTATTCTTGTTGCTCTTTTGAGTCGACGAGTTTGTACGTATTCTGGTTTGTAGTTTCATTTTGCATTCGCATGCTAATATGATATGAACTTTCTTAATTCTCAGTTTATGGAGCCGTGTGATGTGACATTATGTGTTTAGTTTTTGGACACCGTATATTTTGATTCCATGATTGTCGGATTCTAGGGTTTAGATCAAGAGAAATGCTAGGAACACAATCATCCAGACACAACTTTGAACACAACCCCTCACATACACTTGGGTTCCACACACATTTATTACGCGGGACTTACGTGTATGTTCAGATTCAGGGTTCTGTCCGGATGATTGTGTTTCAAACCCCTCACATACACTTGGGTTCCACACACATTTATTACGCGGTACTTACGTGTATGTTCGGGGTTGTGTCCGGATGATTGTGTTTCAAATGTGGGTGAATTATCAAGTGCCATTTAGAATGGGTTTTGTTCAATGTGGGTGGATTTTGGGGGTGAGATAATGCTAGAGATTTTTATTTTTCTTGACATCGAAAAACACAAACACAGTAGTTGGTGCATTTGATTCATCACCTGCCAAAGAAAGTAAAATCTAAGATGGAAAGGAGAAGGGAATGTAAAGGTGAGTTAAGAAGCTTTGATTCATCTTTTTGTTTTTTGGCAGGGTTAGGGGACTGGGGATGGGGGAAGTGGACATTGAAAGAAATAAAATTAAAGGATGGGCCTGACTCAGGGTTTTAAATAAAGGCCGTTACGTATCTTGTTTGGCTGTTATGTAACAAGATTTCGAACCTTTGTTACAATCGGCAACTATGGACCGAGTCAGTCTGATAATCGGCTGATATATGGCTGTATCACCAATACCGTTATGTGGCTCTAGACAACGATTTACAACCCTACCCTGATTTGATCACATTTTGGTGCCCTTGTTCTAAAACACTCCTTTAGGTTTAAAGGCCGGCACACATTAATTTGCAATAGCAGCCCATGGGAAACTTAGATAATTACAAAATTTATAGTTAAGAAAACTATTAACGGTTTCCCCTAGCATCTCATTTGGTTCAAATTCTCTAAGTTGTACAGGAAAAAGTAATGCTTAACTGGTAGTTGTCCCTCGTGACGGTTTAAATCTACTAAGGAGTATCGAAAGGGAGTTGGTTAGTAGACACTTTAGGAGTTAATTGAATCTTCCAACCGTCTGATGGATGATGAAAGGGGTTGCAATCTCATTTTCAGATTTTCGATCCGTTTCTTTCTATTTTCTGGTTATTACACGAACAGAAAGAATATAGGTCAAAAGTGCTTTATTTCCTCCGTTAAACACATTAAATTCACGATTAGGCATCAGAAATGCTTTTTGATACCACATGATGAAAACATGAAGAATAAGTTATTCACAGGTTTGGTTAAAATGTAATCCTAATAGTACGCAGGGAATAATTTTGCCATTGTGAAATCCATGTTCAAAAGTAGTATGGTTATAAAGTGGAGGTTTGTCTTACAAACATGCACCGATGAACTTATTCGGTTATTCCTAATGGTATATATGAATTCATGTTACCGTGCTATTTTAGCATTCTTTCCAAGTCAACTTTTTGTTAATTTTATATATTTTGATGTAGTAGCATTGGAGTACTCCATTCAATTGCAGGGTTGTCACAGTTCCCATTTGAATTACAGGATGGTGGCAGGCAGGAGAACACAGACATTCACCCCAAAGAGAAGTTCAGCATCCTCTCCAAACCATGCACTGAATCCAAGTGAGGCACATAGTTACAGAAATTTGAGGAAAAATGACCTTGGGGGTGTCATATTTGGTTGCAAGAACAGCACAATGAAAGAATGTCTTTTCAAGCAACTTTTTGGTCAGTTATCAACAATCCGGTAACAATTTGTGTGGTTTTTGTTCGGCTTTTGCTAGTAAATCTAGACGACTGATGCTGTAGAAGCATTTCCATTTTGTAATCATGCCACACCATTCTATCTTTCAGTACTTACAGAAATTCTTTTGAGTATTTTGACTGACACTTCTCTGTTGTTTTATACCATTTTTTCCTCCAACAGCTAATGGAAGATGTTTGAAAATTTAACAGGCTTACCAGCTCAACACTTTTGTTACGTAAAGAACATAGATCCTGGTTTGCCATTGTTTCTATTCAACTACAGTGATAGGAAGCTTCATGGAATCTTTGACGCTGCTAGCCCTGGCCAAATGAATCTCAATCCTTATGCGTGGACCACACATGGTTCAGAGAGAACTGTCTTTCCTGCTCAGGTACTTTTATGAGATATTCTTTTCCGCAGTTTTTTTTGTTTAATGCTCTATTTATTTGGACAGTTTTTCCTGAGATTGTTTTACATGTTTTCATTATTGGGTATTTGGTTTTGGGAAAAAATTTACTTCCTCAAAAGGAAAAAAAAAGCCTGTCAAAAATTTCACTTTAGCAAATCTGAACCTTTGTGCTTGGTCCCATCTCCCTTTCTTTCTCACTCTCTAATCAACTCATCTCGTATATGGATAATGAGGATGGGTTGCCTTAGACTTGGAGATCCTTAGAGAATGGATTGAGTGATAAGAGCATTCGTAGAAATGACTTACGAACTTAGGCAGGGTAAGTCATTTTAGGTTCATCTGGTGGAAATTTTTTGTTGGTTCCAAACACAAATTAGGAAAATAATTTTGGAGAAGATATTTTAAGTATAAACAAATGGGGCCTAAGTTTCATTGCAACGGTTGAGATATGCTGGATTAAATGGTGACAGAAATGTTTAGTTACATTGAATTGTTTTTTCTCTGAAAAGGTTCAAATCCGTCTCCTGTTACGATGCCTTCCGCTGCCTGAAGAACAATTTAAGCCAATAATTTCAGACAACTACTACACCCCAAACCATTTTTGGTTTGAGCTTGATCATGCCCAAGCAAGTAAGTTGTCTTCCTTACTATCGTCCATGGCAATTGCCCCAAGTACTTTTGCTCCTCAAAATTCGGCAAATTGGAGAGCTCTACTCCAAGCTCCACCCTCACATGATAGGGTGAAGGAAATAGAACCATTTAACCGACGAGACTTTGAGGTTGGGTGGGGTCCTTTAGATGGTGCCACGTTCAATGCCAACAACCAAGCATTGGAGAGTTCCTTCGAAAAACAGGAGAAAGAAGAGGACCTTATATACATGAAGCTGAAGGAATTGGCTCTTAATCGGGAGCGCTCAGGCCTGCCTTTAGCGGATGTAGAAGATAGTGCTGCTGTAAATGATTTGCACTCAGGGCAAGGACTTTCAGATGCACAGACAAATTCGGAACGAATAAATGAAGAATGTCTTATCAACTCATGGGAATATCCTTCTGTTATAGCTCAGGTACTTGGTGATGTCAATTTTCCAATCATTTAAGTTCAGCTCATGTGTATTTCTTGTAAATTTACAAATGTTTCTTATTATTTTATTCGTGTATGCAGTTGGTTCAAGGAATGGAAGAGCAGAAGGTTTTTCAAAGAGATCAAATTCATAAGATGTGTTGTCTGGAGCAGAAACTGGTACCTGTTGTTGAGTCTCTATGACATGTTTTTCTCGTGCATATCAAGTGAACAACCTTAATTGCACAACATGATTCTTTGTTTTTCTTGGTCTTTTTAAGTGCTTGGCAGTGTGTGTGTATGTATACTTTTGAAATAAGTAGAGTTAGTGGTGAAATTTAGATTCAATCAAGGGAAAGCATAGTCCCACCAAGAATGGTTGAGCAAGGGGCGGGACAGATAGAAGAGTTTTAAGTATGGAGGACCTAGGGAGTGTTTTACTGTATAAAGTTGAGTGGCAGGAAGTAATCTTGCTTTCATAGTTGTCGTGTAGATGTTATGACATGTCTACTGCCGTAGAATTGTTGTCCTAGTTTAACACAATAAAAGTGGACTTAATTACCAAAAATGTATTTACAAAAGTGCGCTTATACGGATTTTCTACAATCTGTGCTTTATACAAATAGTTATGAATGCTACTTTCAGGAATGGGGATATAGGGATAAAGTTGGAGTGCACATCTACTACGTTGCTCTATTTTAGCATTGCTAAACCTAAATATTACATCACTGGAAACACTCATATAGTTGAAAAGTTATTGATATTTACACTGACCTCCCTTGTGCTTTCCAGCTGACGATAAAATCTTATTTTGTAAGCTAATCATTTTACATAAACATCCGAAATAGCATTGTCTAGGATTCAGATTTTGGTGCACAATTGCTAAGGAGAACTTCATCACTGCTGATTCCCTTAGCCCAATTGAATTCATCAATTAGGTTACTGCCGGGGTTTTTCGCGGATAAGTTGGAGCACATTGAGTCCGTATGGGATTGAGTCTTATCTTCCTTGCCATTCTTTTAAGCTTTGGCTTCTTCTGTCCGCTATTTTTATTGCTAGGGATAGAAGGGTATTTTTTTTATATTTGCACTCAGAGCCTTTGGTAATTTCTGTCTCTCTCCTCTTTTTATTGGGTGGAGTTCTTGCTCCCCATCTTCTTGTAGTTTTCCCCTTTCTTTTTAGTGATGGTCATATTTCTTCTTCTGCAACTAAAAGGAAAAAAGCATTTGATAAGTTTCTGGAACGTCCTTTCTTTGTCAAGATCACCACCTTTTATCCTGTCCCCATCATCAGATTTTCTCCTCTTTTCTTGTCTGATTCTTTTCCCTTCAATCCCCACTGTTGTCCCTCTCCTTATATTTCTTGCCCGCTGATCGCTCCCGCCACTTCCCCTCCCCCCGCAGAAGCCATCATAGACACCTCTTTCTATGTTCACTTCTCCTCCACCGACCGCCAACATCACTTCCGCTTTCTTGTCCGATGTCAACAACAATCACTCCACGAAGCTGCTCAGTGTCACCCTTCCCATCATCTCCTTCTCCACCACGGCTGCCACACCCATCCTGCTACGCATCTGTGAGGCTTGCTTGCTTTAATCTCCATTTGATGAAGGGTGATATTCAAATTCTCTTACTGCAATTGAGAAGAATTTAACTGTACTGATAGGTTTATGTGACTGCTGAACCATAGCTTCAAAAATTTCAATTTTCAAGTATTATATTTCTGCATGTCATGTGTATGCCACATAAGTAGATGATAAGGTGCAGAACTTGATAGAGA
The DNA here is from genome assembly GCA_016920895.1 of Vaccinium myrtillus. Taxonomy (NCBI): domain Eukaryota; kingdom Viridiplantae; phylum Streptophyta; class Magnoliopsida; order Ericales; family Ericaceae; genus Vaccinium; species Vaccinium myrtillus. The sequence goes on from CM029279.1 coordinate 17,207,628, forward strand.
CACTGAGGTGGAGTTAAAGTCCACTTCAAAACCTTGAGAGTTTCAAGAGAGTTTCTGGTAAATCAAGAGAGAGAGGTGAACAATTCTGAAGGTGGATGGGAATGGAGTTTGGTCTAGATGGTAGAAATGGGTGGTGGAGTTTGGTCTAGACTCTAGATGGTAGAAATCGGTGGTGGCGCTGCTGTTGTCTTCCTATCTTAGTGACAAGCAAAAAAATTTCTGCTTTATTCTTTACTTTTACGAGGTTTTTTTTTTTTTTTTTTTTTTTGTTGTAATTTAGTAGAACTTTTTAATGGGAGATAGATACGGGTGGGCATCGTGTGGTGGCATGTCGTGTTCATGCCAAAACACCTGTTAACATAAATATGTAAAATATCTTGGCCCTTCGACTTGCTTGAAAATGTGTCATGTTCAAGTTGACAGTTGACTCTATTAAGACCATTAGTAATTTTTTAATGTGAATATAAAATTATACACCAAGCAATGTTGTGCATGAACAACTTATTTAGGGTGAGTTTCCACTACGGTATTTTTGGTATTTTCAATATTCTTGGACTAGAAGTTGTCAAATCAGAGTCATTCTCCTCACATACATTAACTGATTTGACAACTTGTAGTCCAAGAATACCAAAAATACCATAGTGGAAACTCAGCCTTAGTCCAATAAAAAAAATGAGGACATTTTCAATACCATCACAATCACTGAAATGAAAAACCAACAAAAAAAGAAAAGAAAAATAGACAATAATAACCACATTATGACATTGAAAAATGCCTTAAGTCACAACTAGTATGAAAGTTTTCGTGTCTTAAAGTGTTTTATATCTCTAAGAAGTTTTTCTTTCGGAGTAATTAGGACACTAGCCTAAACAAATATAATTAGTATTGCAGGTATCGTGTCGGTCGTTTCCGGTTAATGGGTCGACGCGGAAAGTTAAACTGTTATTTGTGTCCGTATCGAGTTATGCAGTGTCAAAAATGGGTAACACAAACCCTCTAATTCCGTTTTGTATTCGGGTCGTGGTAACGGGTAGTGTCCAAAATTCCCACCCCTAGAGATAGATGAGAAGGGAGGATAGGTGTATTTACAAAAAAGTTGAGAGGATGGTGATGTTATGAAAATTCACAAGGGAGGTTCCTGGACTTATCAGAAACCTTGAGGGGGTTAATGTATTTGGTTTCTGTACTTGTGAGAAACCTCAGATGAGGTTAATGCATTTAGTCAATTAGTGTTTACTTACCCAAAAAGAAGAAGAAGAAAGTATTGGAGATTGGTGCTGATTTGTCTTTTGATGTCAATTTTTTGCTAATAAAAGTAAATACATGTCCTACGTCGTACTCAGTCTTCTAAAAGGCGGCCTATTAACTGTGCCTAGGGGCCGCCTTGCCTAGGGGTCTAGACAGTGATCTTGGTGCTGGGTTGATTAATCTGCTGCGTGGCGGGATTAATTCGCATTGTTACTTAGTTTTCTTGTTATTTAATGTTTTGTTCTACTTATATTGATGTACTTGCTCTCAAAACTTGGAAGAAGGGTAGGAGAAATTTTTTAAAAAATCTAAAAAATAAAAAATCCTAATGTCTAGGCGCTAGGCCGTGCCTGGCCGCCCGACTACCAACTTTAAGAACATTGGTTGTAGTAGCATGAATTTTAGTTATTTCCATTATCTGATCAAAGCTGTTGATTTTCTTTTACCTTGATAGCTCTTCTTTTCTTTGCTTCATGTACTTCAGCACTCCCATCCCATTTTGAACCGTGAGTCTAGAATGCGGTTCCAACATGATTCTTGCAACGTGATTTAAACAAAGGGCACTGAGATATGATTCCTGATTTGTATATGGATTCGGGAATACGTAACATAATAATCCTTTAATATTTTGTTTTTGAATATAAACAAGTGAAAGAAGGTGACCCAATAGTACTTTCTTTTTCTTCCTCATACTTCTACAAAGAAAAGTTGGAAACTCCAACGCCTGTACCCAATCCGTATCGCTCACCTGCACCAGTGTCATGTTGTGTCACGGGTACTTTGCCCAAAATGGCCGATCAAGGTAACATAACCTAAAACTAAGGGGGAAAGTTATACATGGAAATTTGTTTGAATCAGGGAATAGTTAGCCTGTGCTACACTTGCTTTTAAATTATGACTGAATCGTGAGAAAATTGGGATAAGGATGAAAGGCAATCGGTTAATGGAGATATGATTCTGAAACAGATAGGTAAGATTCATTATGATTGTTTACTGAACTAGCTTCATTTGTTGCCCTTAGAGCAACTCCAATCCACTCTTCAAATCTCTTTTTTCTCATATGTAGAAGAGCCACTTGGAATTTCATTCCTCCCACCCAGTCTTCATACTAACCCAAATTTGTACCTTTAAAAGTAAATGATAATAAATAGTAAAGTTGACTGAAATCTGAGGAGTGGATTGGATGTTAAATGTCAAAACCATAAAAGCTACCAATCAAAATGCCACACAGATCAACAATTTACACACTTGGTGAGAAAATTAAAAGAGTGGGTTGAAGATGCTCATAGAAACCCACTGATCCAAAATGGGAGTCATCCTTATGGACCATATCCTTTGTTCCTAAACTTGGTCATACATGTTGGTCTAGAGTATAGACTCTGTCAGTTCATTGCTGTTCATCATCTCTAATTTCTTTGGCCTTCATAATCCAATGTTGAATAATGTATGTAGAATTACTTCAACCTTAGCCCTCTTCAAAGACAAGAAGTTTGCCTGTCTTCCACCTTAAAAGATTTATGATCTTGTATACAGTGTTCCTTACAGTTGTTGCTCCACATCTGTTGTCTTCACTCTTTTCCTATGATGGATGAAAACCTGTTCCCTAATTTTCAGGTTGAGGCGGAAACAGAAATTCAGCAGCTAAAACAAAGGTGTGAAGTGTTGGAATCTAGATCGCATTCTTCTGTGGCACATGTCGAAGAAATGACTGTGGAGCCATTTAATGATCTTGATTTGGATCTCGATGAGTTGATATTTCTTGTGGGAGGATACGATGGTGCATCGTGGTTATCAGCGCTTGATTCCTTTTCACCTACCCATGATGTGATAAAATCTCTCAAACCGATGAACTCTATTCGTTCTTATTCCTCTGTTGCAAGGTTGAACGGGGAGCTTTATGTATTTGGTGGTGGAAATGGTTCTTTGTGGTATGATTCAGGTAGTAGCTTGTCCTCTTTCTCAGGTAGTAGCTTTATGTATTTGGTGGTGGAAATGGTTCTCTGTGGTTCTTTGTGTGCGCTTGGTATACTACTCATACCGCTAACTTTTCCAACCCTTTTTGTGTGAAGTTGAATCATATGATCCAGCCAGTGACCAGTGGACTCTGCGTCCATCTTTGAATGTCAAAAAGGGTAGCTTAGGTGGTGCTACTTTAAACAACAAAATTTTCGCAATTGGTGGTGGAAATGGGGTTGAATCGTTTGCAGAAGTTGAAATGCTTGATTTAGATGTTGGACGCTGGATTTGTACAAGGTCTATGCTGCAAAAGGTAATTTATTCAATCTCTGGCCACCTAATACTAGTTTGGCGAGGCTTCTATTGCGTCATCCATTGGATGTTAATCTGCATAGCGAGGCTTCTATTGCTCATCCATTGGAAGTTAATCTGTATGTTGTTATGGCCTTTGACACATTTAATTTGACTTTATTGGAATTTGAGATTCTTGGTTCAATAGGAGTCCAGCAGAGCAAGGTTCTCTGCTCAACAGTGATATAGGATTTAAAAAAATTCTTTCTCATCTAGTGTATGACATTTTGGAGACATTTTTTCCAAATTTCTGGCCCAGGAGATTTTAGAGGTTTTTAAATCACTATTTTTCAAATTATAACAGCGCGACCCTTAAGAGGATCAAGCTTCCTGGATTCGTTTAACTGGTGTATATTTTTCCCTGCCTTATTTCTGCACTGACTTTTGTGCCTGAAGAACTAATTTTAATATATATAGGCTGTTGGCATGCTGTTTTATTGTTTTTCTTCCAGAGATTCGCTCTTGCTGTAGCAGAACTTAATGGTGCACTGTACGCTGTTGGCGGATACGATGGAAAGGAATATTTGGAGTAAGACATTGCACCTACTTTGTTTTTGCACCCTATGGAACTACTATATGTGTGTTGGCTCATGCCTGCACTTTCTAAGATGGGCAATCATCGATACCTGTGGAGGGTCAAGTCCTGAAATCCAAGGGTTTTGTGCACCTATCACTTATTGCCAAAGTTCATGTTTATTGGCGGAACCAGGATTTGCTGATGGGGGTGCCGAAATTTAAAAGTTAAAGCACAGAAAATGAACTTGCAAAAGCAAACTACATTTCCGCACAAAAGAGTATAAGCAGTTATTATTTACACTTCACAAAACTTTTTTACATATATATACAGCTTACAAAAGTAAGAGATTTTGAATATATAAACCAACCAAATCAAAATAGAACTGGACGTTTTTTCAAGTCGCGAGTTTCGGAAGCCTAGTTTTGCAGATTCCTTCCTTCAGCGACTGTTTCTACTTCTCCCAGTATTTTGGAAACTAGTTTTCCAATCTCTTTGTTGCTTTTCTTTTAAATTTTAAGAGTTCATTTTAGTGTTTTTAATAGAAGTGAAAAAGAACAAAAGTTCAACTTATTGAGTTAGATCACAAAGAATAGCGCAATAAAATGTTGTCTCAATGATAAAATTTGAAATGGAGTTTGGGCCTTGTGGTAGAATCCTTACACTTTAGTGCTGATATAAAACATATCCATGTGGTAAATAGGAAAAACCGTAGGTCCACCAATGTTCATGTTACTAAACTATGCAACCATGGCGGCCTTTTTGTTAACTAACTCATTTCATAGCCACTGTGGTAAATGAGTAGCAAACATAATGCATGAACAGCAGTTTCCTCTACCCCATTTGTTAGACAGATGCTAGGAAAGGTGGAAGTTTTTGTGATCCCTAAAATCCCTCTTGGTGCAGATAGAAAAGGAAGTATGGTAACTTTCAGAGGTCCGATCAGTGGCCCTTGTTGCATAGGGAAATATGAAGGGGGGATTATTATTATTATTTTTTTCCAAATCTGATAGTTTTCATCTCTTGAACCATGGTATACCTGCGGTAGCAACTTTGTCCCAGTTTCCTTTTTACGGTTTTTACTATTCTAGGTCTGCTGAAAGGTTTGACCCAAGAGAACATTCCTGGACCAGAATCGAGAGTATGAAAACAAAAAGGGGCTGTCATTCGATGGCAGTTCTGAATGAAAAGTTGTAAGTCCATTTCTTTGTTTTTTTAATAAGCTGTTCAATTTACTTCAGTATGTATGTTTTGCACACCGGCTTTATAAACTGGATATGAAGGCCCCCTGTGCTTGGTTGGACTGCAACTGAGATGATATATAATCCCCTAGATTGAGTAAATCCCACCTGACTAGTTGTAAGGGGATTGCCAATACCACCTCTCTCAATAAATGCTGCATCTTGTATGTTGGATTCATATCTTGTCTTCAGTGAACTTTCTTTAGCTTTTGGTCGATTTTTTTTTTTTTACCTTTTCGATTAGTCTTGAAGAGGAGAAACTAAACAATTTTTTTGGGAGCATTTTACATCTTTTAATTTGTCCTGGTGAGACGAAATCGAGATGTAATTTATCTGCCAATGCGATGAGAGCAAAACTACGGTAAAGCCGTTTCGCCTAAGTGAGGGTAGCCTCGGCCGTAATTATGGTGCTTGCAGACATACAAAGATACCCGGTGGGAATTGTAAAATTCTTACTGATTGGACATATTGCATAGAGTGTGTCTAGAATAAGCTAGTTTAGTGCTCCGCCAGAGCCAATCGAATAAGTGAAAGAGATAAAGGTTGATCTATTTCACTTGTTTAATTTAACTCAATATTCAAAAAGGAAGATGCTACAATGTCCCCCACCTTGTCTGGGGGACACCATCTTCCCCTATAATATAAACCATTGAATGACATAACAAAAACCATTTGAAGGCATAACAAAAAACATTCAATGGCATAACATATATTAATCATTACAAGGCGTAAGCCGCGTAACATAAACCATTAGAAGGTATAACATTTTAACCATTAGAAGCCATAACCTTCTTCGAAATGGCATAACATTTTATGGCTCATTTTTTTTTGCGGGTCTCCAACATAACATAAACAATTAGGAAGGCGTAACAGAAACCATTAAAAGATGTAACATAATCATTAGGATGCGTAACATGTTATGCCAGACAAGGTGGGGGACGTTCTAATTGTAAAATAAAATTTTCTTTGATTGAACATATTGCATAGAGTTTGTCTAGAATAAAAGCTAGTTTAGTGCTCCATTAGCTCCAGTCGAATAAGTGAAATAGATAAAGGATGATCTATTTCACTTATTTAATTTAGCATAAGATTCAAAAATGTTCTTTCTTACCCAAATCATTATGTGATTATGAATTCCAACTTCATGAATAAATAAAATCACGAAGAAAATGTACCAATTAACCAATGAGCAAAACTACTATCTAAGACCGATGTGTGATGATACGACACTCATACCTCTTGCAGATATGCCATCGGTGGTTATGACGGAAGTAAAATGGTTCCAAGTGTTGAAATTTTCGATCCTCGTCTGGGGTCATGGATGAGTGGGGATCCACTGGAGCAATCTCGGGGATATTCTTGTGCTGCTGTTTTGAAGGACTCTATATATGTAATTGGAGGGGTGAAATCAGGCGACGACAAGAAACACCAGTCCATTGTAGACACGGTTTGTTATTTTGGAATCGTTTACAAAGTTATACAACTGTGCATAATTTATTGGCTGATTCACTTTTTATTCTTATCTTATACTCCCTCCATCCCAATTTTTTGTGCCTGTTTCCTTTTTGGAACTTCTCAAAAAATTGTCTATATTTCATAATCTATAATATTTTTTACGATTTTGAAATCTTTGTTTTAAAAAATTAATTGAGATCTATCAAACAAGATCCATATTGACTATAAAAAACATTATAGATTGAAAGATATATGCGTTTTTTTGAGACTTCCAAAAAAGGAAATAGACGCAACAAATTGGGACGGAGGGAGTAATTCTTTATATTTTCTGTCAATACTACAATTGCAGGTTGAAAGGTACAAGGAGGGTCAGGGGTGGCAAGTAACCAACCTGAGGGCCATTGGAGAAAGGTGCTTTTTCTCCGCCATCGTTCTATGAAAGTATTTTGGGGGGCCAGACATTTTGAAGTACCAGCTCTAAATTGCCGCCAGTATGAGGAATTCCAGAGAAGCTAACAGTTTTTTTTGCAATCACACTTCAAAGTGGACAATGCACTTGGGGTGAGATGATATCCCTGAAATTTAGGCAACAATCCAATCCTATCCTGCTCTAGTTTTGGTGTTTGCTAATCGGTCTATTAATGAAGGACTTTGTAGACAAACAAGAACCTTATTCCCCGTTTGCTTGCTGTTATTAAAGTTGTCGTTCCGAAGAACTTCTCCAAAACTATTTTTGAACTCGGATTGTAGAAGTGGTTGTCAAGAATTTGAATGTTTATTTTGATGTCTTCTTAGAAAAAAAGAGAGGCTACTATTTGTCAAAAAGAGCTGGTTTCAAAGATAAGCCAGTTCCAATCTGTCCCTTGTGGCTCTTATTCTCTCTTTGAACTCCTACCCTACAGCTGCATCTGACTAAGGTTTATAGCCTATGCAACGGACATTAGGCTCTTATTTTTAACACTCTCGTTCTAGGGTCTTCACTATAAAAGGTGGATTTTTTACACACTCCTTCTAGGGTTTTTACTGGGATTACACGAACAAGAGCTTGCTTTCCAACATGTTTAGATATGCCCGCCCTGCCTGGCAGAATCATGTTGTACCAATAATCACATACTCAGCACCAAAGCCGAATATGTCTCCATTTCCACTCTTTCCAAAAATAGTTACAATGGTATTTTTACGATAGAGAATACTCGTCCCAGGTTCCAAAATATCGACATAGTGATGAAAGAACCGGCAAAGGTGGTCAATTACGCTAGTAATAGTTTGCGTTGTATCGCTCGCAGAAACATAGCATTCCTCATCCTCTCAGCTTTATAATTTTTCCTTTCGCTCTGAGAAAGTAAATATTGTTTGCCATAGTGATGTTTGAGCCCTTGTCAAATACTCCACTTGAGATTATATAGCGTCCGTCATTAGAGTTTGCCGCTTCATACTCTTTTGTTAAAAGAAAAGAAGCTTAGCCATCGGTTTATCATTAGATTTACATACACATGTTCAAAGCAGGGTTTGAGATGACTAAAAAGTTACTTTTTTTTTTTAAATTCATAATCTTTCTTCTTTAGTGATGGTTTTCATCTTTTGCCAAATCTGTGAATAGGTAAAATGATAGATTATTTCAATTTTTGTAAAAGAGAAACAGATAAATTAGTAAAAATTTATAACACAATCCACTATGGCAAGGAAAGGAGTTTAGCTCTCTTCAAAAAAAAAAAAAAAAAAAAAAAAAAAAAAAGGAAAGGTGTTTTGCCAATGTAATAAAAACATATTTTTTTAATGTATTTTTCATTTATTTAAATATTTTTCTTGAGTAGAAGAATTGAACGTACGTGGGCCATATTTGAAAATACTACTCCCTCCGTCCCTATTTAAGTGATGATGTTACTATTCCAGCTGGATTCAAAAGTTGTTTATAATTTTCAATCTATATTACATAAAATATGCAATATGGATCTTGTTTTATAGAAATCAATGAGTTCTAAAATACAATTTTTTCAAAAGTACATAATATATTATAGATTGAAAGTTATAGACAATTTAAAAATAAAGTCAAAAAGTGAAAGTGGTGATTTAAAAAGGGACGGAGGGAGTATGTTTTACTTGTTGCAAACAACAAAAATGCTACAGGTACAATTAAAGGAGCGGTACAACAAATTTGTACAACGCATCTCTCGCCGTCCAAAAGTATTTTTTGAAGGTCTTGATTTTGAATAAACTAATTGGAGGAAAAGTTAACTATTCTCGCGAATAGTTTATTTAAAATCTACAACGTCGAAAACTAAGATGGATGATTGAGAATGCTCGTTGTACAATTTTTTTAGAGTCTCTGACTCCTCCATTTTTTTTTTAACGGCAAAGAAAACAATATTTCATTGATAAAAACAAAATATTACAAGACAAAAGAAGAAAGTGCAAAGCTAACCACACGCATACTATGGCATGGAAAATTATATGAAATTGTCATCAGTTTCCATTACCGGTGGAATTACGGTACCTCCAAACGTGGGGCACAAGCCGCACAACATATGTAATTCTTTAACTTTTGAGGGGGTGCTAGGTGAGAGCAAATTTGTTCACCCTTGCGAGAGTTTATTTATTCTGTGGCTCACATCAAGAATTAAAATCGTTCATTTCATCTAGATTCATTTCTTAGAAGCCCATGCGAAAATTGAGTTCAATCCAATATCGGTGAGCTCTTGATATAAAAGTTCAATTTTTTTAGCGAGAATTGTAAAGAAAAATACTCCCTCCGTCTCTTTTTAAATGTAGATATTTCCATTTTGGGCTGTCCCTAAATAAGTGTGTGGTTTGAAAAGTTAATGGGTAAAAGTTTGTACAATTATCATTTTGCCCTTTGAAAAGTTAGTAGGTAAAGAGTTAATGGGTAAAAGTGGAGGATAATTTTGGAAAGTAGGGGTAAAAGTTGATGTGAAAAGTGTAAAGTGGAGGAAAAAGTCGATGTGAAAGGTGTAATGATGATGTTTCTTTAATAAGTTGGATTTACGAGGTAACACATTTAAAAAGGGACGGAGGGAGTAAATACAAAGCTCTCGATGAAATAATTACCTATATTTGATTGAGTTAAATTTTTGTGTGGCCTCCTAACAAGTGAATACATAAAGAATGATTTCGATCAGTGGCAGACTCAAAAATTTGATGCAGTGGGAGCACTCAATTGATCATGTCGAGGCAACTTTCATAATAGGAAATTGTTAACATCAACCCTTAGGGAGGAGGATAATGTGTAGAAAACGTACCGACATCCAAGAAAAGTGCATTGATATCCGTGACAATATATTGATATTTGTTATTGAATATCCGAACTTGTTTTTCATATTATCATTAGTCTAATGGGCAGATGTTAACAAGACCCACCATAATAAACAACCAAGAGTAAGAAGTTTATGTCCCAGCCACACTAGCAATTTATAAATAGACAATTGTAAATCAAACAACGTTATGGAAGAGAATAGATGTATACAATGAGATAAATCAAACTATTTTCAATTTATATATAGATGGTATATTTTATTTTTGGGTGTTATTTATACAATTACTCAAAATATATACGGACACAAGTGAGATTTTCTAGTTTTTAGTGTAGACACGTGACCCCACGTGCCCCCATGTGAGTCCGCCTCTGATTTTGATCATCGAATTAAGATATAGAATGAGTACACCCTCGTCGAGGGTGAACAAATTTACTCTCGTGCTAGGTTGCATAAATAATCACACAGAGAGAGAGAGAGAGAGAGAGAGAGAGAGAGAGAGAGAGAGAGAGAGAGAGAGAGAGAGAGAGAGAGAGAGAGAGAGAGAGAGAGACGGAGCTAGGAATTTCACTACGCAGGGGCAAATATTTTTTATCAATATCAATATCATATCATATCCTTAAAAAGTTAGTTCAAACTCACCCTAGGTCGACTTAATGAATTAATCTTGCGGAGAAAAAAGATATTATTATTTTCTTTATTCTTTCCCCACAAAATAGCACTGAGATTGCGAGTGCACGCCACACTTGTATTGACTTTCCAAGTTTGATAACTACATGATGGGAAAATCGCAACGTCTTCTTCTCCATGAATAATCTATAAGTGTTTTCATATACATATCCAGAAAATTGTCAGAACTTATATAATTGCACAAGGAGCACTTACACAAACAAACAAAAAACATCACTAAAAAGTAACCAACATTACACAAAGTGGAATACGATTAAGAGACATTATTACAATACTGTCGAATTATATATGAAAATGATTTTTTTTTTTTAATTTTAAAAAACCCATCTAATCTGACTTTATATATTTTATCAGACACCTCAGGTTTCCAATCCCAAAAAGAATGACGGTACCGCCAAACGTGGGGCATAACCTATATTTTTTTTTTATATCTTTCTTGTGCTTGTTGAATTCCTTATTTAATTAACTTTAATTTTCCTGTCCTGATTTGCTTTGTATTCCCTTATTTTGGGCTGTAATTCGTTTTATAGGAATGTACTCTATCTTTGTAATTCCTTATTTATTTATTTTCCTGTATATTTGTTTGTATTCCCTTATTTTGGGCTGTAATTAAGTCATTTTTTTATGAGTTGCGGAAAGAAATTTTTTTTTATGAGTTGCGAAGAGAAACTGTGGCTAGAGATTTAAAAAAAAAAATAAATTCAAATAGACTCATTGAAAAGTGTGCATTTTTTTAGATTTATTGAAAGTATACTAATTGGAAAGCGTACGAGAATTAAATTAACAAATGGACGGGCTTTGTCTCAGCAACAATTGATCTCTTTGATAGCAGATAACGGGAATTGGATCTCAATGGTTGGTCGAGATGCAAGTTAAATCAACTCAAATATTGTGTTATTCGTTGTGTTAGTGGAATCGTCCCTCGCACACACATAAATATATATATATATTTCCGGACCTCCCGTTTCCGGACCTCCATGATCCAAATTTTTTTTTGACGATCCGAACCGTCCAATGTGTTCAGAAGGTGTTTTCAAGGGTCCTTCTCGGAAAATCTTCAAAACAAAATACCGGGAAGGGCTTGATCCAAGCAGTTTTCTCAAAAATATATATATACGGTTTTGCGAAAATTGCTTGGATCAAAAAAGATTTCCGCGTGGACCCTTGAAAACAACTTCTGAACACATTGGACGGCTTTCTTTCCAAAAATAATTTGCAACACAAAAAACCATTTTTTTCTTATTAACGGGAGGTGTGGACTAGAAGTTTTACCTATATATATATAGAGTCCGGTTCTTCCGGAGTCCCGGATCCGGACTCCACTTCCCGATATTTTTTTGATTCGATCCGATCCGTCCAATGTGTTCAAAGGTGTTTTCAAGGTCCACGCGAAAATCTTCAAAAAAATAATATGGGAAGGGCTTGATCCAAAAATAATTTGCAAAACTTTATATTTAAAAAAACTACTTGGATCAAAAAAACCATTTTTTTTTAACGGATTTCCGCATGACCTTGGAAAACACCTTTTAAGATATGTTGACGGCTATAAAACAATTTTTAAAAGCATCAAAACATTCAATGGAAATGGGATCCTGAGAGAGATGTACTGTATATATATATATGTATATGTATATGTATATGTAGGAGAGAGAGAGAGAGGGAGAGAGAGTGCAACTATCATTTTCGTGTTTTATTTGATGTTTTCTACTGGATGTCCGCAAGTGACGCCCTCCCGTTGGTGTAACATGTAAAAAGACCTAATTCTGCTTCACTTTTTAAATTAATCATACCCATTTGTTTGTTTTTAAGACCACAGTCTGTAGTGTAGTAATTGAAAGCTTATTGACTAGTTGTGGCCAATTAATATATATAATAATATTACATATCACATCCGAACCAAACTTTCATGTAGGTAAAGTTAGAGCGGCGTGAGGCAAACAAGAGTACGGATCGATCTCCAAAGAGCGCTTTTAATTGTAGTGCATTTGACTTTAATGTTTTACTAGTACCTCCTAATTTTCTATTTCAACAATTATATAGCTGATGACGACGTTGTTGGCGGAGTCAAGTACCTTAGAATATTTCGTGTATAATTTACATATAATATCTCCTTGTATATATATATTTCGAGTTCTAGGGTTTCGGCACAAAATCCATCAGTGTTTGAAGTTTGTGCCGAAACCCTAGAACTCGAAATCGTTTGTGAAAAAGACACAGAAATCGAGAGAGAGAGAGAGAGAGAGAGACCTTGGTGTTCGAGAGAGAGGGACTGGTCTCGATCGGCCGGTGGACTCCTGTCCTTCGTTGGTTTCGATTTCGATCTACTTTCTCTTTCTTCTCTCAACTTTGAACGTGAAAATGAGGAGGGGTGGGTTAGGACCCATTAAGTAATAACCCGGATTATATGACCCGCGAGTCTTTTTTTACCCGGATTCCGACCCGCGTTGCACTTAAATGACTTCTCTTACCACAGCCGTTGGATGAAATCCAACAGCATAGAAACGAGGTCCGCACAATAGCTCCCATAAAGGACCCTTATGGGAAGCTTATTGTATATATATATATAAAGGATCGATAAGAAAGAAGAAGAAGAAGAAGAAAACTTACTGGAAAATACTGATTTATTTTATGATGATGGTGGTGGAAGATGAAAGTAATTTACTGGTGGAAGGGAAGGTGAGAGGTTACAAGAGAGAGAGAGAGAGAAGAGAGAGAAGGGGGGTACTCCGAAGTCTGCCCTCGAAGGTTTAGAATACAGCTATTTATAAGCGCTACGACCTACTGTAGCAGTTACTGTAGATGACGTCACTGATGACGTTTTACAAAATATCTAATACTGTAGTTGACGTCATGGATGACGTTCTTGCTGATGTTTGTCGTTTTGTGCCGACGATTACTGTTGCTGTCGTCACGGATGACGCTCTACCGATGCTTCTTCTTCTCTTTGGCCTTTAACATCTTTAACTCAATCATAGAGTCCCAAAGATCTGCTTCTTCTGGATATACTTCAGTGTTATCATTAGAATCCTGGGCCAAGCAAGCAAACCGACCTTGATCCTGATCTTGAGAGGACATAGAAACGTCACTCTTAGAGTCTGCTTGGGAAGAACTGGGTTCTTGAAGGGCCAAATATTGATCTTTAATAATTTCCATGAGCTTAATATCTTGCTCATGTTCAGAAAAATTTGGATGCTGGTTTTGAATCATCATTTTTATCTGTTGGATAAAATTTACGGGACCCTGAGATGGGTTACTGCTTGAGGCCTGACACATATAATCAGTCTGATACTTTTCTACGGTTTCATTAATAAATGCCAAGCATTTATTAGTCTCAAAACGAGACCACCATTTAACAAAGAAATTTCGTTGAATTTCTGGTATATGGAGATGGTCTTCGGTTATTTCATATCCCCATTGCCAAACCCAAGTAATTCTGAACTTGGTGCAATACCATAAAAGGTCTTGCCCAACTGGTGGGTTTACTGCTGTCATTCCCTTTAACTTCGGATGATATTTATACCATATAGGGAACTGTTTCTGAATAGCTTATGGGAAAATTTCAACCTCAGGAGCGTGAAATTCCCACCAATGAAGAAACCATGATGGAAATCCCGATGTGTTCAAAATCTCCGGATTTAAAATAAAGAACCATGAGTGGGCTCTTACTGGATTATGATAATATAGGGCATATGTCCAAGCACGGGCATAGTCCCAATAATTGTATTTCTGTTCGCGGATTTTCAAAGTTCTGGTTGCGAATGTGGATAGACCCCATTCATGCGGATGAATGACCCTGACAATATACATTTTTGAGAAGGTCATTGGGGTTTTTGTGTTTGACTCATCAAGGTAATGATTAGTTATCTGTACTGATGATGTCTTAGTGAGAATTGCCTCATAAATGTATCGAGGTTTCCCTTCCTGGACAGTATACTACTGATTCTGAAGATACCTTTCTTTAAGGTACCATGGATCCTATTGCAATTTGAGATCACCTGCGGTTAATGTGATCACTGGTTCTGTAATATTCTTTTTGACATATTGAGGTCCTTGCTCAAAGGCCTCTTTATCTGTTTTCTGCTTTGGTTGACTGATTGGCACGCAATATCGTAGATATAAGTGCCTAAATAGGGTAGTTTTAACACGTTGTTATCTAATTTATTCCCTATTTTCCACTTGATGCGTTGCTTTGGTATGTTTTTGTGTTTTTGTTAATTTTCAGGAAAATAAGGATGTTTTAGCGCCAAGATTGGATTGCAGAGCAAAGCCGTGGAGACTATGTGTTCAAGGGAATTATTCAAGGAAACAAAGAAATGACGTCGGGAGCGCTACCCTATTTCTCTGGAGCGCTCAAGAGTGGCACGAAAAGGCTCGCGAAGTGAACAGAGCCTTGGGGAGCGCTACACCTAAAGTGGTGTAGCGCTACCGCGGGGTTAAGGGTCAACGGTCAAACTTTGAGGTCAACGGTCAATGGGGCCTTAATGGGTTAGGTAGGGCTACACCACTTTTGGTGTAGCGCTACCGAGAGCTTATCAGCCTTAATGGGTTAGGTAGGGCTACACCACTTTTGATGTAGCCCTACCGAGAGCTTATCTCGGCTATGGAACGGTGGCGTTTTGGTCTTCGTGCGACGCAATTTCGATTTATTTTAGGATTTTGATTGTAAATTAAAAGGTATTACTATAAATACCCCGTTATAACTCGAAATTAGGGATCCTAGACACATTCATAGCTTAGATTTACTTTTCATTAACTTTGGCTGCTGTTCTTAGTTTCATTTTCAGATTCAAGTTTAATTCAAGTTCTTCAGGATTTCCAGTGTTGATTTCTTGTTCTTCGCTTCCGTTCTCTCGCTGCAAATATTTGGTATCGTGTTTTATTTATTTCAATTGTTTGAAGCATGTTTAGATCTAGGGTTAATATTATTGCTGCGTTTATTAGCATTAAGAGTAAGTAGTCGCATAGAGTGTGGCTGCGGGCGAAGGCGCTGCGCACTAGACTAATTGATGTTTCACCTCGGGACCGAATTAACTTGATTTTTGAGCAATTTTAGGAAACGAAAACTCTTCTAACAAACAAAACCCAGGCATCGCCGGAATTCGAATGCGCACGGAATCTGGTGACAGGTGGTGCGCATTTGTTAGGGATCCTTTTATTATTCTAAAATCAGTAAAAAAGTTAATTGTGGCCCGAGTAAACATCGGTTAGGCTAGTCGCGGACGCTGGGTTCCCACGGCTGTACTCTCCTTTTCAAATCCATATTTAGTTAATTTAGTTTGGTAATCGAGTTAGTAAATCAATCCTCATTAAACAAAGGGTGGCTACCTAAGAGCCAAGATAAACTGTGAACCCGTCATCTTTGAGTCCTGCACACGTTCGTCTGTCTCTGTGGTTCGACTCCGGTACTTCCGGATATTATGCTGCACCGGTCGAGAGTCCTACGCTTGGGACGCGTCTTTACTTTAAGTCACCCGGTCGGTCAAGCATTGACTGGAAGGCTGCCCCAGTGCTGGAAATTCTGATAAAGAAAGAGCTCTGCCTCTTCCATACTGATAAGATCCTGTTTTTCGGCCACGACCACGACCTCGGTCAGGAGGTTCCATACTGCAAGAAAGCATAATTTGATTAAGTCCTGGATAAAACCTTTAAGGCCCTATGAAGCCTACTAAGAGTACAGCTCATATATGCACAATCAGCTTTGTCATCTGGGTGACCATTGTCTTGCAGCTTTTTAATATATGATTTAAGCTTAAAGATCCAATAACGGAGATTGGTCTTTGTGTAAGGCTGAACTACGGATTGAATCCAAATACCGCTCATTTCTGATTTAATATGCTCTCGCTTTGCTTCATCCATGTTGCAAAAATTCTCTAGTTAAGAAATCGGGCAAAGAATTCTGTTCACCTCTGATCACTATAGGAAATTACACTTTCAGTGACCATTTTCGGTGACTAAATGCGTTTTGGTCACGAAAAATCGAACAAATAGTGACCAAAAATGCTTTGGTCACGAAATCTTGAACAATTAGCGACCAAATTATATTTAATCACCAATTGTTCAAACCTTTTGGTGGCTAACCATAATTTGGTCGCTACAAACAGTACTTTTAGTGACTAAGCAAAAATTTACTCGCCATAGATAGAGCATTTTGTGACCACCAAGTTATTTGGTCACTGAATCATTTGGTGACTAAAATCCAGTGGTCACCGAATATACTGCTTTTAGCACCACTTTTATGGGAAATTATCATTTTCTTGATGAAAGGGTACTCTTAACCCGCTCGAGCTAAAAATTTACATGAATGATTTAATCAACAAACACAACAAAATCAACGGTCTCGATCGTCATGATTGTGTCGCGATCGTGTGGCTAATATGCATTTAACTATGGCACATGATCTGGTTTACTATCAATCGCGTCCCGATGAAGGAACTTTCGAAACCCGATGGAGCCAAAAGTTTACATGAATGGTTTAATCAACAGGAACAACAAATTCAACAATCTCGATTGTTATGATTGTGTTGCAGTCATGTAGGTACTATATATTTAACTACTGCACAAGACTTAGTACTATCAATTGTATCCTGATCAAAGGGTTTTTTAAACTCGATCGAGCCAAAATTTTACGTGAATGATTTAATCTATAAGCATAACGAAATCAACGATCTCGATCGTCATAATTGTGTCGAAGTCATGTGGCTACTGTACATTCAACTACAATACAAGACTTGGTTTACTATCAAGTAAGTTGAACGTATAAATTATCAAGGTTATTGTCGAGTATATTTTTATAATAGTCGATCTGAACCGTTAGGATTTCACGTTTTACTTATTCCATCACTTTCACCAAATTGCAAAATCATCGGATGTCAATAACCATATGATTAGAAGACGTTAATGCTCGCGGAGACATTAACTATATCAAGCGCCACCGGAGGTCCACCTGAGTTTTTTTTTTTTTTTTTTGTTCTATCGGAATTGTCTAGCTTTAACACAATATGGGCTAGAGTATTTTACGGTAGGGTGAAGTTAATCGTGTATCATTAAAAGGCCATAATAAACTAAGGGTATCATTCCATCAACGAATTTGCGTCCTGATGAAGGGGTTTTTTTTTTTATGAAGACGAGTTTCATTCTTAGGGATTTAGTATTATTTCGATAGTGCATATTTTGGCAGTTTGTTTCTCTTATTTGTAAGCTAAATCTGAAGTGGAGCTCCAAAGTTTCTGTGGGAGGATTTTGAGTACATTTTCGATTCACCTTTTCATGGTTTGGTAGAAAAATAGTAGATTCTTAGCCATGTTCTTTCTTAAGTGCATCTTGGAATCCTGGTTCATAGCTAATCCTGTTTCTCTTCCATGTTCTTTCTTAGCCATGTTCTTTCTTGGTTCCTTTTTGCCATTTTTTCGTACATCTTTAATTAATCTGAAGATTACGAAATTGGTTATTGAACTACTATATGTTAAAATGAAAAGCAAAATAGTTGATCTATAACCAATTCTTAAGAGAAGCAAAAAAAAAGTAAACTCAGACATAGTGTTGAATGGTAGCCAAATGTTCACTTTCAATGTTTCAACAAGTTCTATGCGAGAATGTCGTATAACGGAAGAGAAGGTCCACACTGTTTTGTCTTTTGCCAAGATCTTTTAGATTTATTTTACCCATGTTGTGCCTATTTGATGAGTGCCAACGAAATAATGCTTTAGATTGATTGAACTTTCCTATTTGCTGTAGATTGAAGCTTATCCCAAGACGACGGTCGTGCTTTTCAGAACCATGTCTTTTACAAAGGGGGGATTCTTAGATCAATGCTGAAACTCAGGTTCGTGTTATCTAGAGGAATACCAGGAATGGTTTTTACATGCATTTATATTTGCTTGGTGATCATTTAGAACTTGATTTGTTGTATTTTGTACTACCCATTTGTTATTCGTAATTTTTTTGACAAAAAGATGAGGAAAGAGAGGAAAAGAGAATATCCATTGCCCACTTTTTACCCTGCAAATTTATTTCCTGAAGTTGAGTATTGGGTTATATTTTGTCGATTTTGGCAGAGCGACCATATTTTCTTTACTCGTGTCTATGTTTCTTCGCACTTGTTGAATGCATAAAAGATTGCGGATGTTTTATGTGGAAGAAGCTTGCGTATGAATGTTTTTTCAATCATCCTCCTGCAACACTGTAGGCATTTTGCTTCAACAATCTTTGTAGCCTATATAGATTGTAGAGACATAAAACTGGATTTATTAGCACTGAGCATGACACTAACATCGAGCACGACACTTACACTGAGCATGCGGATCGTGCGAAGCACGCCGCATGTCACTAGTGTTCAAATATGTAAATAATGTGCGGAACTATGTTGATCTACCTTACCTAATTTGCAGCCTGAAAGGCATTACAATGAAACAAATTTTTGTTATTGACCTGTTGTTTGGCAACCAAGCCATAGCAAAAAATTCAAAGACAACCACTTGACATGACGTCTCGTGCGAAGCACATCGGCCCACACCTAATATTATCTATTGTTTCTTTACTTTACTGGGACTGCCTATAGGCTATTTGCTTTCCATTGGTTATGTAGTTGTTGTATACTTGTATCAAAGTTCAATTCAAGTTATAGATTGTGAGTATAGTTTAGTATATTCTCTAGGGATGAACCTTTGGGCATGTCCATATTCATGGTTTTGTTTCTATTTTCACAGATATACAACAGTGGACTCGCTATACAACAGTGGACTCGTTGGCATGTGGGCCTTTGGTTGTTTATGGGTTCTTGTTGTCAAATACATTAACTTTTGAGGTTGTATGGTTGTATATTGCAACTATTGGTGTAATGGAAATGTTTTTTTTTCCTCAGTTGTAAAGGTTATCAGAACTATTGTAAGCTTGAATTGTTATTTTTTTGTTGTTGAATTTGGTTCTTGAATAATTGATTTTGATGTTGTTTGAATGCATATGTTACACAAACTAAATGCATGTTGAATCAAATTTTGTTTTTTTTTTTATAAAGAAATTAATAGATTTTGTGACTAAAGGTTGGTCACCTATATATCTTTTAGTGACCACTGTTTTGGTGGGTAAAGTGCAACATTTAGTGACTATCGTTTTCGGTGACCAAATTCAATTGGTCAACAAAAGGTACCATTTAGTGACCACCACTTTTCAGTGACCAAATTCTGGTGGTCAACAAAAAGATACAACCGTGACCAAGTTTTAGTCACTGAATGTTATGCTTTTGTGACCAGAGAAAATTTGGTCACCAATACCTTTCTGTGACCAAGGGTAGGTGACTAAATTATTATTGGTCACGGTAGACCTTTGGTGACTAAATATGGCCTTTTAGTGACTAAATTCTTAGTCACCAAATGTGTTTTTTTCTTGTAGTGGATGTATTCAATTTCAAAATCAAATGCAGATAATTCAGATTGCCATCTAGCAAATATTTGCTTAGAAACAAGGTTTTTAACATCCTTTGCTAAGATAAATTTAGCAGAACTACAATCAATACGGATAAGGAATGTTTGATTAAGTAAATCATCCTGAAATTTAGAAACACATTTCACGATAGAAAGCATTTCTTTCTTAATTGTGGAATAATTAAGCTGAGCTTTTTTCCACGATCCAGAAGTAAATCTAACTAATTCCTCTTTTTGAGAATGAGGATTCTGCTGCTTAAGAATTCCTCCGTAGCCAATATTGGAGGCATCTGTTTCTACCACCTTACGCCAGGTTGGGTTTGCTAAACATAAACAGGGTAACTGTTTTGCCTTAAGCTTAATTTTCTTTACTGCTTTAGTATGTTCCTCAGTCCAAGGAGGAGGATTCTTCTGCAAACGCTGATATAATATTGCAGTGTCATGGGCTAAATTCTGATAATAGTCTGCTATGTAATTTAAGCTACCTAAGAATCTTTGAAGTTGAGTTTTCTCTTTAATTTCGTCTGGAAATTTAGAGGCAAACTCAATGCTACAGTTAATGGGAATAATAGTTCCCTGATGAATGTTATGACCTAAAAATCGTACCGTTGTCTGGAATAATTTCATCTTAGGAGCAGATATGACTAAACCATTACGCTTTACTGCTTCTTTCAAAGCCCTAAGATGCTTAAAATGCTGATCTATAGATGAAGAAAACACAAGAATATCATCTATATAAACAATACAGTGATCAGAATAAGGTGAAAATATTTCATTCATGATATTCTGAAATTCTGATGGGGCATTTTTTAGACCAAATGGCATGACGTTCCATTCATAATGACCAAAAGGAACCACAAATGCAGTTTTATACCGATCCTTTTCTTCAATCTGAATTTGCCAATATCCAGATTTTAAATCAAATTTAGAAAAGATAACTGCAGATTGCAATCTATCAAGCAAATCTTTTTTGTTTGGAATAGGATATCTTATCCATTTCAGAACATCATTTAAAGGTTATAATTGATAACAAGACGAGGAACTCCTCGTTCTTTCTCTGCATTGTTGAAAACATAAAAAGCAGTACAGCTCCAAGGAGAATAACTTTTTCTAATTAATTTTTTTATCAAGAAGAGTTTGAATCTCCTTCTTACAAAGCTCCAAATAATCAAATTTCATCTGGCTAGGTCGAGCTTTAGTTGGTATATGCTTTTCATTGAAATCCTGATTGTAAGGAAGTGAAGCAATATATATATATATATGTGTGTGTGTGTGTGTGTGTGTGAATTAGGCAACTCAGTTTCAGATTTGTTCAAATATTCTTGGTGGTCGTTAATACTTAACATTGGATATGAAGAAAGTTTGTTAGCCCTTGGATTGAATCTATGGCTAATGAATTCCAATTGAACTTTTACGAGGAGAGGAATATTAGTACTATTAAGATTCAATCCAAATGCTGACAAACAGTTTCAGATTTGTCGAAATATTTCTTTTCGCAAATGGACTGATATTTGCGAAGAAAAAAATTACACAGTATAAATTTCGTACATTTGGGAAATGCAAATTTCAAGCTTGTATACGAACAATTTTGTTCTACCGATTTCGTGTTCCCTTAGATGTCTAAGTTCCACAAATTCAGCATCCTTAAGAAAAATTTAACACAAATAAAAAAAATATTGAGTGCAACAGTGAAATCGTTTTATGTGCGTGTGTGTTTTTGTTTTTGATAACCAAGTGTTCGAGCCAGCTTTCGCACACCTCGCTTTATATGTTACCAGCCAAAGAAACGTAAATATAATTCATGAGAACATTCTTTTACCCAAACTAATTAGACTAATCACATAATGGGGACAACTACTGAAAATTTTGTTGGAAACTAGGTGCGGGAAAACAATAATCGACAATTTTATTTCTAATTTTATTTCTAGAAAAGAACACAAAAATATAGAATTTGTAATAGACAAAAAACAAAGCTATAAAGCATTGAAATAAGCAAGCCGGGGCCCGTGTTTCACACGGTTTCCTTAAAGCAAATTCGCCGCCTCACCATATGTGTTTGAGGTTTTGATCGGCGTTTGCTTCCAAGGATATAAAAACGATCAATCGATAATACCTACCGGATCGCCCTGTCGAACAGACAAGTGCCTGTTTTCTCTCCCATTGAAAAATAAGAAGTATATTCGGTGTAGCTGTTGTGTGTTTTTGTGTGTCAAAAACCATAGAATGAAGCAGTGGCGGCCCCATATAGGGGCAAGGGGGGCAAGCGACCCCGCTGGACTGAAATTTTCTACTGCCGTGTATATATAATTTTGGGTATTTTGGTAATTTTGCCCCCATACCGTATAGATTATTTTCTAATCTTGCCCCAAGTAATAAAAAATAAATATAACTATGCCCAAATAATTTTTCCGGATCACCTCCAATCTTTTTCTTTTTTTGGTGGTCCCAGAACTTTTTAACTTTCTCTATGATGGGGTATCCACACCCAATTATTTTTCTGTTTTACACCCATTGCTTTTGCCTTTTAACTAGTCTCTCTATACACGGTCATAGATATGCAACTCCAAGAGCTTAACAATCGTTTTAATGAGGTGAACACTGAGTTGCTTATTTGTGTTGCATGTCTTAATCCATCCAACTCATTTGCAAGTTTTGAAGAGCAAAGGTTGAATCGCTTTGCTGAATTTTATCCTAAAGACTTCTCGGATATTCGATCATTTAATGAATGTTATGTTCCATCATAAAACAGAGCACAGCCATGCACATAGATAATTTTCTTTTTTGTGTTCCCAATTATTCTCTCTCTCTCTCTCTCCCAAGTAATACGACATACTACTTTTTGGTTGAATAGATCTCTTTTCTTTTAGTATTCTAATGTACTCCCTTCGTCCTATTTTGATAGATCCCTACGAAAAAATGTGTAATTTTCAAATAAAAAATAAAGTATTCATTCAGTTCATAATTTTTAAATTTTTCTCACCAAATTAAAGAACTAATCGAGATCTTTAATTTAGTACAAAGAAACTCGGAAAATCAAGTGCGAAAATACTTTATACTTTTATTTGAAAAATTAACATACTTTCGAGGGACCATCAAAATTGAATGAAGGAGTATATGCTATAGATTTTTGACCCCGCTGATGGTAAATCGTGCGTCCGCCCTTGGAATGAAGGAACCATTTTATACAACCATGGGGAGATCTTTGAGTTTATTGCTATTGAATTCGGCCATGAATTCTAGCAATCAATGCAGCCATTGATGCAAAAAATATGGAGACATAATTTTGGATTTAACTCTTGTAATGGTAAAATATAAAGGGTCCCAAGACTTTTCATTACTCTTTACAAAATTATCTGGTAAAGCCCAATTCCAAAGTCCAAACTAACCCAAACTAAACCACAAATCTTGGACCACAAGCCGTAGGCCTATGAATCCTGAGTCCCGGCTCCGGCCCTGGCCTCATTCGGGTGTTTAGTGATGGCGAGCGCACGCGCGTCCATAGCTTGACTTGGCTTTTCCAATCCCCATAATGAGACAATTCTCATTCATCTTTAAAATGGATTTATTCGTGGTTAGGCTCACCGAAATATTCAAATATACTTCCATTTTCCAAGAAATTTTAACTGGTAAATCAATTTTACTGCCGCAAGATATTAAAGTACGTTTCATGGATTTGAAACATTTCTGAGAGATATCTAATTTGATCAAGTTAAAACTCATTAGAATAAATAAAAATAATCAGCCAATAAGTGAAATTGGGAAGGGAAACAACATACCACGTCTGAAAAGTGAAAAAGCAATGGTTGACAATTGAAAGGTTGCCAATAAGGGAGCCACGAGTTATAGTGGAGCAAGACCAGGACAAAAGTGTTACTCATCAAATTCTTTTTTTTCCGATCGGCAAAAAGAATTTTATTTTGAAGAGAAAACAAAGATTAAAAGGATTATGAGCACACCGGTAAAAGTCACCGGAGAATCTACCCCAAAGGAAAACAAGAAAACAATCCAAACATCACACCAAGAACCTCACAACCATAACAACGGAATTATATTTCCAAGAAAAGAGAGGCACCATCCCCGAAGTCATCCAAATTCTTCACCAAGCAAATTAATGAAATTACGAAAGGAACGCTGCTACGCGCACACCACATACGCGCACCCCAAATGCACACCAGCACATCCCGATCGTCCATTTCAAGAATCAATGGTCCGGATTTGAAATAAATTCTTACCGGTAAGAGTTAATTCTTACCGGTAAGAATTCATTTCAAATCTGAAACGTCGAAAAAAGCTTTTGAACGGTCGGGGTGTGCTGGTGTGCAAGTGGGGTATGCATCCTGGTGTACGCGAATCATTTTCGTTACGAAAGTCTCTGTATACTTTTTGAGAAGTGATAGAGACGTAGATATCCGAAAATACGTAGATTCCAACTAGATAGAATATCCGAACATGCGTAGATTCATCTGAAAAGACTCATTCTATGTGCATCGATTTTTTTGTCAATTGATAAAACCGGGACACTATATCTATTGTGAGAGTCCATAAGACAACCAAGCCTAACAACTTAACTAATACAATAAATAAGTCGATCCGTTACAGGATAGAAACAAAGAAATGATAAGCCCCAACACGTAGGCGGGGAGCTAGATTCAAACTCCTGACGTCCTAGTGAGATGCAAGAGCTCTGACCAACTAAGTTAGCCCCAGTTGGTTTGTGTGCATCGATTGAACGACTCTATATTTGTCAATATTTGGATTTGGGATAAAATATTTATGTCCCTAATAAGTATTAGTGGGAATTTTTAATTTTTCGGCGTTGCTGGTTATACTTAAACAAGCAAAAACAATGTACTAAACGATAAAGAAACCAACGGGGCTAGCTCAGTTGGCCAGGACTCTTGCATCTCACTAGGAGGTCAGGAGTTCGAATCTCCCTGCCTACGTGCAGGGGTTTTTCCTTTATTTGTTTCTTTCTCTGTTTCTACCCTGTAACGGGCTT
Organism: Vaccinium myrtillus; assembly: GCA_016920895.1. Classification (NCBI taxonomy): domain Eukaryota; kingdom Viridiplantae; phylum Streptophyta; class Magnoliopsida; order Ericales; family Ericaceae; genus Vaccinium; species Vaccinium myrtillus. The sequence goes on from CM029279.1 coordinate 17,232,770, forward strand.
ATTTCTTGTATTGATTAAGTTGTTGGGCTTGGTTGTCTCGTGGACTTTTACAATTCATGTAGTGTCCTGGGTTGGTACTTTGTACTTCATATGTGATGTAATTGATCTCTCTTCTATCGATTGACAAAAAACGATAAAGAAATTGAATTCTCATTATTTTATCCAATTCTCAAATACTAGTACTCCCTCTATCCTAAAATGAATGTTCAAAACTATTATTCACACCTTCAAAAAACCTTCTATAAATTGCAATCTATGATATATATTTTTTTTGATTTCAAAGACTTTGTTTAATAAAACTGAGTAACAAAATCTATCAAATAAGATCCATATTATTTATATAATTCATATATCTTAAAAAATATTGTAAAGAATTTTTTAAGAGGCGTAAAATAGTAATTTGAGGAGTTCATTTTGGGACGGAGGTGTAGCTATTAGGCCATCCGTAGTGGTGGAGTTAAATTTGTGTAGTTATATGACACAAAAGTGTAAAAAGTGAAACACAATTATGTGTTGTTATGACAAAATGTGTTGTTAAGTTAAAAAGTGTTGTAGTGGTGTTGTTAAAGTGTAGTTAAAATGTTAAAAAGTACAAAAATATATACACGTTCTCTCTCCTCCCTCTCTCCTCCCTCTGACACGGCAGAGGTCACAAGGTACAAGGCAGAGCCCTCTGACACGTTCTCTCTCCTCTCTCTCACGTTCTCTCTCCTCCCTCTGACACAAGGTACAAGTTACCTCAGATATCAAAGTTAACTTCTGAGCTAACATTTTTACATGGTGGAGCCCACTTAACTACTCCTTAGCTACACTACTATGCACACAAAAACAGAAAATGTTAACTAACTGTCCTAACTACTGACTAATTCGTGCATTTAACTACACCACTACGGATGGCCTTAGTGTCTCAATCGCGTGCCATTGTTTAATCCTAGCTAGTCTCTTCCAATTCAAATTGTCGATTAATAAGTACACGAATCGTGCATTTCACGGGACACGTGTCAACCATCCGTGGCTGTTGGAGGAGCTTTCTTTGAGAAAAGTTGAAGCATTTCTAAGACACGACAAGGCCGCCACCAGGTCCACTATGGTAATGGAGCTACGTACGTCTTTTTTGGGGTTTTCTGCATTATAATGCTCTAATTCACCTAACTTTGAGAATTTTTTTATTTTAGATCAATTGTATTGGAAACTTTTCGCAATTGAGGTGCCAAACCAGTGAGTAGTTTTTCTGTTTTCAAATGTTGGAGGATTAAAGGCATATGGTTAACCGGCTTTGATTGAAAATAATAAGGCGCCATCTCTCTCTCTCTCTCCTCTCTCTCTCCTCTCTCTCTCTACATATATATATATATATATATATTTGTACCGTACATGATTGAGTACCTTTCCACATTTTGAGTACCTTTCTACATACATAAAAAAACGAAATGGAAAGTGATTTTTGATTGGAATTTAGGGAGGATACTGCGTTTGGTTTTATCTCCATAAACCGATTTTTCATTTTGAACGTCCTATCGGTCTTGGTGTACATCTCCCCCCTGCCCCCTCCATAAGTGATTGTTTTTGGAAACCACTAACCGAACAAAGTTAGTTCTAAAAGCATACGTATGTATCAGTGTGAGAAACCGGTATTATATTGAAATTATGCTATTAGTGTTGTTTTTACACATAAGAAAAAATTAACATAAATTCTACATTCAATTTAAAGGAAAATAAAATTAAAAATACCCTGGTATAGGCCGGTTAGCCAAATCTTAATGTTTAACTTATAATTAACCTATTTTGTTTAACTTATAATTGATAACTATATTTCTAATCATAATGTCTGAAAATTAAAAGATTACCATAATACCCTTAGAATTTCACATGAATAAAAGTACACTCTTTTGCTAAAAGACCGTAATACCACTTATTTAAATTTTTGTTTAAATAACTTTTTGCTTATTAATGAATGGATAAGATAAACCATAACTTAGATACTTTTACCAAAATACTCTTGAGTATTACAAAATTACCCTAAACCATTAATTTACCATACAACCTTCGTGCCATTAAAAGAAATGCTAACGTGTGCAACATTGCACCCGTTAAGGGTACATAAAAGTACAATGGTGGGGCACTTTAAACGTACAAATGGGGCCTAACAAGTATACTTTTTTGTACCTTTAACGGGTGCAGTAGTGCACCCGTTAGCAAGACTAATAATAAAATTATACTTTTACACCTACTAAACAACCTCTATATTTTTTAAATTACTAAACTACCCTCAAAGAGCTAAAATTCATAATGAACTTTGTGCCAAGATTGTAATGCCCTAGGTTTAGGGGTAGATTTTATTTAGTCCCACATTGGTTGGGAGCTAAAACCTCATGTGGTATATTAACACTCACCTTGGGCTACATGGTACCTTCTTAGGTATACATTTTCAGGCCAAGTGCTTGGGCCAAAAGGAGGTCCATGGTCAGCCGGGTCGGGTCGTTACACCATCCTCAGTGTTATGATTGGTGGCTAGCCTGACAGACTATGATGAGAAGGAGGTGATTTTTTTTTGATAAAGAAGGAGGTGATTTGATTAGCAAATAGCTAGAATTGATTCTAATCGGAACCCTAAGATATGACATTGCTTGATTACTCCTTATGAATTTAGGCAATAAAAGGATGGTTTGTCTTATAGTTCCGAGCCACGGTCTCTATACTCCCAAGGTTACGGATAGTTCCTCGTGGGCCAGTGGTATGAATAGTCCCTGAGGAATTCACCCTTGTGAGGCAATTGATGAATCAGCCTAAGTAGATAACTTAGCCCGTTTCATCTAGGCTCCTGGTTAGGGCAAGCATGCTGGAAATTATATCGCGAATGGTCGTCTTGGTTGTTAAAAAGGGTGGTTGTTCTCATGCTGAAGAAGTTAGATGAAATATAAGTTAAAAGCTAGATAATAAAATCCTTTGCTTGCTTTCCTTTTTTTTTTGTACTGTTTTCAATCATATGAACTATGATTAATTATAATGTAAGGGTTAGGGAGAGTTAGACATTGAGTGATTTATCGCTCATGGTGCTATTATTGGCTCTAGGCATGTCACGCCAATCCCGAAGTGGAGATGAAGATCCATACTATCAAGTAGAGGAGCAGATTGAAGAACAGGTTGCCGAAGAGAATTGGAACTTGAATCTGAACAACTAGAGGACCCTACCATTTTCTCATTTTTGTGTTTGAAGATTGTAATATTAATTCCCAACCACTACTCTTGTTATTCCTGTAATGATGACTTTTATATTGTTTCCATTGCGTTATTAATGAAATCCTTTTTAAATGAAATAATTTTTTTTATATTTAAATAATGCTTCAGAAAACTTTGCGCTACAAGGAAAAAAAAATTGAAACAAAATTTCCTTAAACAAAGCTGCTGGCAGTGAGTGGCACAAATGATTAATTTTGTTAATTTGTTCTTATAGAAGTTATAAAACATACCATATCGAATATAACTTATTTAGTTTGTTCATTTTTATTTGTAGTAAAACATACCATATTGCATTATGTCGATGTGGTATGTATAATTGGTTAGATTTTTTTCTTACTATATGTTCTCACTTCCGGAGTTTGAGCCATATGCTTTCTTATTTTTTTGATAACTCTTAGGTGTCCAAGCCAGTTTGCGTGTCGTTCGACTAATCTTGGAGGACTAATTCGACTAATCTTGGAAGATTGATTATACCGTTAACTATGTCGATGGGGCTCCAATTAAAACTAGAGTAAGCTTTCTTATTTTTTGATAAGGTCTGTAAGGTCTGCCAAGCAGTTGGTAGCACATAAGAAATTTCAAACTCGAGACCTCAGACCTTAGACTTTAGGAGGAAGTAAATCTCTAAGTCTCAGGCATTGATGACTAGTCGGACCCGTTGGGGTTGAAGATCAAACATAGCTAAATGCTGGTTTGTTTTGTATGGCGAAGAGAGCTTAATTTGTCAAAATCATCACACACGTCCTGCAATTTGTTAATCATCATACCCGCATTTATGCTTATGGCTAGAGTTTACCCATGTATCGGACCAAAGGGTACTAAGATATCAATACTTTTTTTTGGATTTTAATATTCCTATGTGCTTTTGATTGGGGATAATTAATTTTCCAATGCATAATTATACTCTATAGCAGATTAAATTAAAGACGTCTAACCTATCAGAGACTACTGGTCCCTTACATATTGACTTATACCTAATTGGAGGCACTTAAAAAATATACCCCTAACTACTTTACCGATTATTATATAAAGGAAAAAGGCTACAATACACACCCGTTATTTGGGTGTGTATTGTAAGGAATGTGTATTGTACACACCCCTACAAAATTTACGATTTTTTTTATTTATAAAAGTTACGAGACACACCAAAATGTTACGAATCATAGAAAATGTTACGAATCCTATTGCTGAAAAGTTACGAAAAACTAAAAAATGTTACGATTGTCAAAGAGGTGACACAATCTGAACCATACAATAGGTGCATATGGTACACACCTTTAATAAATGTACGTATATTGTAGCCATTTCCTTATATAAAAAATCAAATGCAAAAGCAAAAAAAGTTTACTGGTAGTAGATTGTGATAGTCTCTTAAAATGAAATTCGAGGAAACTTCCTCCCTGGGCCAGTGGTGCTAAAGGGGGAAGTGGAAAAGAAATTAAAAGAGAAAAGAATTGGCTAAGTGGAAATAGATGTAGGTCTGATTGAGAGTTTCTATTATAATATTATCCACTCACTAGCTAGATCATTTTTAATACTTAAAACGCTTTTGAGCATAGGCCAAGGAACAGAATTGGACGTATTTGAAGGCTTAAAGTGGAAGAAAAAGGAATGTTGATTTATGTTCTTTTTTTATAGGCAAAAAAGTATTATTGATGACTCGATAACGGGTATGGGGAGGGGCTGAAATTTCACCATCATAACTAAGAATATTTATAAATCCTAACTAAGAAATTGGCACCCTTACACTAGCAAATCATGTGCTGAAAATCGAACAAACAGTTGATTGGCGAAAAAACACCCAAAGAGCCAAAGAAATAATTCATATCGCAGTCCACACTGAGAGAAATTTCCAAACAATTTATTCAATGAAAAGACAATTTAAAAACGCTAATATCGCGTTAGCTAGCGGCCATTCAAATTATACTCCATTCTATTACTTCCATAACGGAGCCATAATTCCGACCTAAGGGCGACAAACATATATCGTAGTAGGTGATGGGAGCTAGTGCACATTGCAATTGTGGAGTCTAATATCTTCAAACTTTCAAAGTTATTTTACTAAACAAGCCCTAATTTAGTACTTAGAGCATCCTTATCAGAGGCACAAAAATTTTCACCAAATTTAACTTCAAAAATACCTTTTATAAATTAGCAAGTCACTTTATCAAAAACTCACAAAATCAGACTCTCTATTTTAACTTTACTATATTAAACTATTCCCCTCAAATCTTTAAAAAAAAAAAATTTCTCCCGAAAAGGAAACTCCCCACCTGGGGAGATGTTTTTGGTTCAGCAAAAGAGTGGTCCCCCCCACGTGTCAGACCCCCCCTCCCCCTCGCTCCTGTTCCTCCTCCCTCACTCAGCAAAAGAGTGGTCCCCCCTCTGACGCAGCACTCTCTCTCTCTCTCTCCGGAAGAAATTAATAAAAAACAAATGATGCGTGAACAGTACCGCACCAAATTTGGTGCGGTACTGTAGCAAAAATAGTTTGGGTAGAGAAAATAGAGAGGCTGATTTTTGGAGGTTTTTAGTGGTTTGACTCTCTATTTTAGCCAAAAAGTTAATTTGACAAGCTTGATAAGGATGCCCTTAGGGAAGCACTTTGCACCAAAACAACTGGAACCATCTACTACAGAAAAATGATTCAATGCCCCAGGGGTGTAGCCACGTGGTGCCAAACATTCTCTCCACCCCATGTGTCGCATCCGGGATTTCGACTATTTGAGATATGCCTTGAATTCAAGACGTTCGAAGAAAAGTGGAAAATTTGGTGCGAAAAACCGTTTGCTGGACCTATGGTCCGGACCAGCGGGTTTGGGGTGATTTTTGGACATTCTGCCTCTGTAGTCCGGACCAGCGATTCTTGGTCCGGATTACTGATGCGCGATTTTGTGTGGCTGTGCGTTTTAAAGAGGGTTTTGACCTATTTTTTTGTACTTTCTTATAAATAGAGGCCTTGTGGGCTATTAGGGTTTGAACTTCTAGAGTGAATCCCTTTGAGGGAGCCCCCATGGGGTTCTCCGTAGTGTGTTAGGGTTTCTTTGGTTGTTCCATTGGTGTAGTCTTGAGTTGGGATTTGAGATATCTAGGGTTTGTGTGTGTGAGACGTTTGATGCTCTGTAGGTCACGCCTCAGAGATTTGTCCCTAGATATTGTGTGGATCCTTCAAGTGAAAGTTATGAGTATAGCCGGCTTTGTGTATTTCTCCCCGTTGTTAATGAATCCTCTAGCTCTTTCCCCGTGGACGTACCTTTAGAGCTTCGTGCTTGGGGGGAACCACGTAAATCTTTGTCTCTTGTTTTTCTTGTTGGTTTTGATATATTCTCTACTTCGGGTTTTGGCACAACATCGACAGCGTGGGTTTTTGATCCGCCTCGCTGGAAAAGGGGAGAGAAGTGGCGGGAACCAGTCGAGGGATCCAAGTTCTTTGAAATGAGACATAGTTTAGGGAACGTCTTTTACAATTGTGAGCTAGGATATTTTTAGAAAATAACTCAAAATCGCCACCTGGTATAGAGTTTAGTGCGCTGGGTCACCCCCTTAGCTATATGGAGATAATTCAAGTGTTTTGAAAAAGGATTTCGTGGGACTTTGGACCCGGGTTTTAAAAGGTTGACTCAATTTTATAGTCTGCGAGGTTAGAAAATAAAGGGTTTGGTAATTCACTGTTAGAGGATAATACTCCACTAGATTCAATTAGTTCCTCATGGGCCCAATGGTTTGATTAATCCCTAGGATAGTCATCCTTGTGTGGCAGTGATGAACCCAACTAAGTAGATAATTTAGGCCATTTTAAAGAAGCTCCTGGTTAAGGCAAGCAAAGTGGGAGTTGAATCACAAATGGTCTTAGTCTTGGTGGTTAAATTGCGAGGATATTTTTAAGCTACAGAACATAGATGAAATGTAAGTTAATGAGTAGAAACTAAAAATACTTGCTCCTTATTTCTGTTGTAAATGAACTGTGGTTATATGTACTGTAAAAGTTAGTGGGTGAGAGTTAGCTATTGAGTAATGTATTGCTCATGGTGCTATTGTTGACTCTGACAAATTACACCAGGTACTGAAGGTGGAGATGAAGAGCCATACTATCAAGTGGAGAATCAGATTAAAGAAAAGGTGCCCGAAGAGAATTGGATTTGAATCTGAACAACTAGAGCACCTTACCATTCATTTGCTTTTGTACGTTGGGGAGAACGTAATTTAATTTCTCAACAAATATTTTATTTCCATTGTAACCAGACTATGTTATCTCACTATTCCATTGCGTAATTAATAAAATCCTTTTTAATTAAATAAACTTTTTCCACATAAATGAATTAAATAATGCTTTCGAAATTCACAGCAATACAGGATGAATCAAGAAAGAAAAATAATTTGACTCAAAAACCAAACATAGGATAAAATCAGTTAGTAAATCTTGTAGCAGGTAGAGGTCAATCCGGACCAATGGTCTGGGTGGGGAAAAGATTGAAATCACAAAAAAGTTGTATGAAAACGACTATAAAAATGGAGGAATAGAGAGTAGATTCAAATGTAAATCATTTGGAGATGCACATACACGTAACATCATCATTTAATAGGTTGAATGCAGTACTACTTCAATAATACATAGCACTACTACTCATCCAATACTTATCTGCCTCAGGAAGATTTATAACTTTCTTTTCCCGTAAAACAGGGAGAATATATAGAAACTAAATTAAACGAGTCATGTACATGTAACCCCTACAACATCATCACGGAGTTATTGTGACATAATAAATAAGCTGCATGGAATAAAACATTACAATAAAACGAGTTTATGGGGTATTTGAATATTTTTTAAACAGCAAAAAATGGTGTTTTGTATGTTTGAAAGAAAATTACAAACTTAGACCATCTCCATTAGACTCGGCAAAGCTCCGATCTGGACAAAATGGCGAGCCAAAGTGCAATTTTCGGTTTCTAGCAGACTCGCCGGCGCCTCGCCAAGTTCGCCTCAACGCTACAGTGACTCGCCAGGCCCCGCGAGTCACTGTAGCCCTCGCTGGTCCTCTTCTCCCGTAAAACAGATCGCCGATCGGATTTCCCACTTCGACGAGTCAGATCTTGTTTGCTTGGAGTTACTCCGGTAAGTCAAATCTCGTTTGCTTGGAGTTCAAGTTACTCTGGCGAGTTTATCCACCGATTGAAGTCTTGTTTGCTTCCATTTCGAGTTTCTCCGGCCAGTTTCTTCGAGTTCTTCTCCGATTAGGCGGCGGCGGTGGTCTGGCTAGCAGTGGGTCTAGAAGTGGGGGTATGCAATGGTTGCGTTTTTGTGTGTTTGTGTGTATTCATGCGCGTATATGTATGTATGTATATATAGGAGGATGATCTAATGAAGACTCCCTCATTAAAATTCCGTAAGGACCTCATGGATCGGGGTCGAATCTCGACGATCCAAACCGCTCAATTTATATATATGTATTTGTGTTTTCTTTTTTTTTTTTTTTTTTGAGTGAAATGGCTAGTCTGTTGGGTAGAGGTGATATTACTTGGCTAGCTATATCAGTGTATGACATATTTTCTAGGCAATTTATTGAGGATCTTGTTGAGACTGTTGGAGATGCTCTTACATATATAGATTAGAAAGACTCATGGCATGACGGTGATGACAACACGCATTCCAACTAAGTTGCCTCTAGGCTCTTTGACACAATTAGGAGAAATCTATGGTAGGCCCTCTCAAAAAAGGGTGTAAGGTACTCCTCATTACGTTAAAAACATATGATTTGGTAGATTACTATGAATAGTGATGTGAACAGTGAATTTTTTATAATCTAAAATCATACGTTACCAAGTACCACCAAAATCATACGTAATGGGACATACCATAGATGCCCCTCTGGACCAACTAGACCAAATAAGTTGGCAAGGAGCCAACTAGAGTTTAGCCAAACCAGAAACATAAGAAATAAAATAAAGAGACATAAGGAAAATGCCTCCCTCCCATCTTAACATTTAACATCAACTTTTTTTTTGCACGGCAAAAAAGATTTTATTAATCAAATATCCAAGATACAAGATTAAACGGGGCAAGAGAAAAGCAACAAAGCCTCTCGAAACCCAAATGATTGAAAGGCTGACAAGAATACATACACACTTATCAGCAAAAACAAATATCAATATACATACAGTGCATTGTTGTGATGCCTTACTGCATTGTACCTACAATAACCAAAACACACCAGTAGCTGAAATTGTTTTCGGCATAGCATCATCATTTGTTGACCTTGCTTTTTTCTAATGCTCGTAGTTTTGAGGGATTGCAACCTATCATTTGGTACTGCTAGTTGGTTCTGTTGGAAGGTTTCTAGATGCGATTTAATTTTTCTGGCAAATATGTGGTACTACTGCTGCTTCTACCAGATTTTGCTGCATCCTTGTTGGGGTTTTTTTTTCTCCTTTTGGTTGGCAGCTTGCCAATCAATTGTTATTTCTTTTCCCCTTTGGTCCTAGCCGGCGTATAATTGTCGTTGTTCGGGCATTTTGCTGCTCATGCTCCGTCATGTTGTTGTGCTTGGTCCATTTAATCTTTGTAATTTGTTTTCAAAGATTAATAAAATCCTTTTTTGCCGTGCAAAAAAAAAAAAAAAAAAAAAGCTAAGATGGTCCATTTAGAACTTGAGATAGGGTTCCAAACTGATGCAGTTTTGTTGTGTCCGGTGTATTTATTTATTTTTTTGCGGTAATCAGACGATATTATAGAAAACTAATCATAAACGGTTCGGGTAATTAACCCCTATATATAGAATCATCAACTAATTGTTGGGTGTTGGGACAAACATAGTTGGGATACTCCCTCCGTTGCGATGCCGCATTGCTTAGGGTCTTCTTAATCTTTGTAATGTGTTTCAAAGATTAATAAAATACTTTTTTTGCTGATGCAGGACAAGATATACACCCCTATTATTTATGGAAACATTATTTTAGTAATAATTTTTATTTGCGATTAGTATTAGGAGATTTTATTTGTGCTGCCTGTTTTGCACGTTTTTAGTTTAGTTTTGGTTAGATTTTATTTTATTTCCTTTTAGTAAATAGTCTAGGTTTCCAAGTAATGCTTTGCTTGGTCACCACTCTAAGTAATTTCCTTTTAGTTAGGACTCCTACTAGTATAAATAAGGATGTAGCCTATGGGCATATTTAACTTTTAATCAATTATAAATCAGAGTTATTCTCTTTCTCTTGTGGATTCAAGAACACTCGTGGATTCGAGACCTATTATCGTTTGAACTAGTACGCAACTAGTTTCTCGTGAATTCCGCTGCGTCAAGTGGTATCAGAGCAAGATCGTTTCTGGCTCGATGGCACCTAACAAAGTTGATGACACAACCCGTGACGTTGCTCAGGGGCTTACTGATCTAAGGGCGACGGTAGAAGAACAGCGAATCCAGTTGACAGGGCTTCGTGAATTTCGCGACGAAACACGAACTCAGTTAACGACAATTCAAGAAACACTGCAACAGTTGCAGTTGACTCTTCGCCAAAACCAGGGACCAGCAGAGGTTGAAGAGAATCGCGCGGTGGGATTTGCCCAACGCCGTCCTCTTAACCAAGATCGGGAACGCGCGGTGGGATTTTCCCAACGCCAACCCGATAACCGAATTGTAGTCGGGAGACGCCCTGCTAATCATGCAGATAGTGATGAATCAGAACCTGATTTTAGGTCTTATGATAATTTGCCTAAATTAAGTGGTTATGAGTATTTTGAAGATATTTTAGATTGGATTTTAGATATTGATGATTTTTTTGAGTATGTGAGAATGCCGTCTGAAATAAGGTGGAAATATTTGTTGATAAAACTTACGGGGCGAGCGCTACGATGGTGGTTAGATATGCAAGATAAGAGAGAACGATTGGGAAAGCGTCGTATTCGCGCATGGTCAAGAATCAAAAGACTTATGATGGAGAGATTTTTGCCATGGAATTATGAGCAGCTTTTGGAAGAAAAATATGAGTCAAAGCAACAACATACAATTCACACATCTGCCGATGTTGTTGAAAAAAAAGCTTTTAAAGAGGAGGTAATTCAAGAAGTTGATGATAAGAAAATTGATATTGATGATCAAATTGATTTTGATGAGAAGCAGAAAATTTCTATGGATGTTGGTGATCAAGTTGTTGAGGACCCAATTGATTTTTCAATGGAAGAAATTGATGTTGCTAATTTATTTGATAACTCTATGGTCGAGCCAACCCATCTCAATGAGCCAATCATTGATGTGTCAACCATTGCTACAATGAGGCAAGATAAAGAGGACCCACAATGTCAAGTTTCCCTTGTTGATTTTCTTGGAGTGCAACAGTATGATTGGATTTCCAATATTCATCTGGTTGATCTTATCAATCACTTGAAGCATGCAGAGAAGATGTCATTGCAAATATTATTTTCTGTGATGTTTTGGAAGGAAGTAAAAGGGTTGAAGTATTCCAAGTATCTATTTATTTGGCATGGAAGATGGCAGGTTCCTAACGAGAACTCGAGGACGAGTTCTTTTGAAGAAAAGGAGAATGATGCAGGACAAGATATACACCCCTATTATTTATGGAAACATTATTTTAGTAATAATTTTTATTTGCGATTAGTATTAGGAGATTTTATTTGTGCTGCCTGTTTTGCACGTTTTTAGTTTAGTTTTGGTTAGATTTTATTTTATTTCCTTTTAGCAAATAGTCTAGGTTTCCAAGTAATGCTTTGCTTGGTCACCACTCTAAGTAATTTCCTTTTAGTTAGGACTCCTACTAGTATAAATAAGGATGTAGCCTATGGGCATATTTAACTTTTAATCAATTATAAATCAGAGTTATTCTCTTTCTCTTGTGGATTCAAGAACACTCGTGGATTCGAGACCTATTATCGTTTGAACTAGTACGCAACTAGTTTCTCGTGAATTCCGCTGCGTCATTTGCCGATCAAAAATAAATTTGCACACTACAAGAAAAATAAGTTACAGTGACAAAAATCTTTGTGGCAACTCAAAAGTTGTCACTAAAATCATAATTTCAGTGAAAATTGTGAAGTTGTCACTAAAATATTGTATTTTGTGATAGTAAATGAATTTGGTCACTAAAAAGCTATATTTAGACAAAACATAAACGCTAACACTAAAGATTATTCAATGACAAAAAAGTAAATGTTGTCACTAAAGAGATACATTAGCGACCAAACAAATATATAGCGACACTAAATGTATTCACTTCAAATACTCTATTTGAGAGAAGCCTTTGTGTAAGAAAGTTTTAGTATGCATAAAGGGGTGTGTCATGTGTGTGTATATACACAATAAACTTCTACTAAGGGACCCTTATTTAAGAATACATGGGGACCTAGGGGTATTTTTGATTTCCGAACCAAATTTCGGCGATCTGAACCGCTCAATGTTTTTAAAATAATTTTTCAAGGGCCCCCGCGCGAGGAATCTCAAAAAAAAAAAAAAAAACCCGAAAGGACTTGATCTGATCAATTTTTGATAAAAACTGTACATATATAATTTTTATCGAAAACTGATCGGATCAATCCCTTCCGGATATTTTTTTTTGGGAGATTCCTCGTGAGGGCCTTTAAAAACACATTTAAAAAACATTGAACAGTTCGGATAGTTAAAATTTGGTCCGGAAAGTCGAAAATACCCCTTGTTCCGCATGGAAACTTAAATAAGGGTCCCTTATTGGAAGGGGCTCCTATATATAATACATGATACATTCGATTCATACATACATGTACTATAAATATATTTTGATGGAGATTCAACAAGAAAGTTTGTAGTTAATTGTTTTAGTGGTCAGGAGTATTTACATAAGAGTCAAGGTTGGTGTGAGGTTGTGGGATTGAAACAACGGGACATCAATATGAACAAAGATTTTTGATACCTTTTGGACCCTATCACTAAAACTAACTCAAAAAAAAAAAAAAAACTCTGCAGTGACCTTGCCAATAAAACTAACTCTACAGTGACGACTTTCTCTCTATCACTAAAGAAATGATCATCAGTGATACATTTGTAAAAATTCATCACTATATATTTTTAGCAACATACATTATGACACTTTGTGACAACAAAATTTGCTTCAGTAAAATTGTTACAAATGTATGTAAGTGACAATTGTTGCATTCACGTAGGTGATCAATTTTCTTTGTAGTGGCCTTTGCACCAGAATTTGTAATAGTCCTAGCATCATCATCAGAAGCACCCCCATTCTCAACCATAATCTCTTTAGAGCAACTCCACCCCTTACTCTTTTTTTTACTCAAACTCAAAATTTGAGCAAAAGCCCTTAAAACACTCATCCACTCCTTACCCATACTTATACCAAATTGAGTTTTTTCTCAAACTTAAACTCAAATAGAGTTAGACTCAAACTCTTACTCAAATTTTGAAGGCAAATTTGACACCCTCATATTTACAGTTTTGCCATTAATGAACCTTTTACTCAAATTTGCACTTGAATTTGAGGTTGCCCATTGGAGTACACAATATCAAATGAAGTTTTTACTCAAATTTTGACTCAAATTTGAGTAAATATATGAGTAAGGGGTGGAGTTTCTCTTAGAAGACATCACTTAGCAACCAGATTAATGATGAGTTTCCGCTACGGTTGTCAAACCGGCCAGTTGATGTATGTGAGGAGAATGACTTGTGGGAGAGTCCCAAAAGTATCGGAAATACCATAATGAGAACCTAGACTTAGTAGCATTTTAGCACTCAGCATTTCACTAGTAGAAGTAGCAGTAAAATTTTATAGATAGACCAGTGCAGGGATAGTCATTACTTAGAAGAATGTTGACTAAAGTCAAGAGTTGACCTGCCAATCACGTAATGACAGGTGTCATCTAGGATGACGCGACACGTGGCAGTGTCGTGAGGATCAACTCCGTGCTAGTGTCAATATCACCGTGATACTCCTTCAATAAAAGGGGAGCCTAGTGCGCACCCCGCTGAGGCTCAATAAGGGCATACACACTTAGCCATGGACCATCCAAATATGGAGAAAATTCCATGGTCCTAATGACTAGTGTGGCCCAGAGATAAGGGCGAGAATGCAAAATGCTAGCCATTATATTAAGCCTGTAGAGACTCGTAAATTTAAAACTTCCTTTTCTGTTGTTATGTTAAATGTAAAATGTTTAATTAAGGTTGAGGTTGGGTGGCGTATCATTTGATGGGTTTGTATAGATATGTGTGTATCTTAGACTATCGAACGTTCAATGGATATGGTTAGGAGCTGTGCTTTGTGGTTATGAAAATGGTTTGGATGTGTCAGGGTGGTATGGGTTACACCCGAGGTTCGAATCAATGACGTTTGAAGGTTTTTTTAAAAAATTTCCCAGTCTGAGCCAATTCTAGGCTTTTGCTAAAACCAGTACTGGTTGATCAGTGACAGATTTTTGCTACTAAAACCGGTTCTAGGAAAATCTCAAGAGTGGTACCCTTGTTTCAGTGGGTTCCAAAAGAGCCTTGAACCGGTTCTAAGAAAACCTTAGAACCGATACAACTTGCAATTTTTCAGAAAAGTTGGTACACGATTCGGACTCCAACATTTCAAAACCCAACCCAAAACCCTAGAAATCACCTCTCCCTATTCTCTCTTCAAAATCCTCTCAAATCGTTGGATTTTCACTTCAATCCATCACAAATCTTCAAGGTCTACACCTCAAAAACATCAATCTCACTTGGATTTCGAGTTCTTCACTCAAGAAGGTAAAGCTCCATCTTTTGACTGAAATTTTCTCTCTCCTTTAGTACTTGTTGATCCTTTCATTTGGCTCTTGTTTTAGGGTGATTTAGACATCAATTTTTTTTTTTTTGATGTGGCTGTGAGCTCTAGGAGACCAAAATTTCAATTAAGTCAGGTTTGAGCCTTGATGATAATCATCACGGGGATATTAACATTCTTTCTTTCTTCCTCTATGACTTGTTGTGACGGTGGATGTACATTAGATGAGAAGGGTTTTCATTCATCTTGAATGAAACTTATGAGTTGTTTTCCAAGAGTTAGAGGTGGATTGGTTACAATATTAGCAGTGGAGAATAAAGAGAAATTGAATCATGCAAAATGTTCTTACGTTTTGTTTTACTGTTCGAGAATAGTTGCTAACATAATAGAATGGTGATGGATTATGATTATTGGATGAGGTTTCTTTTCTTGTAAAATTGCCTTTTAGCCTTACTATTGCGACACATCTTAAATTAGTTACGAACAATGATTATTTGAGATTGTGATACTCCTTGAATTTGCTTGGTTATCATGTTGATTCTAGTCTTGAATGAGCATGATGTGTTTGAAAGAAAATTTGGTGTAGACCTGAGTAAATGTGGATACTTAATACATAATGAGGAGACATTAGGTCCACCAACTGATGGGACGCTAGGTAGGGGTCACGAGACCCAGAATGCTTGGAATATCAATAAGGGTATCACAAGGCCCAAAATGCTCGAAACATCAATAGGTCCACCACTCGGTGTATCTTGAGGAAATCATACTCGTTAGCAATAGAAGAAAGAACTTGAGGAAGTATTTACTTTGGGGCTGACCCTAGACTTTGATCTACCTTAGCATGGTCCAGAGGTCTCATCCACTTCTGGCCCTAAGCACTTTGTGCAGTTGCTTTTTTCTTAGCGGGGGTCACTTCCGTTCTTTATCGTGTGTGAAAGTTGGATTGTAACACCCCATGTTTTCTCGTCACCCAAATAAGAGTTAATTTCTATCAAATTGAAGAAGTTGTACGTGGAGTGGTATAGGCAAGTGGTAAGTGTGAGTAGGTAATTGGCTTTTGCCACATATTGACACATGGCTAACCATGACACATCATGCTTTATGAGTTTAAGTCCACATAATTTCAAAGTCTTGTTTATATTATATTGTTGCTGCACCGAGAGAGAGAGAGAGAGAGAGAGAGAGAGAGAGAGAGAGAGAGAGAGAGAGAGAGAGAGAGAGAGAGAGAGAGAGAGAGAGAGAGAAACTATTAGACTTGGCCTGACAAAGTTTTATTCTTGGTCATGGGTACTGTTTGAAGGGAAGGAAAAGGCTACAGAAGTTGAACTAGCAGATGGTTTACTCAACATCAGTATCTTATGAACGCGACCGTAATTTGAGGTACCAGGTAGTGTGCAATACATTCCTAGCTAAATCTCTTTGCAAAGAGTGTTCTTTGATTATCTCATATTTGTACTCTTTTGATATTTGAGTTTATTGGTTCAGTTACTGTCACATCTTGTATCGTGACACATGGAATATTTGGTTGAAAGCCATGAAGCAGATTGGTACACGTGCGAGCCCACCGGGTGAATGAGTAAGGAAATATGATTGATTTCCTTGAGGGAAATCTAATGTACTTTTATATGGCCCGAAATGGGGCACATGAATTTGACTTCGGTGGTGCTTGGCGTGCAGCCGAAATGAGCCAGGGAAGGTGCTGCAAATGATTTATGCTTCACTTTGATTTGCTATCATCGATTATTGTTCACATCTTAATGTTGAGCAACATTTATTGTCCTCCTATTGCACATACTACCCGACCATTTTATATTTTTCAGGTGCAAAGCGAGTAAGTGGTGGTTAGAATTGGAGAATTCGGAGGATTAGCTAGAGATGCAATTTGAAGAAGTCATAGTTGTCGTTTTGAGGATTTTAGGGCCATTGTAATTTTTGATGATTTGTTGTAACATTTTGAGGTTATCATAAAGAGCGTTTATTTTTGAGGTGTTTAAAAAGTCGGGTCGAATGGGCTAGGATAGATGCACCTTTGGGGTTGATTGTGTGTGTATAGAGTCTGACGGCGGAGATTATCTTTGGATGTGTTTTACATGGTGGTGGCCTAGTTTTTTCTTATCTGGGGGTTATCTCCTGGGGCTGCTTTGTCTATCATGATCTTTAGCTTGGTTGGGGATTTCACCTGTCCCTCACCCTATCTTGACCTATTCTCTGATACTACAGGTACCTACTTCTATGGACTTAGCTGTTCTTCTACTGGTATTGAGGAGCTCGATTGTGGCTATTTTCAGCGTCGAGTTGTTTTAGCTTGGGTTCGATGGCGTAGGTTGTGGGTTGATGGCTCCATTTTCCATGGTCTGGGGTTTCTTTGGGCCAGTTACTCTGGAGCTGATCCTTGCTATTGGTCTACCTTGAGCATGGTCTTGAGATCTCATCCTTATCTACCCCCAAGCTTCGATATAATGCAGTTTCACGGTGGAGATTTAGTCTAGTCTTTGATGCATATTTCAACTATTGGATGGGTGATGACTTTGGAGCTTGGATAAGGGAGCTCTCAGCGAGTTGTAGACTAGGCATATGTTCAGTACGGGGTTCAATGGGGAGGTTCCCTTGGTCTATCTTGTTTGCTGAAATACTACAAGCTCATCTCCTTGACTCGAGTTTCTTGGACGTGTTTCCATTGTTGAGCTCAAACGAGTTTGCCACTACAAATATTATTAACTAAAAAACTATTGTACTATATCCTAGCCTTGTGGGTTGTGCATGGAAATAGTCATCCTTTGTACCTCATAGCATTTTGCGTATTGATAGCTATCCCTACAGAAAGAGCAGGGATTACCTATTATCCCACCCCGGCGGGTTATGCTGGAGAGTACACACTTTTCCTTTCTTTCTTTTGTTTTCCTTTGTCCTTCCTGGGGTATGCTCCTTGTAGGCTGTATATTCGGTTAAACTCTTTTTATTTCAAGCTGATTTACCCAAAAAAAATAAAATAAAGAACTTGAGAAGGTGGGACAAGACTACTGTATTTGTCTTGTTGTTCATGCTTTTAGTAAGGGAATCAGAAATCAATCGTAGGGTAGTTAGTTAGAGTCATTATGATGTTATGTGGAACTACGATGTTTAAATGGGTAGTTGCATATCTTGTTTCTTGTCCAGAAGTGAATTCGAAGTTAAAATTAATGAGGATTAAAATGTGTCACAGTGACTTTGGTATATTTCTTTTCGTAGATACTCAGTAGTGTTGGTTACTCTGTGGGTGATTGAGTTGTGCATTTTCTTTTGTTTAGATGCGGTTTGTTATTTTGGACAAGGATACCAATGAAAATTCGTGAGACATTATGTCTTCTTTACGAGTGCCCACAGATTTTCCGATTTACAACATTTGGTGTTGAGCATAATCCTTGGTGTTGAGCATAATCAGTGAGCATAATCCTTGGTTCATTGTAGCCTTTTTGGTTTAAGTATTCCTTACTTTTTTTTTTTTTTTTATGTTTTGTTTTGTTTTTTTATTTTGTTTTCTTTTGTTTTGTTTTGTCCTCCTAGGGTATGCCCCTTGTAGGCTGTATTTCCTTTTTCCCCCTTTTATTTTCAAGCTAAATTATCCAAAAAAAAAAAAAAAAAGTTTGATAACTTATGGGATGAACATTACTGATCATGTCTCATCACTTGGGCGTTAAGGAGTTATAGCACCATTGGATTTGGAGATTGGAGTAAAAATTATTTTTATTATTTTTTTCGGGTGAAATGCTTGTTCATAGACCTTGTATTTGACCACGATATGGGTGTATAAATTTCGAGGATGAAATTTCTTCAAGAAGGGTAGAATGTAGAGACCTGTAATATAAAACTTATTTTTCTCTTATTATGTTAAATGCAAAATGTTTAATTAAGGTTGGCTGGCGTATTATTTGATGGCTTTGTATAGATATGTGTGTATCTTAGAGTATCGAAAGTTCGGTGGATGGTTAGAAGTTGTGCTTTGTGGTTATAAAAATGGTTTGGATGTGTCGGGGTGGTATGGGTTACACCTGAGTTTCGAATCAATGACGTTTGAAGGTCTTTTTAAATTTTCCCAAGCTGAATCGGTTCTAGGCTTTTGCTAGAACCGATACTGGTTGATCAGTGACAGACTTTTCCTTCCAAAATCAGTTGTAAAAAAATCCCAGAACGACCCTTGTTCCAGTGGGTTCCAAAAGAGCCTCAAACTGGTTCTAAGCAAACTTTAGAACTGTACAACTTGCAATTTTTAAGAAAAGTTGGTACACGATCACTCCTATGTAAGGGGTCCTTGGCTCGTTTTTCATTTCAAAACATGACCTCAAACACTTGAAATTGCCTCTCTCCCTTCCCTCTTCAAAATTCACTGAAATCCTTGGGTTTTCACTTCAATCCATCACAAATCTTCAAGATGTACACCTCAAGAACATGAATCTCACTTGGATTTTGAGTTCTTCGCTCAAGAAGGTAAAACTCCATCTTTTGACTGAAATTTTCTCCCTCTTCTTGAGTACTTGTTGATCCTTGCCTCTGGATCTGGTTTTTGGGTGGTTTAGACATCAAATCACGTAGCAATGCAAGGAGAGAATTTGTCTCAATGGGATTCAAGAAAGGTTCACTTGATTGACTTATGGTTTTGCTGAAAACTCATTAGGTAGGGATTTCTATCCTCTTTCGATATGTTTATGTGTTGTCTATGAGTTAAACCTCCTCATTTCCTGCATCCTTTGATTATTGTGTCGATTACAATATTGATTGTGCAATTTGGGTAAACTAGTTCTATTGAGTTTTAGCTTTCCTTGCTTGATAAACCGACTTGTGATGGGTTTGTTGGCGAATCGATAATTATGGGTGGGTGACCTAGTCGACCCCTTGGTGTGATTGTTGTGTTTGGCGTGGGTGAAACTCAATTGAACCTAAACTACATTTTTTTTTTTGAAAAGGCCCTGGAGGTTCTGGTATTGATGTTTTCTTTGAACCGATATCATCTGGAGAGTCGTGTCTATTTCTCCCTTTGATTGTTATGTCCATGAGGTTGGAAGAACACGTGTTTTTGATATATATATATATATAGGGGGCGGATCCGTGGACATATTTTGCACACACATTTTGACACTCCATCTCAGCCATTGAGATGGAGGGCTGAGATTAAAAGCTAAAAAAGACATTTTGTAACGCCCCATGTAGACAACTGGCCCAGTACCTTCATTTGATCCACAAGCCACACCACATGGCCCAAAATGCTTAAGCCCAAGGTACTAGTAGTAGCCCACATTGTTTGTCATATACCCAAGACCACTCATTTAAACAACCAATGTGGGATTAAACACCATCTACCCCCAAACCTAGGGTATCACAATTTTCCCACCTTAGGGATGCAACATCCTCGTTGCATAGTCCCAGTAACCTCCCCTGGTGTCCGTGGTAGCAGAGCGCATCCTACCCACCACTTGGACCAGAGCGGGGCTCTGATACCATTTGTAACGCCCCATGTAGACAACTGACCCAGTACCTTGATTTGGTCCACAAGCCACACCACATGACCCAAAATGCTTAAGCCCAAGGTACTAGTAGTATCCCACATGGTTTGTCATATACCCAAGACCACTCATTTAAACAACCAATGTGGGACTAAACACCATCTACCCCCAAACCTGGGGTATCACACATTTCTCTCACTTTTTGTTCCTGACACCTGTTGAACCCTCTCCCTTACTTTCTTCCCCAAATTGCTGAACCCACCTCAGTCTCTACCTCTCCCTCCAGTCCCGACGACGAGCCGACGCCGACGAAGTGTTCCTCCTCCGGCGACCCCCAACCCCCTCACGTGTTCTCTCTCTCTCTTTGGTCTTCCTCAGTTGGATCAATTTGTTGAACCATAAATTAACCTTCCCATGAGTGAACCCAGAGCAGAATCATGGTTGCCGCGGATGGTCCACATACGCCATGAGACTGGATCCATGCTGCTAGATGGAAGTATCAGACAGAGGGTTAGGCTCATTCTCGCCTACTCCTTTTCCAAAATTCCAAACTGCAAGGGAATCACAATGGATACCAAGAGTCGAATGTCTTTCCCAATTTAGGTATATGAGGCCAACTACAGCCACACCAAACTGAAAAAAACTTTATCCAGAAAGGCTACCCTTATGGGTAACCACTTACCACCACGTGAGAGGTCATACAAAATCAGACAACATACATTACAATCCAATAGCTATACCAAATAAAACTTTCAAATCAACAATGGGCTTTCAAAAACCAAAAACCTAAAAAATGTTCGATGTACAATAAAATTGAAACCAGAGAGAGAGGCCTTGGTTGTTCTTTGATTTCCTTTTCTCCTCCGTATTCGATTTGTTCGATCGTTCTCTTCTGGGGGAGATTTTCAGCATAGGTTTCAGAGAGGGAGCCGGTGGAAGGACATACGAGGGGGTTGGTCGTCGTCGACGTCGCCGGAGGAGGACAACTGGTTGTCGAGAGTCAGGGGGCCGGAAGGTAAATCGAAGGAACAAGTTGGTGTATCCTGTACATCTTTTTCAAGGATTTGTGCTTGGCATATTGGGGAAGAGAGAGAGAGAGAGAGAGAGAGAGAGAGAGAGAGAGAGAGAGAGAGAGAGAGAGAGATGGTTCAGCAAACATGGGAGAAGGGGTCATTTTTAACTTTTAATCATAGCCCTCCATCTCAATGGCTGAGATGGAGTGTCAAAATGTGTGTGCAAAATATGTGTCTACACACACACACACACACACACACACACACACACATTTGTGGTGGTGTGAGGAGATTAGTTTTAACGAAGGATTTTGTGAGAAAATGAGAATCGATAGTTTTGTTAAGAAAATTAGAACTTAATGACTGAACTAAAGAATGAGGGTACTAGGTCTGCCTACAAGTGAGACGGTAGGAAAGGGGTTCCACTATCACTTGTGAGGTATTCATGATAAAACAGGAGTTGAATGAATGAGATACAGTTAATGAAGGCTTGAATGAAGTGCTTTGATAATGAATAATTGACTTCGGTGGAGATTATGTTTTGTGTGAGTTTTTTTTAATAAATCCATTGGTAGGTGTGTTGTCTCTTGTTCATAACTTGAATAAATTTTATCAATTGTAAAATGACCATTCCTTTGCATATATTATCTCATATGCATACAGAGATAGTTGAGATTTTCCTACTGACAAGTGTATGTTCAACTCTTCTATTTTTAGGTACGAATCAGGATGCATAGCTGGAGTGCTTGGCGTGCATGGCATGACATTCTTTTGAGAGTTTCATTAAAGAGTTATTTCATCACTTCTGTAAACCATATTTTTAAAAGATGAAGTTGTAATTAAATCTATTACTTTTGACTTGTCGGGATGTAAATTCATCAACTCTAAATTTTCCTTTTCATTGCTCATTGCACCCCGGGTTGAAATCTAAAGATGTTCATTGGAAAGTCTTGTCCTATTGTGGAAAACAAAACGAAACAACATCATGTATCGAGATATGGAGTTTTAAATACGGAAATGATATTATTAATATGTTAAAATAGAGGGCGTGACAAAACCCAGGCAAGTGCCTGCTCCGGTCTAAGGTAGGACCCGAGGGGCCCTCTGATTCAGGGCGCCTTATGAACTACAGAAAAGAAGTACAACAATCGAACACAAACAAGAAAGATTAGAAAAATGCTCTCTAGACTCTTTTATCATTCAATAATACTAAAAAATTGTCTTGCCCTTAAGGCTTACAACTTATTATATAGGAAACCGGAAACCCTAATTGATTTCCTCCGGAAAGGAAGGCAAATCAATAATTAACGAAAAATTACCAAAAATGAAAAATTAAAAAATAATAGCAAAATAAAAAAACTAGAGAAAATTCTAGAATGTTTCCCAAAAGCGCAACTTAATTCGGATTTTCCTTGCCCAAGTAATTGGCAAGTCAAATCTTTCCTTAAATGAAAAATTTGGCCATTTAGAGCCCTAAATAGTGACGAAAGCCCAGAAAACGACGTACACCATGGCCATAGGCGATGGGTCTTGATCGTTGGGCCATTTTGAGTCTGATCCAAGTGGGCCCACGCAAAATTGCACAGTACCATAATTACGATTTTGCCACCCTAGGCTTAAAATGCCTAAGGTACTCTTCCTCCATGGCTACTGCATCACCCTCTGAGGCTTGGTAGCGGTATAAACACGACCGAACATGTTAAGACCTTGCCCATACAGGAATGGAAGGGGGTCTTGGTGGCTATAAAAGAAGAGAGGTTCCCCTCGCTAGTGTAGAGTAGGGCGTCCAAGTAGCCACGAGAGTTAGGCTCGGGGTAGGTGACGTCACCCGCGTGGCCAAGGTGTACGGAAAGAACGCGTGTCGTCATATTATAAGCAGACACCTGGCGCATGAGTATTGGCCCAATGTGCCTATAAATATGAGATATTCTCTTCACAATTCTCAGAGGTGATTTGATTAACAAAGTGTGTCATCCTAGAGAGAGAAAGTAGGTGGTCACTGATTTTGAGAGGATAACACCAGCGGTTCGGAGTTATAGAATCTTGCTGCTCTTATCGCCATCGATCTGTATCTTCTGCCTTCTGCGTTGTCTGACTGCTCAAGGTATCTTTTTCAATTGTTGAGATCGTTTTGACGTTCATTTATAGGCGGCTAGGACCGTTTCTCTTTGTTATTCATCTATAGGCGGCTGGGACCGTTATTATGTATCTGTTACTTCCTATTGTCTTTCCTGATTCTCTATAAGTCTGTGGGTTCTATCTTTTATTGATTGGCTCTATTGCGATTGGCTGCGTTTCAATGAGTTTGATACAAGATGTATAACTTAGTTACTCTATTCGTTGATAATATACCGGAGACATCTTCTCATTCGCATTTGTGGTTGAGGAAAGTTTCCAACGAATGGTGTTGTTAGGGATGCTTTTATGACAGGTAGTAAATTTGGGTTCGCAAGGTATGATTGCCATGTATTTGCAGATGTGGCTATTTCCGGAGCCAATGGGATGAAGGTGGAGGATAAAAATTTAGTGGTGAAATTAACATAATTTCATAAGAGGAAGTCCCCTCATCATTGCTTGCTTGAACCTTTGAGTAGGGGATCTTATGTGGAATCTAGCAAAGATGGGGAAAAGAGGATTTTTGAGAATCATAAACACAACCTTGGCAATCATAGATCTTATGCGCAAGTTCTTAATAGGAGTGCTATGATTTTGGATAAGCGTAAAGAAGGTAAACCTCCTTTGAAGTTTCATGCTTCTAGGAATGGGTGGTGTGACAACCCAGATTTTTAGAGCCATAAAAAAAAGGAATAAACTACATAGTCGTTACAATAACCTTTCTTTTATACATGAAATATAAAAATTTTCTTAAAATAAAAGTACAAATTAATTTCGTTTACAAGATTCTCCGAATAGGAATTCGGTCCCGTGACTCCCAATAGCCAACCCCATCGTACTTCTTACTTTCCAAGCCATCCTGAAAAATAGATTAAGCCGGGAAGTATACAATATGACATAATACAATTGCTCAACAAAGGAGGGAAATGCTCAATGAATTCAATCAAAACTATCCATATCACTGAACCACATACTAGGCCCTTTTTGGTACATGACCGGTGGACGACCTCTGATAGGCGCGCAATATCACAGATATAAGCGCCTAAGTAGGGCGAAGTAGCGCATTAGAGGCGCGATTTATTCCATTTTCCACTTGATGCGGTGTTGTCTTTTGTTTTGGTATTGTTGTGTTTGTTTTGTAGGAAACGGGCCGGAGGAGCACGTAAAGTGGACACAGGACATCGGGCATGTTGGGAACTGGTGGGACCCAAGTAAGGACGAGCGAGCAAGCTGAAAAGTCAATTTGATGACCGAGGCGCGCATGGATGAATAGCCGTATCGATACCGAGGCGTCAGTGGGCGAACAGAAGGTGTGGGTATCGATACATGCATTTACCTGTATCGATACCGAGTGGCTTAAAATTAGCCGGTTGTCTTGCCACGTGTTTGACTTTGGGGAAAAACATAAATACTTCGTTTTTGGGACGAATTAGGGTTCCGAACTTTTGTTTCTTTTTCCAATTAGCAGCCTTTTATTTCTCTGGGAGATTCTACTTTCCGGAGATCTTTTCATTGGAGTTTTGAAGTTTTGTTTCGAAGATTCAAGTATTGTTTCGGTAACTTTCTCGAATCTCTCGTTTTAATCCATATTCGATTATAAAAGCATGTTTTGTTTCAGAATCTTGTTATTTGTTCAAGCTAATATGAGTGAGTAGTCGCATAGGTATGGTCACGGGGTGATTAACACACCATGGCCAGGGCTGGGCAAGTTCTCGCTCCCATTTTTCACATTATAAACGGAAAATCAATTTTAGGTTATTAAAGAACTTTCGTTGGACGAATCTGGGCTTTGTTGGAGCCCTTGTAACGCGGGGAACGGGGGACCAAAACTCGTTCTTCGCTGTACCTGGGTAATGGTGACCGCGATGATTCGCATCTTTCGGGGTATCTTTATCTCTCTAAAATCAAATGTTTTCTTTGGAACACTGAATGGAGCGAAAATGTTCGGACCTGGTCACTGGTGTTATGAACCCTACGACCGTACTTTCTTTTAAATAATTTAAGAAAAACCAAATTTTCTTTAGTTTAGTTAATTCTCCCATCTAATTACAAGGGGTGGCTATGTAAGAGCCGTGTTAAATCTCACAACCTGAGTTTTTAGTTAAGCATTCTCCACCGTCCCTGTGGATTCGATTCCGGTCTTACCGGGTATTGTGCTACACCGGTCTCAGCCCTACGCTTGGGGCAACCCAATGATTTAGGTCTAGGATTTGGTCAAGCATTTTTGGCGCCGTTGCCGGGGACGGTGACGTTGATTAAAATTCGGGTCGTTAGTGTCTTTAGAATTTTAGTTTTATTTTATCTTGCTTAATCTTAAAAAAATAAAAAATAAATAAATTTTTTTAGGAAAATCTTTAGTTTGTATTTTTAGGATTGAGTCAAAATAGGTAACGGTAGGAAGGGTTCACCAAAAGCGGACCCGCTCTATTATCGAGACCCGTCTAAGCATCTAGTTAGGATAGATAGAGAGTCCTTGGTAGAAGTTCCACTAGTAGGCAAGTCTAGTCAGTCTGAGTTAGTAGGATTCCAGTTTGAGTCGCCATCCACTCAGACAGAGTCTTCCGTAGGTCAACCGGAATCCATTCCCATAGACGACCTGTTCATAGAATTTCCCAATCCTTTGTTTGAGTCGGCAGATATGGCACTGCAGGGCGGTAATCAGCAGAAATCCATGCGAGACTATTTGCACCCCGAGAGGACCACTCCTCTCGAACCAATTATATTTCCTGCTGAGACCGCAGAGGCTAGGAATGCCTTCACCGCTAAACCGGGAACTCTGAGAGATCTCCCCACTTTTTATGGGAGAGAGTGCGATGATCCGTACGAGCACATTCGCTCGTTCGAGAACTTAGTGCGCAATTTAGCGTCGAACTCTCAATATGAGAACGCATGCTTGAAGTTATTTGAGTCGTCGCTCCAAGATGGGGCACTTAAGTGGTTTAGAATGCAGAAGCCCCAGTCACTCAGGACTTGGGACGAGGTGCGTGATGCGTTCTATAGGAAGTATTTCTCGGAGAGTAAAACTAAGAGTTTAACCCGCCAAATTCAGGGTTTCAGGCAGGATAGGGGAGAGTCATTTCTGAAATGTTGGGAGCGCTTCAAAGAGTTACTTCTTAAGCTCCCACATCATGGCTTTGAGCGAATCCAGTTGGCCAGTTTCTTTCATTTAGGTCTAAATGTCGAGACAGCTCAGTAGATAGAATTCATGTGCAAATGAGATGATTTCCTCTCCAAAACTGCTGATGAAGCGTGGGATTTCTTAGAGGACCTAGCGGATAAGTACCGAGGTTGGGAGCCGTCGGATTATGACCGCCCTTCGGGGACCAGTGTGGTCCCGGTTACAATTCGTGACCAACAACTTCAGGCCCAAGTTGAGAGAATGGCAAGAGAGTTAGAGGAGCTTAAGATAACGGGCACCCGTTCAGTGAACGAGGTGCGAGTTGAAGAGGTGTGTGCTTGGTGTGAATGTAGGGGCCACACGGTGACTGCTTGCCCCGGCTTCATTGCCGCCAAAGGGGCGCAACAATCAAATCAGGAAGAGGTTTATGCTGTGCAAGGGTGGAACCCCTATTCTCAGACCTATAATCCAGGATGGTCATCCCACCCAAACCTTAGTTGGAGTGAGCCTAAGCCATCTGGTGGAGGTCAAATGCAACCCCCTGCATTGCCTCCGCCACAGCAACCACATCAATCCCACTACCTTCGGCCTCAACAAGGCCAAACGACCCAGTACCAGTTCCAATACCAGCCCAACATGCCTAAGGGGACAGGTCTGTCAACTCGTGGACCACCCCCAGGGATGGGTCATGTGTCCCAGAGGGATCATCAATTTGAGGATACCTTGCAGACGCTCATGCAGTCGCATATCAGCTTGGCGATTGAAACTAGGCAATCGATAGGAGCGATGCAGACACAGTTATCTCAAATGAACTCAACTCTTAGTCAGTTACAACAGGAGAGGGGCAAGTTTCCCGCGCAAAGTAGTTCAGCCGGTGGCCATTTTGTAGGAAACCCTCACATCCCGAATGCTCAGAACCCAAGTTTCGAGGAGGCAAAAGCGATCACCACTCTCAGAAGTGGGAAGGTGATTGATAAGACTATCCCTCCTAAGCAAAAACCGGTTCCACCTCCGGAGCCGGTCGCTGCACCTGTAGTTGTCCCTGCCATGGGGAAGGTTACTGAGGAAGAGAAAGAATCAGAGTCACCTGAGGTGGTGGTGCCCGCACCTGCGGCCCCCACGACTCCTTTGCCACCCGTTGCACCATATCCCCATCGCTTGGTGGCAAAGCCGAACGTCAATGTGAACTTCCAGATTCTTGAGTTGTTTAAGAAGGTTCAGTTTCCTATCTCTTTAATGGAAGCTATTGACGCTATTCCTCAGTTTGCTAAGCTGCTGAAAGAGCTGTGCACATCGAAACGGAGAACTAAAAGTCCGTACAACGTGCTTCTGACGGAGCAGGTGAGCTCCATTCTCCAAGCTGATATTCCGATTAAGCGGAAAGATCCAGGTTGTCCCACCATCCCTATAGCTATTGCGGGCCAGAGTTTTGAGAAGGCCTTGCTAGATTTGGGAGCAAGTGTCAATTTGCTCCCATATTCGGTATACTTGAGATTAGGCTTAGGTGATCTTAAAGCCACACCGGTCACGCTACAGCTGGCTGACCGGAGTGTGAGAATTCCTAAGGGGATAGTGGAGGATGTGTTGATTCAAGTTGGGGAGTTTCTGTTCCCCGTAGATTTCATTGTTTTGGACACGTGTCCAATTCCGTATTTTGAGAAGACTCCCATTATCCTCGGCCGTCCATTTTTAGCCACTTCCAGTGCTGTAATGAATTGCAAAACTGGACAAGTCCAATTATCATTTGGGGACTTGAAGATGGAGGTGAATGTTTTCAATGTGGATAGCCGAGTAGAGGATGATGAGGAGGTCTATGAAGTAAGTCTGATCGACACGCTGGTGCAAGAGCATGTCGATAATATCTTGTACAAGGATCCTTTAGAGATTGCGTTGACCGCCGAGAAGGCGTCGTTTTTGGACCCCCCAGAGGTTGGGAGTCTAGTGGCGATGTTAAATGTTGATGATATTGGGGACGCATGTGGTGTGATGTGGGACCCAGGCAAATTGAGATCCCGGTGGGATGGTCCTCACCTAGTGGTGAAAGTCTATCCAAATGGTGTCGTAGATTGTCGTGACCCTAAGGATAATCATGTGTTTAAAGTCAATGGTCAGCGTCTTAAGCCATATTTGGAGTTTGCCGATGTAGGAGAGCCAGATCAGGAGTTGGTCGATCTAGTTTACACGGACGACCCCGCTGAGTAGCTTCCGAGCTACGTTTCTCACGGGTAGCTCACGCGTACCATGCTCTTAATTGAGTGTGGACCCGGTTCCTAGCGATAGGGGTACCCATCATTGACTTGGGTATTTATAGCTTCGCACGCCGCTATTAAAATAAGGATCGTGTGCCCAGCTCCGGTTAGTAAGGGCGATTTTTGTATTTTCGTGTCTGTTTTTAATTTTCGTAACAAAAAAAAAAAAAAAAATTCTTTTAAGTTTCGGGATATTTTTTGTTTTTTTTTTAATGGTCCGGTATAGCCACCTAATTTCTAGCCTTAAATTTGTGTATCTGGGTTTCTAACAATCTTATTGCCGTGTCTCGGATAGTCATAAAAGACGATTGGCTCTGATTTCTTTAAGGAAAAACCTTGAGTGATTTAACCTGTTGAGTCATGACTTACCCGGGATTGTATGATGACCTTCTCTACACAAATTTAAGTGAGACAATTAGGGAGAAAAGTAGTACCCGTGCCTTTCACGTGAGGAAAGTGGTGGATTTCAATGTTTTGCAGAGTCTTGAGTAGCGTTTCTTTTCCTTCTTTTCTTTTTCTTTTGTTTAGTGTCTTGCAGACTAACGCATGCAGGTTGATTTGTCCAAGTTGGGGGGTCGCTTCTCCACTTACTTCTATCTTGTGTTGTTCGCTAGTTCGAGGTGATCTCTTTCCTCTCTCTTTATTTATGTCCTTATCTTTTAGTGTTTGTGCACTCAATGAGGACATTGCTTTATTCAAGTTGGGGGGAGGGATTACTTTGTCACTTGTCTTATTTAAATTTAGAGTCTTGAAAATTCAAAAAAAAAAAAAAAAAAAGAATTTGGATGCGTGGGTGTAACTATTCTTGGTTGATGACTGCTAATTAGCGCTATAATGGTTGTTGTGCGAGTCGGAGTCTTGATACGATTTCATGGAAAGACTTAAGCTCGTGAACATGATGTTTAGGAAGCACTTAGTTAGCCCGTATCATCTATAGTCGGATAGCGTTTGGTCAGTTGGAAACATGCTCACATACACACACTGTTCCACTTGAGTATTCACCAGTCTCGAGTTGGTTCATATGTCTTTGATATTTCAGTATGTGTTAACTTATACTCCATCCCCAATAAAAAAAAAAGAACAAGTTATGTGTGCTATATTGTTAATGCTTATCCGGGCGTCCATTGAGTAGTAACCGGAAAATTGGGGTATGCTCCCACCGTGTTGTTCGCGTCAAAAGATGGATAGACCTTGTGAAAGTATCGCTAAATGTGGTCAGTGTGGATCTCAATAAAGCCTTTTTGACTTGAGCAATTAAGCTCGTAGGGGTCGCTTAAAACCTGGTGCTCTAAGGCCGTTTGGCTTGGGGATAGCCGACCCAAAGCTCGCTAAAGAGTCAACTAGAAAGCCCGAGAGATCCGGCAGTGCACGACCACGCAAAGAAAAAAAAAGAAAGAAAAAAAAAAGAAAAGAAAAGAAAAGGGAAGGAGTGTGCTTAAAGAATTATTGGGCTATCAACGGTGTGTGAACTATTCTCGAGGGTGGGTGAATTTCTATAAGTGGTTTTTCCATACATGCATGCCATCTAAAAATTCTTTATCCGATCGTAGATGAGAGGATTAATTTTTGTGCTAAGCCTGCTGCAAAGTTCACTTGTTTAACTTTGTCCATGGATGAAATGTCTTGCCTTTGGTTTGGCTGATAGTCACTGTAGTGTTTCGAAAAGCTATTGATTGGGTTGAGTTCCATTCAAATGTCCGAGTCCTTTGTGTTTTGTGGGTTATCACTACTGAAAACCCTCACGAGACTTCACTCGTCCTACCGGGGCCGCCCGGGGGTTTAAAAGATCTATCCTTTCATTTATTTTTATTCTTTTCGTTGCTCGGGACTAGCAACCTCCAAGTTGGGGGGTGTGATAGGCTCGCAATATCACAAATGTAAGCGCCTAAGTAGGGCGAAGTAGCGCATTAGAGGAGCGATTTATTCCATTTTCCACTTGATGCAGTGTTGTCTTTTGTTTTGGTATTGTTGTGTTTGTTTTGTAGGAAACGGGCCGGAGGAGCACGTAAAGTGGACACAGGACATCGGGCAAGTTGGGAACCGATGGGACCCAAGTAAGGACGAGCGAGCAAGCTGAAAAGTCAATTTGATGACCGAGGCGCGCATGGATGAATAGCCGTATCGATACCGAGACGTCAATGGGCGAATAGAAGGTGTGGGTATCGATACAGGCATTTACCTGTATCGATACCGAGTGGCTTAAAATTAGCCGGTTGTCTTGCCACGTGTTTGACTTCGAGGAAAAACATAAATACTTCGTTTTTGGGACGAATTAGGGTTCCGAACTTTTGTTTCTTTTTCCAATTAGCAGCCTTTTATTTCTCTGGGAGATTCTACTTTCCGGAGATCTTTTCATTGGAGTTTTGAAGTTTTGTTTCGAAGATTCAAGTATTGTTCCGGTAACTTTCTTTTTAGTCTACGTTAATCTCAGTTTACGGGAGTTTGTCCGTGATTTGTTCTCGAATCTCTCGTTTTAAATATTTGAGTATAAAAGCATGTTTTGTTTCAGAATCTTGTTATTTGTTCAAGCTAATCTGAGTGAGTAGTCGCATAGGTATGGTTGCAAGGTGATTAACACACCGTGGCCAGGGCTGGGCAAGTTCTCGCTCCCATTTTTCACATTATAAACGGAAAAGCAATTTTAGGTTATTAAAGAACTTTCGTTGGACGACTCTGGGCTTTGTTGGAGCCCTTGTAACGCGGGGAACGGGGGACCAAAACTCGTTCTTCGCTGTACCTAGGTAATGGCGACCGCGAGCATTCGCATCTTTCGGGGTATCTTTATCTCTCTAAAATCAAATGTTTTCTTTGGAACACTGAATGGAGCGAAAATGTCCGGACCTGGTCACTGGTATTATGAACCCTACGACCGTACTTTCTTTTAAATAATTTAAGAAAAACCAAATTTTCTTTAGTTTAGTTAATTCTCCCATCTAATTACAAGGGGTGGCTATGTAAGAGCCGTGTTAAATCTCACAACCTGAGTTTTTAGTTAAGCATTCTCCACCGTCCCTGTGGATTCGATTCCGGTCTTACCGGGTATTGTGCTACACCGGTCTCTTTGTGTGTGTGGTATTGGAAGCATAGCCTATTTATAGTAGACTAGATAGAAGTCTTGGTCATGATAGAATAAGATCCATAGTATCTAGCAAAATCAAATTAATATCTAGTATAATCTAAATTAAATCTAATCATTAATGTTAGGGGGAACTCGCCCAATAAGAGAACTCCACCTCACCTAGTTTCCGGAAAACTCCACACTTGGGCACCAAGGATCATTCCTAGTGCTGATACGTGTACCATTCTGCTCCGCTATGCTAATTCCGATACCGAACAGCTATGAAATATATATCAAATTTTTAAAATAATACTAGAACTATTTTTATGTAGTAAAAGTGGGACAATTTTATAAGCTAAACGAAATATAGGCATTAACTAAAATATGGGGTGTTACAATCTCCCCACCTTAGGAAATTTCGTCCTCGAAATTTGACTGCGAACTATAGTGACAAGTAGAGCTATATGCTTTCGCTGCGCACTCTGATAAATTAATGGTTTCCTTTTTGTTTTTCTCTTTCTTTTATTTTTTATTTTTATACCTTTCCCACATGATCCCATATAAGACCTACTACCCGCTCTGATACCAACTGTGACGACCCAGATTTTTAGAGCCATAAAAAAAAGGAATAAACTACATAGTCGTTACAATAACCTTTCTTTTATACATGAAATATAAATTTTTTCTTAAAATAAAAGTACAAATTAATTTCGTTTACAAGATTCTCCGAATAGGAATTCGGTCCCGTGACTCCCAATAGCCGACCCCATCGTACTTCTTACTTTCCAAGCCATCCTGAAAAATAAATTAAGCCGGGAAGTATATAATATGACATAATACAATTGCTCAACAAAGGAGGGAAATGCTCAATGAATTCAATCAAAACTATCCATATCATTGAACCACATACTAGACCCGTATTGGTACATGATCGGTGGATGACCTCACCCTCTCTAAGCCAAACCTCCTTTTACTTTATTCCCGGCTACCTTTGAGCCAAGCCTCCTTTTGACTTATTCCCGGCTACTGAGTTAGGATCTTGGTAGGTCCACTCGATCAACGTACCAAATAGTCCCATAGCATTTTAACGTGATAATAACATCAAATAGAGCAAGATCAATTTTAACGTGATCATAACATGGAATCCAACAAAAGCATAACGTTAGCAAATGATATATAAAATGAGAGAACAAAGAAATACACCGAAGATTTGAGGAGCATATTGTATACTACCCGATTTACCTTAAATCGGAGCCCTTGTTTCGATGACCGAACTTTCTTTCTTTTTTTTTTTTCCTTCCTCTTCTTCCTTTTTTTTTTTTTTTTTTCTATTAGCCGTTCATGTGCTCTGTGTGTGTGTGTGTGTGGTATTGGAAGCATAGCCTATTTATACTAGACTAGATAGGAGTCTTGGGCATGATAGGATAAGATCCATTGTATCTAGCAAAATCAAATTAATATCTAGTATAATCTAAATTAAATCTAATCATTAATGTTACGGGGAACTCGCCCAATAAGAGAACTCCACCTCACCTAGTTTCCAGAAAACTCCACACTTGGGCACCAAGGATCCTTCCTAGTGCTGACACGTGTCCCATTCTGCTCCTCTATGCTAATTCCGATACGGAACAACTATGAAATATATATCATATTTTTCAAAATAATACTAGAACTATTTTTATGTAGTAAAAGTAGGACAATTTTATAAGCTAAACGAAATATAGGCATTAACTAAAATATGGGGTGTTACAGGTGGCTTTATAGAAGTGCCATGGCGGTGTTTCGCACAATGATCTTAGTGGAGGATCTTAGAGTAGAATTACAAAAGGAAGTTGTCAGAGACATTCTTATTAGGGCATTGGGAGGAAGAAACATCTTATCACCTTTCCTAGTATTGATTTAAAAGAAGAGATGATCAAGGAGAAATGGCATGAGCGATGGTTTGTGAGTATCAAAGATTGGGACGGTGAAGCAGCCAGTATGGAGAGATTTGTTTGGATCTCATGCTTTGGTGTTCCCCTTAACATTTGAAACTCGCTCACCTTTGAGAGGATTGGAGGCCAATGGGGGGATTTTATAGCAGTCGAGGAGGATACTCTAAAAGAAAATTCATTTGCTAAAGCCAAGATCCTTATTGCAACTTGGATTCAAGGAAAGATAGAGTAGGATATTAAGTTAGATATCGATGGAAGGATATATTCGGTTAGAGTTTATGAGGAGTCTTCGAGCCTTGTACCTTTTTCTATCCCTCCTTTTTCGAATCATAATGGGGAAAGTCATTTCTGTCCGAATTTAATCAAGACAACTAGGGATGTTCCAAATTTGGTGTCAAAGTCTAATGAGGAAGATGCTAAGTTTGGATAATGAAGCCTATGTGTCTGATAGTGTTCAAGAAGTGGAAGTGGAAAATGAAGAGGTTGGTTATACTTTGCAGGATGTGGTGAAACCTTATGAGAATGGTTTAGGAACGCAAGTGGAGGAGGTAGTGGGTTTTGATAAAGGATTTCAGAACCTTTCCGAAGTGGGTTTTTTAATGAGAAAGATGATGACGGTATCCAGTTAGTTGTGGATCTTAATCCAGCTGTTCTTGAAGACACCGGGAAAGGAAAATAGAAGCAAAAAAGAATTGATGATATGTTGGGTTTTCCTAAATCTAAGAAAAGGGGTCGTCGTAAAAAGAAAAAATGTGTAGTGTTCAGATCTGCTATCGTAGTTGCTATTTCTTCTGAAGGCATTAACAGGATTCAACTAAATATGGCTCAGGTTTCTCGGTCAATAAAAAAGATCTTGGGTGAAGATTATTTGGGGGAAGATGATGAGGTTATAAGCAGTTTTTCTATTGCAAGCTAATATTGTCGATAGTGGTGTTTCTTTGGGTGTTAAGTGGAGTTTTGTATGGGGTGTTGGTTTAGTTTTCTTTCTTTGGGGCCGTGTTTCTTTGGGCATTTTGGTTGGGTTTTGTTTGGGGCGGTGGTTTTCTTGTTGGGGGGTTTTTGGTTGGCCTCTTGCCAGCATTGGGTTATGTTTTCCCTTTGGGTTCCTAGCGGCAGGTGCCTATTGGTGTAAGGTGTGTATTCTTTGTGAGTATGCCCTTTCTCCGTGTTGATGTCTCATTGCTTAGATCATTTTAATCTTTGTAATTTGTTTTTAAAGATTAATAAAATTTTTGATGTTAAAAAAAAAGAGAGCAAAATTCATTTCTATTCACTTTTATGACGCAATCAATGGATAAACTCATAATCAAGCATAAAACTAGAAGTATCCTGTATAATTTGAAGTTATTACAGCTATAATTTTTTGAGTTGTTGAAGTATTATATAATTAAAGAAATACGTGAAATAATAAATAAAATTTAATTACTTTGAATACCGGGTTCAAATCTCACTGACTATCACAACTAGCAATACTAATACTTCAGTAGTTATAAAGAGTGGTAAATTTTCAAAACGAAAAAAGTGCTTTTGATAGTTTGAGATATACGACTTTTAAAAAAAAAAAAAAAATTAGACATAAACATTTTCTCTCTCTGGATAGAGACAGAGAAGGCACAGTGCCCAACAGTATCGGCAAACCCTAAAACCAAACTTCTTGTTGGACCCACCTCCCAAGTCGCAAGTATAATAATCCCTCCACAAACCTTAGTGGAAAACTTCAGGCTTCATATTTTATTGTCTGCCCTATTATTGGTACATCCTTCAATGAAACGTCACCACCAACGGATATATCATGCATATCCTCTTTAAATTCCGACCCCCCACCACAACCAACAAAGAAATTCAATAGAGAAAGAGAGACTCAACAGTTAACTCCATTTTCAAATTTCCACTATTTACTATCAAAAATGGCTGGGGAATGCACAGAAAGCTCGATAGCCACCGTTTCCGCCACCCCCAACTGGTGGCCGGATCTACGTACGAATTCTCTCTCCTCATGGAGTAGTAATACAAATCCGTGGAATCCCCAAAACCCTAATTCCAACTCTTCCGGGGAGGAGGACTTGTCCATCTCTAACCAGTCCGGTTTGAGTGTGGACTCGTCCCGACATCTTGTTGATTCTTCTTCGGCTAACGAATTCATGGGAGAAACAGCTTCTGATAGTCAGCTTTGGAGCCATGTTTTATTGTAAGTTTGGTTCTTCCACTATCCAAAAGTGAAGAAAAAAGAAAATAATCCTAATTCATTATTTGACATCTTTTTGGTACTTTTTTCCCCTTACAATTTGATGCTTAATTTGTGGTTGATGTGCTGAGTGGGAAACAATCTTTTTGGGAAAGGAAAGGAGGGAATTTAGGGTTTAGAGGGAGGTCTGTAGTTAAGGGTTTTTGAGTTGTTATATTATTAAAATTCACAATAACTCAAATGAAAATATGACATAAAAATAATAAAAAAAAGAAAAAGAAAAGAAAAGAAGGAAAAGGCTCCATTTGATGAGAAAAAATTGGATCAAACAATTGGTATCACCATTCAATAATAATTGTCACGTAGAGATAATAAACTTCATTTTGCAGCTGTGGAAGTTTCTAGATTTTGTGGAAATATATAACTCTATTTGTAAACTATCTTGTGGACATAATAGATTTCTTTTTGGTGATTCAACTATGTATTTGCGGAACATAATTGCTAATATATTGGTAAATAAAGTCCAAATTCCTATACATAGCGTGCAGGTTGATATGTAGAACTATGATATCAAAATAATGTCAGCTTCTTGTTTTTATTGGAAATTTACAAATTGAGTGAAATTTACTTTGTACACCATTTATAAACACCATTGAAATTTCTAAAATACCCCTTTTTTGATCGGCACAAGAAACATAAATGTCTAAATTGCCCTTGCAGAACTGTTGGCGGCCGGGGAGAATTGAATAACAATCAAGAAGTTGGAGGGAACTCAACCAACCTATTTGCATCCAAGAGCTTGTCTGCTGGAATGTTTGAACCAGCATGCAGTGACTATTTGAAGAAAATGGACAACAGTTGGGAATTCACAAACTCGCCATCATTTAACAACTTTGATCAAAAGCATTTCAATGGGTTTAGCCATGGTGTGATCGAAAGTGAAAGGCTAACTAAGTTGTCAAATTTGGTTAGCAACTGGTCTATTGCACCCCCAGACTCTGCTGGAATTATCAATAATCACCAATTCGATCTAAGTCACATGAAGCAAACAATGAGCAATCCAACACCATTTGGAGGAATTTTGAATAGGAACTTGGGTTCTTTTTCGTGCTATGGACATGATACGAAAGTCAAGGACGAATATCAAATAGGCCTTAACAACTCATTTGTGGAGGAGAACAAGTACTATTATGGAACGTCTGAGGTGCCATGCAGTACTAGCGCAAGAAGTTTCTCAGATGTTATGAATTTTAGTAATTTTTTGAGCAAGCCATCGGTTGATATTCATGGATCTAAATTGATGTCAAGATCTCTGTCTGATTGCAAGAAGCAGGTAGTCCAATGTTCTTCCCTTGTAAACACACACTATCTCGATCCCCCTCGTCTTTACTGTAGCGTAATGCTCTACAAATGAGTCTGATTTTGTTCATCTACATTTGTGATTAGCTCTTCGTCTGAATTTCACTCAAGCCAATCGACCTTGGTGAAAGGACAAATCACTAAGGTGGTATGGATGAAACTGATTATTTTCCAATGCAAATAAAATTTTTACAAGATGCTTCATTTTCTCTCATATATATTTAGAAAAATATCTGTCTTTCAAAACGTAATTTCGGTATAAAAGTTTTGTTTGTAAATCATTTCCTTCATTGCCATACTGCCGCCTAATTTTTTTTATTTTCCAGCTTAGTATGCCCTTCCATGCATGCTGAAGTCTAATATTAATCTTCTTGGGATTTTCAGCCTTCAATGTCAACATCCCAAACAGTGACAAGAAATACCGTTAGAGGACAAGGGATTACGAGTGAAGGAAAGAAGAAAAGATCTGACGAGAATGCAGAGACAGCCCTAAAGAAACATAAGAACGATAGTTCTACAGTCTCTTCTTCAAAGGTATACATATTCTGTATCTATAAATATACAGAGGTTGAGGTGCGTCTAAGCTAGTCCGGACACCTCGCTATCAAAAAATATATTATGTGTATACATTCAGAAGTTGATATATGGAATAAAAATGGAAAACTCAAGCATGATTACAGCAATATGTTTCCTCTTAATTAATAGATGCAGGTTCCAAAAGTCAAGCTTGGAGACAAAATCACAGCCCTCCAGCAAATTGTGTCCCCATTTGGAAAGGTGATAATTTACACAAAGCACTAAAACTTGTCCAATAGTATATATACTTTGTAGTATTTCAATAATCCTTTAGCTTTATTGTTACTGTTGCTGCTTCTATAAACATTATTTAATTTTTATCTTTAAAACATGAATAATAGTCTAATTTTTTTTCGTTGTTTGTTCGATTAATTGATGTTGCAGACAGACACTGCATCTGTTTTGGGGGAGGCCATTGGATATATAAAGTTCCTACAGGAGCAAGTACAGGTAATTGAATCACTTACCGGGATAAAAATTCTTTTTTACGTTGTTTATCGTGATGTAAGTGTAATGCTATTCAAATTTTTCTTTCTCCATGTACCCATCATCGAGTTATTAATATTTCATTTTTTTCCTGATAAAAAAGCAAACACAAGTTCCTTGCTCCCTTTCTATGTTTGGAGTTAGAGATGATAGTGAAACAATGATTAACTACTGTTTTTGCTTATATTACATGCTATTTTAATCAAAAGAGATGCGCCAAATGTCATTGTGTCAATGATCATTGGAAATTTGGAATTATAGGCACTGAACTAGGTGGTGGGGACTGGGGACTATAGAGATAGGGGAAAGATTTGACCCAGGTTGCTATATAGCTCAAAATATGCCTCCCATCTTAAATTACAAGTATAGAAATTGGTTTTTAGCCAGATTTTTTTTTTTCAAAATCAATTAAATGAAAATTTGGAATTTAATTTTAGGACATGTATCTAGGAACACTGCCAAGAGGTAAATAAATTATGAAAATAAACTTCCAATTAAACTAAAAATGTCAATCTAAATTCCTTGCCCAATGTATAATTTGTTCATATTTTAACAATGGCAACTATTATTTTATTTTTTGGCATGCAGCTACTTAGCAATCCTTACATGAAGTCCAACACAAGCAAGGTAAGCAGACGAACATCCCTGTAGATCATTTTTTAAACCAAATATAGAGATTTTTTTTTTTTCAGATTAACAAGAAATTCGTACAATGCCCACAAATTTAACAATATGAACTTAAAAACTTTTGTGTCCATGTTCAGGATCCATGGGGAGGCTTGGAAAGAAAGGATAGAGGAGATTCACTGTTTGATCTTCAGAGCCGAGGCCTTTGTCTAGTTCCAATATCCTGCACCCCTCACGCTTATCGCGAAAATACAGGATCAGACTATTGGACACCAACTTATCGAGGGTGTTTGTATAGATGAATCAAGTTTCTTCCTTCCGCAAAATCTTGCCTGTGGAAAATTTGATGGTTAAGTACCAACATATAAATTGGTAAATGGTTAAGCGTACGTCAATGAGTAATATTTGCATTAGAACTACAGTAGCAAACTTTAGCTGTTGGGTTACTTTCGATAAATGATAGTACTAGAATTGTGGTTAACTACGTACACCAACCACAAAATTGGAGAATTCTTTTAGAAAACCGTGGACTATTAATGAAAATAACTATATTAGTTGGTTGTGATTTTCATGGGCCACCCATTTACGTTTTCTTCAATAATTACTTGGGCAGGTTTGGCATAAAATCTGCCATAGCCATCGAAAAAACGTAATGTCGTGTGATCAACTTAATAGGCAGCTAGGGGATGTTCATTTATTGGCATTACATGAAATCTCTTCTATGTTTTTCTATAGCCAATGGAAAATTTAGAAATATTTGATAAAGAAATTTAGAAAAACAATTAAGTTTGCACTCCTTTGTCTTATGACTATAGTAAAATTCGCTTGTCTGACTCGAGATTCAATATTAGTTCTGTAACCTATATTAAAAAAAATCTTATTTAAAATTAACTCATATCAAACCATTTACGTGATTGAAATAAAAATTATGATTGCTAAACTTGTGCAATGTTCTTAAAATCGTTTATTGTTCACATAAATGACTTATGGGGGTGTTCCACTAACAAAAAACTGTTTTTTCAAAAAATCGAGACAAGTCATTCTCTCACAATACATCACATAAAAAACCGTGAAAAGTTAGTTTTTTCAAAAAAACCACCTTAGTGGAACACCCCCTATTACTTGTTTTTTCAATGCAAAAAAAATAAAATAATTGGAAATAAAAATATTGCAAAAGAGAGTCAAGACTCAAAAGTACAGAAAACACAAAAAAGGACTGTAGTTGCACCAGTTCTTGAAGAATATGGGAATCTATGTGTTGGTAAATTTCCAAATTTCACTCAATTTCTTCAATTTTTTAAGCTGACGTAATATTATTTTTGGGTAATATTTTAAGGCTCAAAGTTGGCTTTTTAGTGACAATAGTCGCGGTAGGTATTTTCTTCAGGAAAACTCAATTTCCTCCAGTAGGAGATAGATTCATTATTGTCTTTCTTGGCAAAAGAAAAACTTTTATTATTCAATGGATGAACGGAGACATACAAAGATTAGAAAGATTATGAACAAAACGACATCACAATTCACAACTAAGAGTAAAAATCCCAGCGAGCTAGGTTGGGACATTTACACCAAGAAACCAGAGATGATAAGGGGGCAGCCCAAACTAGGGATGGTAGCCCCGCCCTGAGGGAGACATTTGGAAAAATTCAATCAGAATCGGGTAAGGTTCCGATTGATGTTACCCTTCCCCCGTTACCCGCTCCGATTTTTTTTTTACATATAACATTATAGTTTTATCCTAATGTTTTTTATCATTAAACTAAAAATTCTATATAATTATACCCTAATATTTTAATCACTATACTTAAAACTGTATTTTTAACTTTATATTTTCATCATTATACTAAAATATCACCTTATATATAACTATTTCCTTCTATTTTCCTTTTAGTCTAAATAATTTTTTCTCATTTTTCGTAGGGCAAGTAAACCTGACCCCCAACCAGAACGGGCACAGAAGCACCCGCGAAATACCCCGTCAGGGCCGAGTTGTAATTTTTTGGTTAGGGTTAGGGCATATATGACAAAACCCACATTGTCCAACCCCGTTGGCATCCCTAGCCAAATCAAAGAGAGAAAGACACAAAGTAAAACACTGGTACAATGACACAACTTGTAAATGAGACCTTATTCCAGAAATGGACTTAGATCAAGACTTAAGTTGGCTTTTTTAGTTGATGTATAACGCGAGAATTACTTGTCTTGGTACAAGTCTTTTTTTTTTTTTTTTTTTGGGCTTGGAGATTGAAACTATGGACCTGTTTGGTAGTCCCTTCTTATATATTTACTTTTTTCTTATTTGTTCAGTTCGTATCCGACTCAAGAAGCAAAAACAAATAAACAAAGATTCATTAGCAAACGGGCCTAACCCATATTCTTCATCTAACTTTGCCACCTACCAAAATGTAGATAATCCAAAAACCAGTAGTCAGGTCCAATTCACGATCAATAACAACACCACCACTACATTATACAATTATGGTTGTATGGAAGTATTAAACTAGGTGAGCTATAAGCCTGTATACTTTTCAAAGTGGCCACTGAGTAATATGCATGCTTTTTTAATTTCCCTCAGTGCAATGACTTCATTTGAATTTTTTTCCACAGCAATAGAGAGAAGGATTTCTATTTTCCAAAACCAAGTTGTGGGGGAGAAATATTTGGACAACAGCAGAATGCAAACAAATAGTGGTCAAAGCTGAGATGAGCATAAAGTGAAAAAACCTAGCATTGTGGTGCACTCACATTTATAGCCTTTTTCTTCTTGTTGTAATGAAATCTTATGTGACTGTCTTTTACAATATTCCACTGGAAGAGAGGAATATATGCACCATTAAATACATTCTTTTGTCGATTAAAAAAAAAAAACGTACTTACAAAAAAATTCCGGATTATACCACAGAACTAAGCAATACGCGGATTAAGGTGGGGCGAAATGGCTACGAAAGACCTCGTTTATGAATCGGAAATTGATCTATTAATTGGAGATGATTAAAGATTTTAAAAGTTTTTTTTTTTTTTGTGAACTCAGCGCAAATGGCATTAAACCAGCCCGAAGGTTCGATACAATAAAATGGATTGAACCAAAGCTACCAACGAACAAGACCCGAGCACCACACATAGACCAACAACGAGGTTGGTAAATAGACGTGGAAGCAAAGGATCCAAAATGATACACAGTTCAAGCCATACGAAGGCGCAGACAAAATTTGGGACAAAAAACTCGGACCCGACCAGTAACCGTCCGGGAGAAAACGGGGAGAGGCGGATGATGGAGGTGAAGGGCTGGTGAGGATGGAGGCAGGGACGGAGCCATGATTTTACCTTTGTGGTGATGAAAATATGTACTTAAAAAATAAAAGACAAAATGCATTATGCGGATGAAAGATTGAAAAAATCTAGTGGTGACGAGTTTATATAATTCAGGGATAAAAATTTATTTTTCATATAATAATTACATTTTTTGAAAACCTTGTGGTAGCGGCTGCCACCACTTGTCCCCATTGCTCCATCCTTGGATGGAGGTGAATAGAGGCGGCAGCGGATGGAAAGAAAACGAGATCGGCATGCATGCGGCGAGGCGGAGGAGGATAGGGGACAGCTGAGGCCGGGGGATGATGGTGTTGTAGTGGCGGAGGGGGTGGGAGGCGGCAGCCCCACCCCCCCAAAGGAAACTGAACCTTGTTTAGATCGCTAGAGAGAAGGCGTAGAGAAAATCGTAGAGAGAGAAGTATCTTTTTACATTACATATTTTAAAAGTTATAGCTTCATGTTTTTGATTTTCTTTTATAGGGACTGCGAGTAGTTAAGGGTGATATCAATCTCATCCCTCAAGATTGGAGAGATTTTGAAATTTCTTTGCTTATGATGCACATCACGATGAAAATTTTGATATTTTTTCTTTGTTTTCTTTTTCATCTTTCTATTAGAGGAAATTGAGGAGATCGATTAATTTCTTGTTGCGAGTATACAACTATAATGCTTCAGTTGTATACTCGCAACAAGAAATTTCTTTTTGCCGTG
Organism: Vaccinium myrtillus; assembly: GCA_016920895.1. Taxonomy (NCBI): domain Eukaryota; kingdom Viridiplantae; phylum Streptophyta; class Magnoliopsida; order Ericales; family Ericaceae; genus Vaccinium; species Vaccinium myrtillus. Next base: position 17,275,969 of record CM029279.1, read on the forward strand.
CAAAAAAAACTATAATGCAGAGTCAAACAAATTTAATTTCCATAGTATATGTGTCATCTTGTGTAATATAATTGTCTTCTGGGTATTTGTCTGGTCTCCTTCAGATCTGATCTAGACGGAGGTGAAACTTTCCTAACATTGATCTGCTAGGCAGAACACTGTTTGTCTCCTTTGATCTATCGGAGGTGAAACTTTAACATTGATCTGCTAGGCAGAACACTGTTGGTGTCAGAGGAATGTGCGATTTAGTCAACTAGAAGACACTTTAATGCTTAAATCAGTCTTGATTGGGGAGAAAACAAAATGTATCACAATGCACTGCTCTAAGAGTTAACTAGTAATGCTTAAATGTCCATTTTAGCTCTAAGAGTGTTAACAGTAACGGTGTACCATTTTTAGTGCGAAATTGTAGTTTATATAGAGAGACTTGACTTAGGCTCTAAGTAATTACACCCTCTTGGTTTGACATCATGCATGACCACCAATGGTGTTAGACGCCACATGATCGAACCGTGCGACTCCTTACTGACGTGGCTTCGTCATCCATCATCGGTGCATGCCCTTACCCTGCCATCGGAGGCTTGGGACGTACCTTCTTCTTGAGTGTTCGGTTCTGGTTTTCTGTTCCGTTCTGGTTTTCTATGCGCGTTGTTGTCGGGTGCATGCTCTACTTTAATTAGTGAATCTTGCCATTAGTCGTATTTTTTGAGGTATAGTAATGTTTTGCCACAGTCTCCTAATCGGCTCTATTGATTCAACTGTGATGGTGCTTTCATTTCCTTGAGTAGACATACCGTCATTTTGCTCTCAATCTTAGATTCAGCTGTTTTGCATAGAATTTAGATACCGTAGTTCGGTGCGGTTTCGGCCCTATCTTGGGGAGTTGAGTGCTTCATGGCTATACTATTGTATTATTGCGATCATTGTTTAGGGCGTTCGCTTTGGACTCTGTAATCATTTTCAGCTAGATTTCAGCTTTGCATGCAATGAAATTTTCGTACTTCAACTAAAAATTATGACACCAAAATATGAGAGAGAGAGAGAGAGAGAGAGAGAGAGAGAGAGAGAGAGAGAGAGAGACCCTAGACTTGGGCTAAATGGGTTTGAGGAAAATATCAGTAATTTAGTAATACTACCTCCCTATTTGGAGTACACAGGGAGGCCCAAAGGCCTCTAAGTACTACTTTTGGTGGACAACAGAAGGCTAATTAACCACCATGATATAGATTTTCTCCCTCGGATCAGACTGTTCCGACATGAAGCTAATTCGACCGAAGCCCAAAACTTTTTTCCATTAGGTTTCATACAAGGAGTTTTTTCTTGGACTCCAATTTTTCATTCTACATGATTGAGCAAAAGGGAAAATGAGAACGTAAAGCGCCTGTTGAAATCAATTTTTTTTTTTTGGTACTGGTGTTGAAATCATTCAAACTACTAAAATTTGCGAAAGTGATGATTAAGAGCAAGATCGCAGAAGGAAGATGGAATATTGAGAGTACTAAGAGAAGTTCTAGCTAAATATTTTGTGACCTGTCCTCATCCATGCATTTATGTGCCTTCGCACCCGTGGAATTGGGTTTAGAGGGAACAATGGACTTGTATTTTTGGAAAAATTTCAAAAAAACCCATGAACTTTACATTCATTGTCTCAAAACCCCCTCCAACTTAACTAAACTTCAATTTCACCTCCAAACTTTTTCTCCGTTATTCAATTTACACCCCACTGTCTACTTTTGTCAACTAGGAAACGGAAATCGCTGATGTGGACTTGGACGGCAACAATAAAATGTTAAGTGAGGTTTTTGGAGGGAAAAGTTGCACGTTTGAGAGGCATGTGAGGATTGAATCTGGATATAATACTCCCTTTTCTCCCCCGAAATTTGGCATACATATCTTTTCCATTGCTCAAGCTCTGACAAAGTCTTTGTACAGAGAAATCTGTAATCTCCGTTAAGCAACTAACAAAAAGTTACAAGATTTTGATTACAAGTAAAACCCTATCTAATAACAATGAGTAGTCTATCATTATGCTTTCGGTTCAAAAAAAATCTACCACTATGACAGTTGAAATGACAGAAAAAACCTAAAACCCGAACTTCAACGATCTTTGCGCTTAACTTACATTTTGAGTTACATGAGATGGGAACTTTCACTGATGTAGGCTCTAATTTGTGTATTTACGAAAAAAGAGCCAATGGTAAGAGATGTTCAACTTCTGTTAAACCAAGAGCGAATTACACGGATAATCCCCAAGTGAACTCTAAGACATATTGCGAACCATGGTTCACGTAAAGTGTGATTAGGGATCCGGTTATACTTCTACAACTCTACCAATTCCAGATGAATGTGCGTACTGCTAAGCTTGTAGTTCCAGAACCAGCTTCTGGTATCCATCAATCTCTTTTCAATAGGGTTTACCTGGACATCTAAACCTGAAGTAATAAAAGAAAACAATCAGCAGAAACTTCTGCAGAGATTTAAACCTATTCAAAACCCCAATCATATTAGGGAGGGAGGGAGTTTCGGCAGATAATTTATAATCGTTGGGGAATCGAACATTCGGTGCTTTATGAAAAAATGAACTCCATACCAAGACAACTACAGGCAATAGAATTATCACCACTATTTTTGCAGCTCAATTCCAGCAAATAGTAGGCAATAAGCTTGGGTCGTGCCGCCCGTTAAGTCTGGTGAGACGACCCGCGCTATGTTGAGATAGCTTTTACGGTGTATGAATCCTGTGAATCCTCTTGATGATTGTCGATAGGGATTGCAAGCCCTAGCGATGATCTAATTTTTCTATGTTGAATAATTACCCTGGATTTTATTCGATTATTTTGCAAGGGGAAGGTGGAATCGGAACCCTGGTCCCTTCTCTCACTTGTTTTTAAACTCTACTCGCTTTCTAGTTAATTTTAGTTTAATATTAGTTCAATCAAATCCATATCAAATTTCTCTTGCTCTCAGAATTAAATTAGAAATTAATTGAAAGAACGCAACTGAGCTTTTTACTCTCTGTGGACGATCTCGGACTTAACCACTATTCTTCGGAATAATAGTTAATTCCCTGTTTTATAAGTTATATTTTTGGTACAAAAACGACATATCAAATTTTGGCACCGTTGCTGGGAGTTGAAAACATGGTTGCACATTTTCAATTTATTTTTAGTTTAATTCCTTGTTTTACTTAATATTTTCTTTTAGTCTATTTCAGCTTGTCCAGGTTTTTGAGATTCATAGAGTTGCAAAGTGAGTTCATTGGTGGTTAGGCAGATCAAAGCGATTTTGTTTACCCACTGTGAGTTTTCTTTTCAATTACTTTAGATGTTTAAGATTGCTGAAACTTAAGTTTAATTAGGATTCTATAGTGGCTTATGTGTCGGTATCGTTCGCAATCACCTACGAGAGCATCCGATACTGACCCTGATTTAGATAGAACCCTTAAATCTATTTTTTACTCTATTAAGGCTATACGAGCTCGTAATAGAAATTTAGATCTAATGGGAGACCAAAACCAAGGGAACGGTGGGGGTCACACCTCCTTGTTGGAGCACTTTACTCAAACCGACAATGAGCCCTCCTCTTGCATACTAACTGCCCACTGTAGGCGCCAACCAATATGAGATAAAACCTCTGGCACCTTACAGCTATTACCCCAATTCTATGGGATGCCAACTGAGGATCCTTATTCACACTTACACCAGTTCAGGGAGATATGCAAAACCGTGCTCATTCGTGATTTTGATAAGGATGCCCTTAAGTTGATTCTCTTTCCTTTTTCGCTGAAGGATAAGGCCAAATGTTGGCTGGACTCCTTACCAGTAAATTCTATTACGAGTTAGGGGCAATTACATAAAGAAATCTTCATAAAGTTTTCTCCATCGGTAAGACACTTAGTTATAGACAAGAAATCACTAGATTCACTCAACACGATGGAGAACAAATTCACGAGTCTTGGGAGAGATTCAACGAGCTTCTTAGGACTTGTCCTCACCACGAGGTCCCCAAGTGGCAACTTTGTCAATCTTTTTATGAGGGATTGGGGGAACCTCACCGTCAAATGGTTGATGCTTCTAGTGGTGGGATTTTCCTACTTAAAGACGAGGGTGAGGCATGGACACTATTTGAAAACCTTAGTGAGAACTCTCAACACCATGCCTCTGCCTTAAGAAACTCGAGAGTTTCAGCTTTGAGCTCAAAGCCTAAAGGTATTCACGAGGTTAACCACCATAATGACCTCACCTACCAAGTAGCTACACTGACCCAAACGCTTAGGCTGTGTTTGGATGCCAGGAATCAAAGATCAGGAATGAGTATCCTATTCCTGGGAATCTCATTCCCATAAATGGGATACCTAGGTAATCCAATTGATGTGTTTGGTTCATGTGGGAATGTTATACAGCAAAAAAAAAGAATGAATTCTCATTCAAGCGTTTAGTCTGACCATTCGAAGTTAAGGAATGGAATGTATTTTTACTTCATTTTCCTGAAATACCCTTCAACAACTAATACTAAATATCACAATTCCTGAACGCAAATAGTTGAACATAGTAGATCGCTAAAAATGTCAAACTAGTAAAATAGGAACAAACAATTAAACAACTTTAAAATGTTGAACAATTATTGTAAAAATAAACTACAATAAAGCTTGCAACAAGTTGCAATTTTATGGAAGAGATCATGACAAAACAAAAAGGCGGCAATTAAAAGAGGTATTGGAGGGGAAAATAATTGCGCTTGGAGGGAAAAAAATTGGGGTTGGAGGGAAAATTGGGATGCTAAGAAGAAAAAAATCAACGTGGAAATTGGAAAAATTGGGATGCTAGGAAAAAAATGAAAAAATATGCATACCTTTTATATTTGGAAAATGAAAAATCCTCTGCGATTGATCTAGAAGGTGGACGACTAGGTATCCCAAAGATTGCAAAAAATATGTAGATAACACGGCAAAACGAAAAAAGGCGGGAATAGAAAAATGTATTGGAGGGGAAAATATCAACATGAGCTTGGGTATGGAGGGAAAATTGAGATGCAAGGAAAAAAAATCAATGTGAAAAAATGTTGAGGGTATAAGAGGTATTGATTTAACTTTTCTTTTTCCCCCAGTAATTTGATTACTCCGTAATCTCACATTCCCAGGGGGTAGTGGAGGTATGAGATTCCCCCTCTATTTAGGAATCTGATTGCTCCTGGATTGGAAGATAAGGGATCCTATTCTCATTCCATCAATACCCAAACATGAGAATCTTAGAGTTATGGAATCACATTCCCATTCCTCCTAAAGATGCCTGCCATCCAACCACAGCCTTAAGGATATCCTAACCTCGGGTCGAAACCCTCTCCCTATGAGAATTTTCAGGAGGAATGTGGTATTTGTGGGAGTCCGATGCACTATATTACTGACTGCCCTGCTGCCTCCCAATATCCTGATTTTGTGCAAAAGCAAGTGAATGCTGCACAAGGGTTCTCTAGGCTAGTCCATGACCCAGTTCAAATACTTACCATCTTGGCTTGAGAAATCACCCACTCTTGTCTTGGAAATCGCAAAATCAAGAAGACCCCTCGTTCTCACAACAAAGGCCAAACTACCCAAATACTTCCAATAAAGTGGCCTATCAAAGGACACCCCAGCCCTACCAACAAGCGCCACCTTCTTCACCACCTCAAAGCCCTTCAGTACTTGAAGAGGCAATTCTAAAAACCCTCCAAAGATTGAAAAGCACAGACCAGATGTGCCATTCCAACTCTCAATCCATTTCTCAACTAGAGGCTCAAATTTGGCAATTAGCCAATGCAACAAGAGAGAGGAGGGTAAGCTGTCTAGTCAGCCGATCAACAACTCCAAAGGTCAATATCAAGTTAATCAACCGCATCCTCCCAATAACTATCAAGAGCAAGCTCAAGCGGTTATAACTCTTCGGAGTGGCCGGGGTGTAGACAATGGGGTCACAGAGGATGTCACACCCTCGATTTTCAACATATTTAAACATAACTTTCTCAAATAATAATAAATCTAATTTCATTTATAATTATTCAAATTCAACACGCAATGTCTAGTTGAGTCTCCATATCCCATATGAAAACCAGTATCTAATACATAAAGTTATTACATTTTCCAAAGTCAAAGATAATAGAAAAGAATAGAACTAAAACTTTATCTTCCAAAAATAAAATTCATGAGATAAAATGGTAACTTTTCCAATGCATGCGTTCAAAAGATTTCATGCACTCTCATTGCAGTGCACGCCATGCTCCTCAGTGAATACCTGAAAATTTATAGGTTGAGCTACACTAGCCCAGTAGGAGAAATCTCTAACACAAACTCAATATATGTATGTGGTGGACAATGCAAGTGAGTAAATTTACAATGCATAAGATTGATTTTAAAAGTTCTTTTCTTTTACATACACATACACATATACACACACACACACCCTCGCGCACACACGACACCACATATACACAAAAAAAAAACACTTGAAAATCTCAAACTGATCGAAAGTACTCTGTATCATTTAATTTCAATTTCAACACCACCCTTAGGATCACCATGACATTTTCCCAGTCTCTTCTCTAACATTCAACCATTTACTTCTCATACTAAGTCCATCCATTTCAATCTTGTACCTCTCAATGCACATATGTTTCCATATCACCATCAACACACACAAATACAATAGTTTTTCAGCATAACCACGCAACTTCCTACTCCACAAATATAATCAAATCAACTAGGGAATATAATGAACAATCCACAACGCACAACACACAATAAATAACACAGAACATACAACACACAACGAACCATGCCATGAACATAACAACTTAATTAAGGAGTGAAAGAAACCAGAGGATTTAACACAAGACACCCCACAAACAGTTCCATTGCCAAGAACTCAACTTATCAAGTCGTACCTGAACTCATTTAGTCAAGGCAGTTCCGTAATTTCACCACGGGTCAAACCCATAAGTATTTCCATCAATCCGTACCTCAAATACACTTCTAAATACCCCAAGTTCATTATTATGAAAGTAGTTAGAAGCATAAGCATAAGTATCACCAAAGCCCCAATTTCGATTCAAACCATAAACCTTAACTTTACCCAAATCATGGTTTTCCTCCACCAGTCAACTAGGTTCAAGATTTATACGGATAAACATTCTAACATAATCAAACATTCAACCCTTAATTAGAAGTTTCACCCAAAATCCCGAATTCATGAGCAAAAGCTAAAAATTTCGCAGCACACCAATATATCCGAAAATCGAGTTTAGAAATTAGAGATTTATGATCTAAACACATAAATATATGGAGAGAGGAGAGAAATCCCTACTTGACTGGGTTTTGAGCAAAACGCCAACTTCCGAAACTCAAGCTCCAAGCTTTCATGTGTCAGTGATGCATCATACGCATAATTTCGGCCGATACACCAACTTCAAATCAAAAACTGCTATTTTCCAGAAAACTTTAAGATACAACTCTTACATACTTTCGAAGGTATATGAGTCTAGTTTTAGAATCAAAAAGCGGATTGAAATTTCAAGCTTCCTAGACAAAAATATAGTCGTTCTCGTAACATGCGGCAATGCTGTCAACACAGCGAATTTCAGTACCACAGTCCGATCAAACATTTTTCATATTTTCTATACTTCAAATTAAATCCTAAACATTTACCACAACATATTAGATTAAATCTACAAAAAATTTTCCACAAATTTACAGTTCTGGAAAAATATAAAAAAATTCAGTAAAATTTTCGTAAATTTGAAACAGTTCTGAAAAAATTTCTTAAAACAAAACTCTTTCGTACAAAACTATCATCTGTAGGAACACGGATGAAACTTTGATAGAAGATCTTTGAAAAATCACCATAAATCGAACTCTTAATTTTTTTGAAAGTTAAAAATCACCGAAGTTATGTCTAAAAGTTTTTTAAAAATGAATAAAAGGATCCCGAGAAAAGGAAAGACCCATCTTTGAAAAAGGGACCAAAGTCTAATTCATACTCCAAAGACGATAAAATAAGCAATTACAGAGGCTACACAAATCTTTCTCAGAGAAAATTTCCAGATCTGCAGACCAGCTTTCAAAAGTTCATAGTAAATCGAATTCTCAATGGATTTGAGTGATTCCAGCGGAAAAAGAAAGCTCTCTGAGTTGACTTTAAATCGACCAAAAACCGAGACCAAGTCTACTGTAATAAGACTGTTGTTCATGTCGGCATATACATTACGAAAATTTTCGATTAAAATTGATAAAAAAAAAACAAGGGAGATGAGAACTATACTTGCAGAGGTGAAGTGGGGAGGTGGAGATGGTGGTCGGACGTGGCGGTGGAGGTCGCCGGAGGTGGTGGCAGCCGAGACCTCCTCCTTTTCTCCTCTTTTCTTCTTCTTCTCTCTTCTTCTTCTCTTCTCTTCTTTTCTTCTCCCTCTCTCTGATTTTTTTGTGTTCTCTCTCTCTCTTCCCAGCCACACACAAATATATATATGGATAATTTCACTCACACCACCCTCTAATTCCTCATGTGTTATCATCAAGTCCAAAATACAAGTTATATTACACTTAACTCTTCACTTAAAAACCGTTTGCAATTACACCCCAAACCCCAAGTTCAAAATTTTGGAGTATTCTCTTTAAATTTAGATAAAAAATTTACGGGTCTTTACAGAGGACAACCATCAAGAGCAAGATGCTCAATCTTCACCCTCTAAGCCCAAAGGCAAGGATACAGTCCTTGAGAAGGAGGTTACACCTCCCCCACCACTTCTTCACCTAATACTTTTGACGTGGCCCCACCGTTGTGGACGCCCCTCCGGAGATCGATTTGGAGTCGCCACCCGGGTATTAGCGGATTGTCCCCGAGGAACCGAACTCGATTGACTTGTGCTTTATTCAATGGATAAGGATTACTGGTCCGTCATCACCATATTATCTTTGGTTCGGGAGCTCAGTTATGAGAGGGGAAGGGTTTTACGGCACCTAGGGGTGAAACCGGTTCGGTTGATTCGGTTCTTGGCATATTTGAGTGAACCGGACAAACTCGGTTCAGGAGAACCACATAACCGAAACCGGTTTTCAGAGGTCGGTTCGGTTTCGGTTCGGTTCGGAGGTCGGTTCGGTTCGTAAAGAGATGGTGAGAGAGAGGGGATCTAGAGATGGTCACGCTTCAAAAATCAAAAAAAAAATCATCATACATATGCAGATCTACCTCTACGGACCCATTCGTCATCAAAATCAGCCAAAACATCCATTCAACATACAACCATTCACCATTAACAGATCTAAAATTTTCAAAAACAAATCACAGATCTAAAAATCTATCTTTTTTTTTTATCACGATCTAAAAATCTATCTACGTATATACATATATATTGACAAATATCTATGGATTGAGCATTACATACATCCATCGACGACAAAGATATGTCATGACGAAGTTTGACGACGCCGTGGTGGCGGACTGGCGGTCATGACGAAGACGACGTCGTGGTCCGATCTCAGAAGGGGAGGAAGGGAAAGAGAGAGAGAGAGGGGTGGTCGGTCGGTAGGTAGGCCGCCATGTCGTTGCCGCCGCACCAGATCTAGGGTTGCCGCCCCACATCTTATCTTAGAGAGAGAGAGAGAGAGAGTGAATACTGAAGAGGTCGGGGAAAATATGTGGTGGTAGTGTTAATGTTTGGCTGGGGAAGAGATATATATATTTACCGTATTTCCGAAATATATTAAATAATTGTATTTCTAAAACATGACATAAATTGTCTCGCAGCCAAGTGGGTAAGACTTGGGCCTTCTAGCCAGAAGGTTGGGGGTTCAATCCCTCCGACCTACATTTTTTTGAAAATATATTGATATACACATATATAACCGGTTCGGTTCGGTTCGGTTCGAACCGGGATAAATTCTCAAGAACCGGGAACCGAACCGGTTCCAAAATTTCAGAGGTTTTCCGAACCGAGAACCGGACCGGTCAACTATAGAACCGAAAAAAAAATTCGGTTCGGCTCGGTTCTCCGGTTCGGTTCGGTTCGGTTCTTCGGTTTTTTTGTTCAGCCCCCCTCGCCCGACTCGAAGACCGGTCTCTACTTTACTTTTGTGGGATTACGTGAAATGGATGCAATTCAACTCAACCATGAGCAAGTACGAGGAATGAGGGATGGGAAGCCACACATTGATAATAAACACAACGATGGATTACGGTGTATGCATGTGCAATGTGAACTACATGAGTGATGATGATGATATACGAAAATGGACTACTGAATAGCAACAAACAACAGAGAGCAATATTAGTACATGATTAATAATGACAGCATAACTCAAAATAACATCACAAATTATTGTAAAGCAAAACCAATCTGATCCTTCACAACAGCTTGAGCGCTCAAGGGATGAGTTTGAGCGCTCAATACCTCCTCACTGACTCATGCTTCTGATGATTCTGGTTTATTAGGAACATGATTTGATTATTGTTACTTACTTGAAAACAGCATTTGAATGATTAAACAGAATGGTATAATCACATAAACATGGATTTAAAACTTATTCATGAACCAAATGAGGTGAACAGTATAGAAGGAATGAAGACTCAATGTTTTAAAGCCTTGAAGGATGTTCAAAATGCCAGGAACAAATTGAAAATGAGAAAAAGATTTGAAAGGACCATAAGACAGTTTGAGCGCTCAAAAGGATGCATTGAGCGCTCAATCCATCTTCTGGATTTGAGTTCTTCTGTTCTATACGGGGATAAAATCCACGTAAACCTGGATCACGTGCTTCCTTGATTCAACCCTAAATCTGCAAGACAGAAAAAGGGTTAGAGCACCTTTGCCTCTCGTCGGCAAAGGCCCTCTGATGCCTAAGTTAGTATCTTGTACTCAAATTCTCAAATCACACAGTGCGTATGATAAGGGTTTCACAGCGTACCTTTCTTCATGGGTATGGTCTTGTACTTATAGGTGTGGATAGTTTGCTGATTAGCGCATCTCGTTGCTCTTGTTTCCTATTTACTTTAAGAATCTTTTTCCTAATAGGACTTTCCTATTAGGAGCAAGCTTCCATGTCCTACTAGATCTCGTCTAGCAGTGATCTTTCTTTCCATATAGGACTCTTTCCTATATGGGGTATACTTCTAATCACGTTAGGACTTCTCATATCAATCTCTTATTCCACGGGATTGCTCCTTATCACATAAGGAACTCGTACATAGCTCAGCTCATCACGCCGAGCTGAATTATGTATTCCAGATTGTTGTTTAAGCTATACACGTAGCCTTCCTAGCTCGGCCATATCAAGGGCATCCCTTTACGTCTTACGCCGAGCTAGTGCATCCTGATTTATTAGTTCACTCTCATTAATCTGGCCTTATTCATGGCCAAACCAGCTCGGCACAGGGCTTAAGGACTCCCTATGTGGTGCCGAGTTATTCACCCTCTCGTGGTGATTAATTAAGGCACGTGCTTTGCCCTTTACTAGGGTAATCACGCTTTTACCTACTCCATGTTCCATTTTACCCTCATTTGGACCATAAACAAGTTCAACATGATAAATGACGATGTACAAGAGATTAAAACTTCATAAGCATGAATAAAATAAACTTGAGGTGTCCACACAAGTGAGAAATGAGTATTGGGCCATGCATAAGCATGATTAGAGTGAGAAAGAGAGAGGATCAGGTTGGCCTAGCCAAACAACAACACACACACACACACTGTGATGAGTTTATTTCATGATATGAGACTAGAATAAATAAGAAACAAGACAAGGTTTGAGCGCTCAAAGGCTATGGTTTGAGCGCTCAACCCCCATCAAAGGGATATGATCTCTTGATGATCTCTGGTCCTTCTTTGGTGTTGTGTTTACTGAAATCATCTCATTATTGTTCAAAAGTAACTAATACATCTGTTTGTTTCACAAAATATCACCAACATTTGTTTAATGATAACCAACATAATTCCTATGGCTCTTGGGGTCTTTGATCAATGATCAAAGGCAAAACAAACTGATATGAGAGTTGATGTACCAACAAAAGCCATAGTAATGATGTTATTAATACAATATATGACCAGAAACCACCAAAACATGTAGATGACTCAATCAGTTTGAGCGCTCATTGTACTGAGTTTAAGCGCTCAAGTTGCTTTGAGTTGGGATTTTTGAAAATCATTTTCTTAATCATTTAAGACCTTGTGAGTTCATTAGAGGTATTGAGGAGCTCCATGAACCCACTGGCCTTCCTAAAAGCACCAACCCGTAGCTTTTACATGGTATTTCTACCTTTTGGCCTTGATTTTAGCTTGAACTTGTGGTTTTGATGGATGGATGAGTATTTGTTGGGTTTGTAGGCACAATGTGGGTAGTTTAGGACAGAATGTGATGAATGTAGGTTGGCTTGGGGGATGCTTGGGTAGATAATGGTGTATTTGAACTTTTAGAGAGAGGACTAAATGTGTTTTGGGGATGTAGGATGATTGAGCTTCAATAGATGGATGATAATAGAGAAGAGGGACTGGAAATGAATTTTTAGAGTGAGAAAGTGATGGTTCAGAGTGCAAGAGAGTGTCCAACCCCTGCAAATGGTGTGAATGGGTTGGTTTTATAGAGAGAAATGGGGGGGAAATGGAATTAATTGGAATGGAGGGCCTACCAAGATAATTTGGGCCTTCCCTGGGATCTACTGTGTGCATGCGAGCAACAGAAAAATGGCTGGGTGGATGCCATGCCGTCAGAATCTCATCATTAGATACTCTGCCAGCAACAAACTGGACAGGGCTTGAGCGCTCAAACAGGGGTTTAAACGCGCTTAACCCCTTTGAGCTCAGTGGTTGATCTTCGGTTATTTTGATATTTTGAGGGGCATTTTGGTCATTTGGGTTGGTCTAGGTTATTTGGGAATGGTTTGGGGTGATTCATGGTGGTTTGGGGCAAGTTCAAGCCTTTTTCTCAACCTCAAGGTATTCACAAGTGGTTTTCTCATCATTGGGAATGCTTGGCAAGTATCCCGGGTCAAAATCGGGGTGTCTACACACGTGTCCTTTTCCCAGCGACCCTTAACTCTCCTTCTCCTTATTCAAAGACGACTGCTGCTATGGAAGATATGATCGAGATTTTGAAGCAAGTCAAGATCAATCTTCCCCTCATTGAGGCCACACGACAATTCTCCTCATACGCTAAATTTCTAAAGGACCTTTGCAATACCAATGTTACACAAAAGGTCTTTCTAGCTGAGTGTGTCTCCTCAGTATTCCACACCTCTACACCCCTTAAGCTACCTGATCCAGGGACCCCTACAATCTCTTGTATTATTGGTGACCATCTCATAGAGAGGGCGCTCCTGGACCTTGGAGAAAGTGTCAATCTTATGCCATACTCTGTGTATGAAATTTCGGGTTAGGGGAATTGAAACCCACATTGATAACCTTACAGTTAGCTGACTGATCCGTGAGAACCCCGAGAGGTGTCATAGAAGATGTTTCGGTCAAGGTTGACCAATTTTTCTTTCCAGCAGACTTTATCGTCCTTGACACAGAACTGGGCAAAACATCTTAGCAAACCACTCCTGTCATCCTTGGCCGACCATTCTTGGCTACGGCCATTACTAATATCCATGTTAAGGCCGGGGTGATGGGCGTATCATTTGGCAATAAGAATGTGAAGCTTAACATACACAATTCCTCTAGACACACCCAATCAGAAAAAGACTGTTTTGCAGTTGATATGTTTGATAGCTTAGTTGAAGACCCCTTGCAAGCATGTCTAGATCATTTTGGTTTTGAGGAATTTGATATCGATAAGTCCATAGAGGAAGTTAACACTTTACTTGACTCTACACACCTCATGGACATCTCTTCATGGGAGAACCAAGTTAAGCCTACACTCTCTCTTGTGGGAACACCGGTCACTTCTTCTGTAGGGATCTTATTGAAGTTTGATTTGGAGCCTTTGCCTTTGGAATCTATAGTCCCATGTGTAGATTTGGTTGACACTGTTATGGTCAATCCAGGTGAGGTGGATTATATTCAAAGTTGGGAGGTTGGCGGTACATGCATAGAGGACGAGGATCATTGTACAAAGGGATGGAAGGAGAATGAAGTGTGTTGTTCGATCTTAGTTCCTAGGGTGCATTTTGAGACCTTTCCATTTAAGGACACGTTTCCATGGTATGATGATTTTATTTGTGTGGTGACTAGTGAAATCATCCTGACTCAGTTATGTCATCAATTCTTTTTCCTTACTATAGTTGAGTCACTTGATTTCCTTTGGGATGATCCAACTCGAGTAAATTTTAAAAAGCAGATTAAATATGTTCTTTGAGCATAGAGTGGATATTTTTAGTCTTTGTGGAGTGTTTTCGGGGGTTTTTACTGCTCTTCCTTAGCTTAGTGTGTTTTCTTTTAGCTTTCTTTATTTTCTATATTTTGTGTAGTGGACTAACATTGTGCAGGCTGATGTGGTTCAAGTTGGGGGTGCTCTTTCTCCCGTATTTTATTTAAACTTGTCGTACCCACTTCTGAGGTGATCTCTTTCCTTCTCTCTTGTACTAAAATTGCCTTATTCTATTTATATGATCGCCAATGAGGGCATTGTCTAGTTCAAGTTGGGGGTGGGAATCCCTTCGGATTTTGAGTCTTATGAGTCTTTTCTATTAAAAAAACAAAAAAATGGAAAATAAAAAACATAAAAAAAAAAAAAATAGTGGATCCTCTTTGCATGCAATTTGGGATTTATTGAGATTGACCGTTGATAGCTTAAGTAGAGGTGTGTTGCTTATTGCTTGGATATTTTGCGTCATAATGGTTCCTTTTGCTAGCCTTTTGTGGAAATTTATCATGGCACTTACTTTTAGCAACTTTTCAACTTCACATTCAGTGGGCCTTGGTCGGTTTGTGAGTAACATTTTGATTGTTCTCGATGGCTAGTTTAGTGGAGACTTATGCCCGAGCGAGTTTTAGAGCCTTATCTTTCTTTGGAGTGGTGTCACTGAAACTCTTTGTTTGTCATGAAAAGAGTCAAGTCGTTTGTTGATCTCATTATTCTTGTTGCCAAGTATTGAAACATATTGCTTGTTACTTATCTCTTGGGTTTGGTATGAATTCATGGTTGTATTGCCCCTAGGAGAGGATAATAGGCAATTTTTGATGTTTTGAGCTGGTTCATTTCTTTTTCTCAAACACTTAACCCTTGTAAGCCATGTTGAGCCCCATGCATAATGTCTTTTCTTTGTTGAGCTCTACTATCTATATCGTGTCTTAAGAATGGCAAATATGTGGGTTACTTCTTGAAGACAATGGAGTTTGTATAATTAAGAAATGTGAGCTTAAATGGTGGTGTTTTTCCCAATGGTAAGAGAGAGAGAGAGAGAGAAGAGAAAATTGAAAGAAAAAAAAAACATTGGAAGATAGTCGGAAATTTTTTGGAAAGAAAGTTGAGAAAAGTGGAACTTGGATGAAAAAGGGGACACACCAATTCGTTGATGGAAGAAAAAAAAAGTGATTTTATTGTGGAGTTGAATTGAAGGATGAAAGAGAGATGTAGTGAAATTGATGAAAAGGGGGCACATATTGTTAAATTAGCCATGTCCTATGTTAATGATTTGCCTATTCTCGGGCACTGGATTATTTTACCCTAGCCTTGCAACATTTTCCTTACCTAACGCTATGACCGGAATTAAAGTCCTATTTGATCCTATGGGCAATGGGTTGTGGATTGGTGGTACTTGGCATTTCTTTCATGAGATCATGTGTCCACACTATAAAACATTCTTTTTGTGTCACTGTCGTAGCATCACAATGGGAATTATGAGCAACACAGTCGACCTTGTGAAGATCCCATCGACTATGATCGGCTAAACTATTCAACTGAGGTAACGAGGATACTTTCTCCGAGTAATGTAATAGTTTAATTTCTGGGGTTTTTATTCAACAATAATTGTATGATCGGCTAAACCATGAGCACATTTGTGCCCCTATCAGGAACCGTACACTTGATTGCCATACATCGGTGAGGATCCATTACTTCTATGGCTCAAAGGTAGCATCAAAAGAGGAACTATCGACGAGGTCATTGATCCGTACCTAATCGGGAAAATAGCACCTGATTGTCTTAGGTACTACGTCAATATAGCACTAAGTTGCATGATCAAGAGGCGATCCAACGCGGCCCCTTCTATGGGCGATGTGTTGAGTAGCCTTCAATCTACATTGCAACTTCAGGAGGCTTGGGAAAAGTCCATAGAGATGGGTGATGAGTTACCTATGGCTGACGTCCCCGGTTCCTACAACGGTGTCATCTCTGTCAATAGCAAGTTCACAATTGGTGAACAGTGCTTTCTTGTTTCCGATTTGGTTCAACCATGTAGTCATGAAACATCATCATCCTCAGAGTAGAAACTGTAATAGGTACCAATTATCTTAACCTAAGATTTCTACTCGTTATGTGTAATCTATCTAGTAGGTATATAAGCATCATCAACTGAATTATCAGGATTGAAGTAGGTAAATGACAAGAATAGATTGAAATGGTATAGAAAAAAGCTACCATTAGGCGCAGATCCTCTATTTAGGGAAGATTTTATGGGAGTGGCAAACCTCCTTTAACCTGTCTTTTAGGATGCTACTGTTTCAAAAATTAATGCCCTGACGTTTCTGGATACAACTATTGTTTCAAAAATTAACGTACTGAAGCTTTCGGAAACAGGTTTGAATCCTTTCAATCTAATTTCTTAGTTGCTCCAACGTTTGGTGGTCATTTTTTAAAGTAGTTTCTTTGGCGCTAATGTATAGTTTGATCTGTGTTTTCCTGTTAGGTTTGCGAGTTCTGGGAGATAATTCGGTTTAGTACTTTTTCACTGTGCTTGCGAAGTGTTCCTGTTGAGATGGCTTGGCCTTGATAATTGATATAGATGGTGGCGTGTGAATCCAGAAGTTGGGAGTGGACCGAGTGGTGCATTTCGTTTGTTTTTCCTGTGCTTCATTTGGGTAATTTTACTGCTTTTCCGATATCAATTTTGGTTCTTGATCGCTGGTTCTTTTCTTTGTTAATTAATGATTTATTCATGGCTGGTTCTTTGATTTATTAATTAACGATTTATTCATGGCTGGTTCTTTGTGTCAATTATGTTGTTTTAATCTAATATTTTACAATTTATACTTTATTAATTGGAGTAAAATAATTATGTTTGAGAGATTAATTTATAGGGATAGTTTTTTACATAGACTTTTGGCCAGGTTCTAGAGTTTAACGTGGCGGGTCGGATGTGATTCAAAACTTGTGTTCAATTTCGCCTTCCCTTTGGTTTTTCCCCCATTGAATCCCAAGCATTCCTACCGAATTGGGCGAGCTTTCTTCTATGACGAAGTTCAATTTGGTCTCAACTCAAGCTGTTTTCTACTTCATAATAGATAATGGAGAAAGAAAAGAGATTTATGGACTTTTTAAGCCCTCTTTTGCTCTTTATATTTTTTAGTGCATCTTGCAATGTTGGTTTGCCTATGTTGAATTTTTGGTTGTCTGTTGACATAATCTGTAGATTCCTTACAATTTGCTTCTATATTGCGTCACGTTTGACCAAATGTGGTTTAACCAATTTTTTTTTTTTAATGGATTGGTAAATAAAATAAGCTCAATCCAATATCTATAGGATTGAAAAATTGTTTGTTCAATATTAGCTAATTCAAGTTAAACAAGTCAATGAATATGTTTGGGTTATTGTTTTTCACATAGTTTGATTCGGCAGGGGTTGATATACCGCATGCGATTCCAATATTTATATGCGTGTGCTAATTGTTCGAGCCGTGCCTTCGGGTACAGGCATGCACTAGTATGATAACATTATGCACACGCTTCACTCAAAATTCTATATGACAAACGTACCAATTCATAACACTTGTCACTCTCATGTTCCTCCTTGCGAAAAGTCACTTTGCAATAATATGTAAGACTAGCAGTAAACAACTCGGAGAATGCAAAAGTAAGAAATAAAAAATTATTAACATGTGTATCCTCTCATGTGACAACTCTTAAGACTACGATTTCTTCTCTTTACGATTGTCTGAAAAAAAAAAGTACCAAAAAACAAAACACAAAGTAGCAAAACTAATTAAATTGATAATGCTTAATAAATATTTCTCAATCACAAAAGAAAACACAAGATCGAAAGGTATAAGAATTCTGTAAGAAGGAAAGAGGTACCTTCAAGGGTGTAAATTTAGGCCACTAGTCGAAAGCCCGATTGAGCCAGTTGAACTTTAGTTGGGCCCGGGCCTGGTTTTAGCCCAGCCCTAGGCCCTGCCCTATTAGCCCGATGATTGTAGCCCATAAAGGCCCACCATAGGTAATCAATTCACAACAGTTGTCGCTCCCACGTTCTTTGTCCCAAAAAGTCGCTCTACAATAACATACTTATCAAAAATCTAAGATTCTCTCTTCGCCAATGGATAAAATGTATGCATGGCAAGAAGACATGAAATAAAATGATGTGTTTTTCCTTTTATGATGAGCTAAAAAATTATATTTTTGACCGAAAAGTGTATTGAATTACTCGATCAATTAAATTAAAAGAGTATAACAATTCTATTTCTTATCTGCTCCTCTTGACTCTAATTTCCCATGGTGATTGAATCGGCTATAAAAAACATAAACTATACATGTGATTGAATCGGCTATAAAATCATAATCCATATATGTGACTTTTTACAAAATAATTGAAGTCAACACCCTAGAGGGAAAATGTGCCATAATTTTTTTATGATGCATGTGATAGGCGCATGGAAAGCTGGCTTTTGAGCGCCTAAGTAGGTGGTTTAGCGCGTTAGACGTGCGGATTAATGTTTATTTTCTGGTTAATGCGTGCACAGTGGTGTTTTTGTTATTTCTGTGAGTTTTCCAGGTATTTTGGCTTTTGGCATTGTGTGTGTGCATGGCTTGAAGTGGAAGCGCGGGAAAGTGAGGCTTGAGAGATGGATTTTGAAAAGTGCAGTCGAAGGATCTCGGTATCGATACCCTTATTAGGGGTATCGATACTAATCGCTTAAGAAGGGACTCGTTTCGATCCAGAAGGTCTGGTATCGATACCCTTATAAGGGGTATCGATACCGAGAGGTTACGCGAAGTCAAGAAGTCAACGAAAGAGGTTAGGTATCGATACCCCCCTCAGAGGTATCGATACCGAGCAGCTACGCACGACCAAACGAAGCCGTTTTGATGTATTTCGGGGGTGACTACTATATAAACCCTAATTAGATCATTAATTAGGGTTCGAAGTTTTTAGTAATTTTCTGCACTTTGGAATTTGGCGGCTACGGTTTTAGAGCTTTTTCATTCATCGTTTCCGGATTCAAGTTTGGCTTCGAGATTTTCTACGCGTTGATTGCTGTTGCATATTAATAACCAAGTTCTATTTTTCCATTGCAATCTACGGTATCGTTTGCTTTCGTTTTTATATTTAGTTCTTTGAGCATGTTTAGATCTAGTTTTGATTCGTTTTATGCAATCTCTATAATCATGAGTGAGTAGTCGCTTTGAGTGCGGCTGTGGGGCAAAGGCACTCACGTCTAGGCTAATCAATATTTCACCTCGGGCCGAATTATCTCAGCTTTCAAGCAATTTTTGGGATCAAGGGACTTTTCTAACGAACAAACCCAGGCATTACCAAGATTCGTATGCGCACGGAATCTGGTGACAGGTGGTGCGCATTCGTTGGGAAACCTTTCTTTTACTCTAAAATCAAAGAAAAGAGAAATTGTGGTCCGAGTAAGTATTGGTTGAACTAGTCGTAGGCGCTGGGTCCCCTCAGCTGTGCTCTCTTTAGTAATTTGCATTCAGTCAACCTAGCTAGCTTAATACTTTAGTGAATCAAATCGCATCAAATCAAGGGGTGGCTACCTAAGAGCCAGTTACAACTGCAAATTCACACTTTTAAGGCAAGCACGTAAGCCGTCTCAGTGGTTCGACTCCGGTACTTCCGGAATTATTGTGCTACACTGGTCGAGAGTCCTACGCTTGGGACGCGTCTTTATTCGTCTTATTTTGAGTCACCTGGTCGGTCAAGCATTTTTGGCGCCGTTGCCGGGGACGGCAGCGAGTGTTTTAAAAGTGTAGAGTCGTAGTTAATCTTGTCTTTTAAGTCAAGTCACCATAGGTCGGAAACAAGACCCTCTCTATTATCGCGCCCGACACATCGGTTAGTGAGAAGAGAGCTGGAGTCCAGTCAGCCTGTGTTGTCTAGTTCTTCATTTTCCAGTTCGGGGTCAGACTCAGATCAGTCAGAGTCTATTCCCATTAGTGATCTTTTCATAGAATTACCTTTTGAGTCAGTACGTGTTAGTAATCCACTTTACCAGTCAGAGTCAGAGTCAGTGGTAAGTGATATGGCTGAGCAGCAGGTTGTGCAACAGCCTTCTCTGAGGCAACATCTTTATCCAGAGAGGTCCACTCCTGAAGGACCCATTGTGTTTCCGCGGGAGACACAAGAGGCACGTAATGCTTTCACGGTTAAACCCGGTGTCCTGAACAGCCTCCCGAATTTCCATGGGAGGGAGTGCGATGACCCATACGAACATGTGCGTACATTCGAGGGATTGGTGCGCAACCTCGCGTCCAATACCCAATACGAGAATGCATGCCTCAAGCTGTTTGAGGCAACATTAAAAGATGGCGCACTAATGTGGTTTAGGATGCAAAAGTCTAAATCTCTTACCACCTGGGCGCAAGTGCGCGACGCTTTCTACAGGAAGTATTTCTCTGAGGCTAAGTCTGTGAGTTTTAGGCGTCAGATCCAAGGCTTTAGGCAGGAGAGAGGTGAGTCGTTTCTCAAGGCTTGGGAGCGATTCAAGGAGTTGATCCTCAGATTACCACACCATGGTTTTGAGAGGATTCAACTGGTGGAGTTTTTCCATCTAGGCCTTAATGCAGAGACCGTCCAGCACATAGAGTATTCTTGCAAGGGGGACGATTTCTTGTCCAAAACAGCCGATGAGGGGTGGGATTTCTTGGATAACCTAGCTGATAGGCAGAGGGCTTTAGAGCCATCTGATTTTGATCGAGCCGGACCTTCTGGGTCCAATATTATCCCTGTCACCATCCGTGACCAGCGACTTCAGGCTCAGGTTGAGAAAATGGCTCAGAGGTTAGAAGAGTTAGAAGTGAGACAGACTCGTCCAGTCCATGAGGTTAATATAGAGGAAGTCTGTGTGTGGTGTGAATGTAAAGGGCACACCGCAACCGTTTGCCCTGGGTTCCTAGCAGCCAAGAGGGCAAGTCAGTTCACTCAGGAAGAGGTAAATGCAGTTAGGACTTGGGATCCATTTTCAAATACTTACAATCCAGGATGGAGGGATCACCCTAACTTCGGGTGGTCAGATTCCAGAACTGGAGGTGGAGGTCAAGCGCAACCCCTTGCGTTGCCTCCGCCGCAGCACATCCCACAGTCCCAATCGTTCAGGCCCCCGCAGGGCCAAGTCATTCCATACCACTACCAGCAACAGTCTGGTAGGGGGACAGGGCCATCCACTCGTGGCCCACCCCCGGGTTATTCACAGATGACTGCACGTGACCATAAGCTAGAGGATAATGTCAATTCCATGATACAGTCACAGATGTCATTTCAGACTGAGACAAGGCAGCAAATTGGCGCCCTTACCACTCAGATGTCCCAACTCACTGCGATTATTAGTCACATGCAGCAGGAAAAGGGAAAATTTCCAGCTCAGGGTAGTACAGCTGGCGCCCATTATTTGGGAAATTCTTCAGGTCCTAATATTCAGAGTCCGAATCAGGAGGAGGCCAAAGCGGTCACCATTCTCAGAAATGGGAAGGAGATCGACAAGACCATCCCACCAAAGCAGAAACTAACTCCACCTGTGGAGCCGGTTGATGCACCGAGGGAAAACCCTGAGAGTTTTGAGAAGTCACCTGAGATGGTGGAGCCTGCTGTTGCGGCCCCCACGACTCAGGTACCGCCGGAAAAACCGTTAGCCCCATTTCCCCAAAGGCTGGCGGTAAAGCCTAAACAGAGCATGAACCATAAAATGCTAGAACTTTTTAAGAGGGTGCAATTCCCTATTACTTTGATGGAGGCAATAGAGTCTTTCCCACAGTGTGCGAAGGTGCTGAAGGACCTTTGCACGACTAAGCGCAAGAATCAGAACAACGTGGTTCTGACAGAGCAAGTGAGTTCCATCCTTCAGACTGAGATTCCTGCCAAGTGCAAGGATCCAGGATGTCCCACCATACCCATAGAAATTGCGGGGCAGACGTTTACTAAGGCATTGTTGGATTTGGGAGCGAGTGTCAATTTGCTCCCATATTCAGCATTTTTGAGATTGGGTCTTAGGGATCTTAGAGAAACCCCCGTCACACTCCAGTTAGCAGACCGGAGTGTTAGGGTTCCGAAAGGGGTGGTGGAAGATGTGTTAATTCGGGTGGGTGAGTTCCAATTTCCCGCGGACTTCATTGTCCTTGATATTAACCCAGGTCCCGAGGTTTTAGAAAAGACTCCCATCATTCTAGGTCGTCCTTTCTTAGCCACCTCCAATGCCGTCATGAACTGCAAAACTGGCAAGGTCCAGTTATCTGTTGGCGAGGATAGGATGGAGGTGGATGTTTACAGTGTTAGCACTATGGGTGAGGATGATGAGGAGTCAGAGGAGCTGTGTCTGATAGACACACTCATTCAGGAGCATATCGATACCGTCCTGTATAAGGACCCTCTGGAGGTGGCTCTTACCACTGAGGAGGTATCATTCTTAGAGTCAGCAGAGGTGGGCACTTTTCGTGATTTGTTAGAGTTTGAGGATGAGTACGAGGAAGTGTATGGGGTCACTCATGACCTAATGTTCGAACCTTTGGGCAATCCTCCGCCCAAGGTTCTCCCATCTTTAGACCAACCACCTAAACCAGAGTTGAAACCTCTCCCGGACACGCTCAAGTATGTCTTTTTGAAGGACAATGATACTTATCCGGTAGTGATCTCCTCAACCCTTGAGGAAGATCAAGAGAGGAAGCTGCTTGACCTGTTGAGAGAGCACATAGGCGCGCTTGGTTGGACCATAGCTGATTTGCATGGTATAAGCCCCACGGTGTGTACACACCGAATCATTCTTGAGGATAGTGTTAAGCCGTCTAGACAGCCTCAGAGGCGTTTAAACCCAAACATGAAAGAGGTGGTGCGGGCTGGTACTTAAGCTTTTAGATGCGGGTATTATATACCCGATTGCCCATAGTGAGTGGGTAAGCCCAGTACAAGTTGTGCCTAAGAAGGCTGGGGTCACTGTGGTGACCAATGAGCAAGGAGAGTTAGTGCCGACTAGGATTCCTACAGGTTGGCGAGTTTGCATCGATTACCGGAAGCTCAATGCGAGCACCCGGAAAGACCACTTCCCTCTCCCTTTCATTGATCAAATTTTGGAGAGGGTGGCTGGTCGAGCCTTTTATTGTTTCCTAGATGGATATTCAGGGTACAACCGGATAGAGGTCGCGTTAGAGGACCGGGAAAAGACCACGTTCACATGTCCGTATGGTACGTACGTATGCTTACCGTCGCATGCCCTTTGGGTTGTGCAATGCACCTGGTACCTTTTCCAGGTGTATGATGGGGATTTTTAGTGACATGATTGAGCAGATTGTAGAGGTGTTTATGGATGATTTCTCGGTCTTCGGGGACTCATTCGATGGATGCCTCGAAAATTTAGGCAAGGTCTTGCAGAGGTGCGAGGAGAAGCACTTAGTGCTGAATTGGGAAAAGTGCCACTTCATGGTGACCCAAGGGATTGTGTTAGGACACATTGTGTCCTCCAAGGGTATTGAGGTGGATAAGGCTAAGATAGACTTGATCTGTAATCTTCCGACTCCTAAGTCTGTCAAAGATGTGCGTTCATTTCTTGGACACGCTGGTTTTTACCGGCGGTTCATTAAGGATTTCAGTGCTATATCCCGTCCATTGTGTCAACTATTGGCAAAGGACGCACCATTTGAGTGGTCTGAGGCATGTGAAGGGGCATTCTTAAAGTTAAAGCGGAGTCTTACTACTCCGCCAATCGTGCAATCCCCTGATTGGAGTCTTCCCTTCGAGTTGATGTGTGATGCTTCTGACTATGCAGTCGGAGCAGTTCTAGGACAGAGGAGAGGGAAAGACCCATGTGTGATCTACTACGCGAGCAAGACGCTCAATGCGGCACAAATGAATTACACCACTACCGAGAAGGAACTGTTAGCAGTGGTGTTTGCCGTAGATAAGTTTCGGTCCTATCTGGTGGGCTCGCAGATCACGGTGTTTACCGATCATGCAGCCCTTAAGTACTTGATGACCAAACAGGATGCGAAAGCACGCCTTATCCGGTGGATTCTGCTTCTGCAGGAATTCCACCTTGTCATTAAGGATAAGAAGGGGGTCGAGAATGTAGTAGCCGACCATTTGTCTCGTCTAGAGTTTGAGGACCCCACCTCTGACCTTCCCATTAGAGATTCTTTTCCGGATGAGCAGTTGTTCGCTGTTAACGAGTGCCCATGGTATGCTGATATCGCCAATTATTTGGTGACGGGGCAGATTCCTTCTCATTGGTCTACCCAAGAGAAGCAGCGATTTTTGAGGAGTGTCCGCCAGTACATATTTGATGACCCTTACTTGTTCAAATACTGTGCGGACCAGATTGTGCGTAGATGTGTCCCCGAGTCTGACCAACAGGGAGTCATAGAGTTTTGCCATAGTGAGGCGTGTGGGGGTCACTTCTCTTCGAAGAAGACCACCGCCAAGATTTTGCAGTGTGGGTTCTGGTGGCCCGATATGTTCAAGGTGGTGCATTTGTTTTGTAGGTCATGTGACCGTTGCCAAAAGCTTGGCAAGTTATCTGCGCGTAATGAGATGCCCCTTAGGCCTATTCTTGTGCTAGAAGTATTTGATTGTTGGGGCATCGACTTTATGGGTCCATTTCCTATGTCTCATGGTTATGAGTACATCCTGTTGGCAGTGGACTATGTGTCGAAGTGGGTGGAAGCGATTCCCACAAGGTCTATGGAGTCGAAAGTCGTGCTCGAGTTTCTTAAGGCTAACATTCTGTCGAGGTTTGGCGTACCACGCGCCATTATCTCGGATCAGGGCACGCATTTCACGAGTCGGTCTTTTGAGAGATTAATGGGGGAGTTTCACGTTACTCATAAGGTATCCACGTCATACCACCCCCAGACTAATGGGCAGGCCGAGTTAGCGAATAGGGAGATCAAGCGAATTTTAGAAAAGACCGTAGGTGTGACTAGGAAGGATTGGTCCACTAGGTTGAACAATGCGTTGTGGGCCTATCGCACTGCTTACAAGACCGTGTTGGGTGCCTCACCCTATCGGCTCGTTTATGGTAAGGCCTGTCACCTGCCTGTTGAGTTAGAGAAGAAGGCCTATTGGGCCATTCAGAAAGTCAACTCTAGTTTGATTGAGGCAGGTGAGCATCGGAAATTGCAATTGAGTGAACTAGAGGAGCTTAGGAATGACGCGTATGAGAACGCTAGTATTTATAAGGCGAAGGTTAAGGCGTACCATGATAAGAATATTCAGCGCAAAACCTTTAGGGCCGGTCAGAAAGTGTTACTTTATAATTCGCGTCTTCATATTTTCCCAGGCAAGTTGAGGTCCCGTTGGGATGGTCCCTACTTAGTAATCAATGTATACCCTAATGGTTCAGTCGATGTCCGTGACCCTAAAGATGATAATGTGTTCAAAGTTAACGGGCAACGTCTAAAACCTTATTTGGAATTTTTGGAGGTAGGTGAACCTGATGAAGAGTTGGTTGATCCTGTTTATTTGGACAACCCAGTTGTGTAGGCGGTCTTCCGCCTTGTTTTGACGGGTAGCTCACGCGTACCATGCTCTTAATTGAGTGTGGACCCGACCCCTGTATAGGGGTACCCATCATTGACTTGGGTTTCCATAGCTTCGCACGCCGCTATTACAAGTAGGATCGTGTGCCCAGCCCCGGTTAGTAAGGGCGATTATGTCTTGTTATGTTTGTTTTCTACAAAAAAAAAAAAAAAAAAAAAAAAAAAAAAAAAAAAAAAAAAAAAAAGGTCCGGTATAGCCACCTAATTTCTAGCCTTCCATATGCGTATCTGGGTTTCTAACAATCTTATTGCCGTGTCTCGGATAGTCATAAAAGACGATTGGCTCTGATTTCTTTAAGGAACAACCTTGAGCAATTTAACCTGTTGAGTCATGACTTACCCGGGATTGTTATGATGACTTTCTCTACGCATATTTAAGTGAGAAATTAGGAAGAAAAGTAGTACCCGTACCTTTCACGTGACGAAAGTGGGGGTGTTCATTATTTCTTTTATTTTATTTGTTGTGGCCCGGCTTTCAAACGCGGGCGATACTGACATCAGTTGTTGCCTAGTAGGTAGTTGGTTCTTGCGTCTTGTGCAGGTATAGCTCCTGGGAGCGGTTCTGATGACGACCAGCGACATTGATGGCAAATTCCCCATAAATCGGCCGGGGTCCTGATGGTTGGCTGCCATCCGTCGGTCCATCTCTTTTCCCTTGTTATTCCATATTACGGCTTTGTCTTCATGCTCTGGGGACAGAGCAATTTTCAAGTTGGGGGATGGGGTGTACCTTGTACACGTTTGAGCGGTGCTAGTAGTTTAAATTTAATTTTTTTTGGTTAATTTTTGAGTCTGGGGATACGATTGTTATGCTTGGTTGTATGAGTTAGATGAGCATGCTAGATTCTTTTCTCGTTGATTGCCTATTTAACTTGTTCACATGCATATATCTGACATCCATTTTGAATATTTTCCACACCATGAGCAGATTTGAGTGGGTGTTCCCACGTTGTGCACAACATGTCCTTAAAGCATCCCATGTTTCTTTGTTTTCACTTTCTGCATTCGCATAAAATAGTAGGCGTTTGAACCTCATATCACGATTTGAATATTGCATATGCATGCGTGAGAGTTGGTGACGTGTTTAGGGGATGAGACAAGGCCATTTTTGCATGATTAGACCAGTACACGTGTCCCATTGATCCCACGGTTAACCAGTCTATGTCAGTTCCTGTGTCAAACTTAGGAAACCGGTGTTTGGGTGGTGTGTCAGCGTGGTGGTCCAACTCTGTGTACATCTGTAGAGACCTGAATCAATGAATGTGTGGTAAAAGGAAGAATTGGAATGTTGCTTGTGGATGCCATGGTGTTGAGAATCCTTTAACCGTAAACCATAAGCCCGAACCCCTAATCTGAAAACCAAATTTCGGTCCCCACGAATGAATGCCCATTGACGAAAGAGAGGATGAGTTTGTTTTCCATTGCAAAAAAAAAAAAAAAAAAATAGCGTTAACAGTTCGGTATCAATACCCTTATAAGGGGTATCGATACCGGTTGGTTTCGAAAGAAAAAAAATAAAAGAGGCCGATCGGCTCTCTCTCTCTCTCTCTTCTCTTCCAATCTTCATCTTCTTTATCTCTTTCTCTGTCTTCTCCTCCATAACCACCTAAAACCCTACCACCAAATCTTCCTAAAAAAACGACCCAAATAACCACCATTCTCTACCAAAATTCAACCACAACACCCTCTCTTCATCCTCTACCTTTCTATCCGAACCAAAATTCTTCTAACCCACTAAATTTCCAGATCAGAAAAAACCAAAAACCCATTTTTCTTCAAACCTTTAACCCTCAAACTATGGCATCCAAAAGGCAAGATACGGGCAAGGCAAAGGCTGGGGCTACTTCTGGTACAGCTGGGAACGTTCCGGGGGGTTCTCCGGGAGGCCCTTATCCGGGCCGGAAACCGAGACGGGACCGGGCCCAAATCGATAGGGATGAGGAAATACAGTGGAGGGATTCGATCATAGGCAGGGGGGTGAAGAATGAGAGACATATAGAGTTAGATGCTGGGTGGCCGGAGCACCACTTGGTGATCGAGGCAATAAACAATCAAGGTATGTCTTTTTGGTTTGAACCAAACCCGGGTTACAATAATGCTTTAGTAGAGGAATTTTATAAATGCATGGTTGTGCCTGAGGCTGGAGCTTTTATGCATCCGGGGGCTCGGATTACTTCTACAATAGGAAGAACCCCCGTGTTTATTGATGTGGATAAAATTGCTGCTGCATTGAATTATGTGAGGCCCGCAGGAGAGACAAATTTTCCTAGGCCAGTTGATAACCCCATTAACCAGAATTGGGTGAAAGGAGAGATTTATGGAAATAGGAGGGATGCGAGGGTCCCTCACTGGCCAGGGAAATTTAAACCGTCATATAGGTTCCTCAACCAGGTTGTATGTTATAACATTTATCCGTAGGGGACTGAGAACAAGCCCCAAGAAAAGGTTGGGAATATTATGTGGGCATTCACTGGGGAGGACACGGTGTGTGACTGGGCTTTGTTTATCTTTGGGGAAATGGTTGATTTCCGGGCTGCATCGAAAAATCTCAGAATGCCTTTCCCGTGCCTAGTGACCGCGATCCTTAGGAGGGACGGCGTCCCAGGAACTAAATTTTATACTAATGACAGGTTGGAACCGGGGAACTTGGATTCTACTATTCTAGCTCGGAGCAAAACTCAGGTTAAGGGTGGTGGGGAATCAATGCTTACCCCACCGTCTAAAGAAGCTCCTCTTAAGGATTGGATCAAGAAAATGTTCTGTCAGAATGTGGCTACTATTAAGTGTCTCAAGAAGCTTAAACAGGAGCAGAGACAGATGGCTAGGAAACAGGTGGAATATGATGATGAGCTGACTTATGTAAGGAAGCATGTTACAGGGGAGACTTCCGGTCCTTATGTTCCCCGCCGTTGGCCGGAGCTGGAGGTGAGTGACGACTTTGAGGAGCCGGATGAACCGGATGAACCAGAGGAGGATTGGGATGAGTAGAATGGGAGGCACGGAGTTGGACACATGTTGGATTGGTGATGATGGTTTTATATTTTACTATGTTTAAGTTGATTAGGAACTATGACATTTTATGTGTTTGTTGGAGGTGCGACCGTATGTGTGGTCGGTGGGTGTGTTAAAACTTAATTCGAAATTTTTAGGGTAGTATGATGTTATGATATTATGTGTTAGTATGTGATGTCCGTATTGTGTTATCTGTGTTGGTGACGGCCAGTCTGGGTAGATCGACCATGAGCTTGTATAGGCCGTCACCCTTTTGCATGTTGCCCCGTTATTTTGTTAACCACGGTCATTACAAGCCGAACAAAGCCCTTAGTTGACCCGATGCACGTCGTTTAACTCTCTGCATGCATGTGTTATATTGAATCATGAATGTGTGGTATCTTGATTCGTGAGTTTTCGTTGAATATTTTGGCGTTGCGTTGACTGGCACGTGGTGATTTTTCAATCCACGGTGTTCGCCAGGCGCCTCACATGGGATGTAGAGTGTTCGGTGAGTATGAGTGATTTTGTGTCACGTGGGAGCATTCTAATTTAAATTTTTGTGGAGAAATGGAATTATTCGAGTTTTGGTTGGAGCATGCATGTGACCGAGTTGTGGGTAATAGCGAGATGATACTCGAATTGTTCATCTAATTTTTGTACAGGTTGCATAACCCTCGTATCCCTTTTTGAGTCACTATGTTAGTTCTATTCTTTTCGTTTCGTTCGTTACTAGGGACTAGCAACGCTCAAGTTGGGGGATGTGATAGGCGCATGGAAAGCTGGCTTTTGAGCGCCTAAGTAGGTGGTTTAGCGCGTTAGACGTGCGGATTAATGTTTATTTTCTGGTTAATGCGTGCACAGTGGTGTTTTTGTTATTTCTGTGAGTTTTCCAGGTATTTTGGCTTTTGGCATTGTGTGTGTGCATGGCTTGAAGTGGAAGCGCGGGAAAGTGAGGCTTGAGAGATGGATTTTGAAAAGTGCAGTCGAAGGATCTCGGTATCGATACCCTTATTAGGGGTATCGATACTAATCGCTTAAGAAGGGACTCGTTTCGATCCAGAAGGTCTGGTATCGATACCCTTATAAGGGGTATCGATACCGAGAGGTTACGCGAAGTCAAGAAGTCAACGAAAGAGGTTAGGTATCGATACCCCCCTCAGAGGTATCGATACCGAGCAGCTACGCACGACCAAACGAAGCCGTTTTGATGTATTTCGGGGGTGACTACTATATAAACCCTAATTAGATCATTAATTAGGGTTCGAAGTTTTTAGTAATTTTCTGCACTTTGGAATTTGGCGGCTACGGTTTTAGAGCTTTTTCATTCATCGTTTCCGGATTCAAGTTTGGCTTCGAGATTTTCTACGCGTTGATTGCTGTTGCATATTAATAACCAAGTTCTATTTTTCCATTGCAATCTACGGTATCGTTTGCTTTCGTTTTTATATTTAGTTCTTTGAGCATGTTTAGATCTAGTTTTGATTCGTTTTATGCAATCTCTATAATCATGAGTGAGTAGTCGCTTTGAGTGCGGCTGTGGGGCAAAGGCACTCACGTCTAGGCTAATCAATATTTCACCTCGGGCCGAATTATCTCAGCTTTCAAGCAATTTTTGGGATCAAGGGACTTTTCTAACGAACAAACCCAGGCATTACCAAGATTCGTATGCGCACGGAATCTGGTGACAGGTGGTGCGCATTCGTTGGGAAACCTTTCTTTTACTCTAAAATCAAAGAAAAGAGAAATTGTGGTCCGAGTAAGTATTGGTTGAACTAGTCGTAGGCGCTGGGTCCCCTCAGCTGTGCTCTCTTTAGTAATTTGCATTCAGTCAACCTAGCTAGCTTAATACTTTAGTGAATCAAATCGCATCAAATCAAGGGGTGGCTACCTAAGAGCCAGTTACAACTGCAAATTCACACTTTTAAGGCAAGCACTTAAGCCGTCTCAGTGGTTCGACTCCGGTACTTCCGGAATTATTGTGCTACACTGGTCGAGAGTCCTACGCTTGGGACGCGTCTTTATTCGTCTTATTTTGAGTCACCTGGTCGGTCAATTGGAAAAAGGCAAAAAGTATCTATATAATAAAAAGAGCGATTTTTCAATCCCTTACAAATCCTAACATTTTCATTATGAGAAGTAAGAAGATTTATGGAATAGCAAAATATCTAGTATTTTGAAATTCAAAAAGATTCAAAAATTGTGATATGATTAGGTTACATGCTATATTAGCGTTTTTGTGAAAAACTGCCCCGATCAAGCCCTTCCGGGTATTTTTTTTTGCCAAATCTTCGCATAGGCCCTTGAAAACACATTTTAAACACATCCCACGGTTCGGATCCCGACAATTTGGCCGGGAGAGGGAAGGTCCGCATTTTATAAAATGCGGGAGTCCTGACCGGATCCTCTCCCTATATATATAGCACAATTATGTAATATAACGCCATATTTAGCATACACACTTACATATATCTCAAAAATTAAAATGTAGAATTAATTTTGTGCTCATTTTTTGTTCTTTTTTTTTTAAAAAAGTATCCATTATAAACCTTATAATCCATAATAAATGTCTTAATTTAACAAGATCGTTGACTAAAAAAAAATTGCACGATTATAATTAATAAGGTGCCCCCATTGGGTTGAATTCCTGGGTCCGCCACTGTTGATGGGCCATCCAAACTGAAAAGAGTGTATTTCAAATTATTGAAAACAAGGTGATCACCTCCTAATATAATTTATCGTCGATGCCAAGTGTAATAATCCATCAGTCGGTGCCTTACTGCCTTGCGTGTCTTCACACCAACAGATGCCAAGTGCGCCGGCGAGGAATAATCGTCGAGTCTCTGATTCAAGAAACAGGGGGAAACACCTTTTGTGTGTTTTCACAATTTCTGGAAATTTTGGAAACGTTTATAGTAAACAAGAAACTAGAAATAACTTACAAAAGCGTTTCCTTCATTTGTTTTGAAAAAAAAAACAAAAAACAAAAACAGAAAACAGAAAATTACAAAAACGTTACCAAACACACCCTTATTTGTTTCAGTGATTAAGATTCAGTACATATCAAATAGTTTATTAGCTTAATAAATTCAATATTTAATTTTCAGTTTTCAATTTTCAGCTTTATCAAACAGCCCATTAGCCCTCCTTTTTTCTTCACTTCTTGCTTTACAGTAGAGTACAAAAGTTGTGAGATTTCAAACGACTAGGAAATGGAGGAAAGAGAATGGGTGAATCAAAAAATATAAAGTGGAGCAAATTTTTCTCCTATTAGCTTTTTGTCAATTTTTTATTTTTTTTTTTTTTTATAGTTGTGGCCTTAAAGCACACATTAACAAAACCCAAGTCAAAATTAAAATTAGAGAAAACCAACTTTTTTTAATTGTTAACTTAGTTTATCTAATTACACAATTAGGGAGTAAATTAGGAAAGTAAAACATTATCAATTTTTATTTAAAAAAATTAAATGTTGTAGTGCAAGTGTGTGATTGTTTTTTCTTGTAATTTTAACGCAATACGATTTTTTGCTAGACAAATTTTATTGCAAACAAGTGACAGGATGATTCCTTTTTTTTTTTTTTAGTGAGAAGATGAAATTGACCGTGGGAAAAATAGCCTAAATGTTTCCCTAAATTTTTATTTTGGTATTTTTGTTCGTCTTTTTGAATTGTCGTTAGATCAATGTTATACTTTTTGAGATTAATAATTTGTTTCAAGCAGATGAGTCTAATTTTAACGCAACACTTTTTTTTGCTAGACAAATTTTATTGCAAACAAATGAGAAGATGAATTTTTTTAGTTTTTTTTAGTGAGAAGATGAAATTGACCATGGGAAAAATAGCCTAAATGTTTCCCTAAATTTTTATTTTGGTATTTTTGTTCGTCTTTTTGAATTGTCGTTAGATCCATGTTATACTTTTTGAGATTAATAATTTGTTTAAAGCAGATGAGTTTTATTTAAAAATTAGAAAAATAAAACTCACTAAAGATGAAAAAAATACTAAATGTATTTTTGTCTTTAACATCGTTTTATATGATTTTTTTTTTTAGTTCGCTATACTCCCCCGTTCAAAAATTTTAGTCGTTTTTGTTGGGAATCCAACATTTTAAGGGGACACAATCATTACTCTTAAAATATATAAACTTCCAAATCTACCATTCCTTTTGAATTACAATGATTACCATTTTAGACTCAATACATTTTCCCCTTCATTTTTGTGCTTGAATTTGAATGTGGAGATAAAGGGAAAAAATGAAATTACTCAAACTTGGGACATCCAAAAAAAAAAAAAGTGGACTGATTTTGGTATATCCAAAAAAGAAAAGATGGATAAAAATTATGGGATGTATGGAGTATATTTTATACTATCTAATCTCTCTTGTCAACAGGAGTGTTAATCTCAAAAAGTATGTTAAAAATCGAATGAAAAAATTACAAAAATAGAAAATACTTAAAAATATAAAACAAATTTTTTAGAAAGAATGGGGGACATACTCTAATAGGGGAAAAGAGAGAGTACCAAGATTGGGGAGGAGGGGTCAAGAAATTTTTTTTCAAAATGTTTAAGAAATAAATAAACATAATCATGTGAATCTGAATCATTAATTGTAAATCTGAACTAAATAATGTTAATCTGAATGGTTGATTGTAAATCTGAATTATGTGAATACATAGTTTATATCTCTCTGCTGAACAATTTCGGAAAAATTTTCATGTACCTCTGACATTTTCGACATAGGTTCGGATTTGCCTCATCCAGCTTCGTTCACGGGCCCTTCCCTTTCGACGACAAACCCGTTGTCCTTCTCCTTGCACGATGACTAACCTAACCCCAAAATCCAAACGCAACCTCAAAACAATCGCGTCACTTTTTTTTCCCCACTTCCTCTCTCTCTCTCTCTCTCTCTCTCTCTTTTTTCCTAATAAATTCTCTTCCATAAAAAATGGCGGGTCTTCCCATTTCCAGTCCCAAAAAACCCCACCTCTCCTCCTTCTCCCTCTCCCCTTGAAAACCTATCCTTCCATTCCATTCCACCATTTCTAAGGTTTCTCAAATGAAGCGCTCTCACATCGAAATCTCGGACGACGAGTGGGATAACCTTTCCTTCAACCCCGCCCATGTCCTCAAACCCTCCAATCCCCCTTCTCCTCCTCCCATCGAGTCCTTCGCATTTCGATCATCATCGGAGTTTCAACCCGTTGCAGATGTCAGCAGCGACGATTCACTTCTCGCAGAAGTAGAAAACTTTGACGGAAACTTGCTTCAAGACTTGGAGGACGATGACGTGGAGGAGACGACCGAGGTCCGGCTGCCGTCAACGAGTCGTGGACGGAAGTTTGTTGTTGATGAGGACAGTGATTGTGAAGTGGTTCAAGTGAAGGAGGAAGAGAAAGAAGAGGAGGAGGAGGAGATAGAGGAGATGGTGGAGGAGGAGGATGTGGTTGGGAAGGCTCTGCAGAATTGTGCCAAGATATCGGCCGAGCTTCGGAGGGAGTTGTATGGCTCGGCCTCAACGGTTTGTGACCGGTATTCGGAAGTGGAGGCTTCGTCAGTGAGGATTGTCACTCAGGTGAGGTGATTGATGAGTGTCATTGGTTTTTTCCGACTTTCTTTTGGCATTTTTGGCTTTGTTATGGTTGTGGTATTGTAGATTCCGCTTGATGGGGTTTGATGTCATGTGGCTTGTGCTATTGGGGTGGTAGATGAGTAGAAGTAGAAGAGATATTTCATGGAAAAGTCTATTGATATCTGTGAAATATGTGTTAAAATTCTAATTGGTTTGGCATTATATGCATATACACAACCTTGTGGGGTATTGTTAGCAATACCCATATTTTATTGGAATTATTGCATAGCTATAATATGTGGCACACTGGCACGTAGGGTTCAAATCACTCTTGTTAGACCATTATGTCAAATCCGTCATCTCTCAAACTCAATGCCAAAATTGCTATGTTAACGGTCACATGAAAATTTTAGCTATTAGCAGTGAATAACAGTACCAAAGTGCTTCATTTGACATTTGGAATCCACCGCTTCAGCTTTTAAGATGACAACTTAAGAAAATAATTTTGTTTGAATTGCAGAATTGAACTCTTAACTTGGTCGGTTGCATGTTCACTAGAATCAGTAGACATTCAACTTCAGTTTAAAGTGGTGTTACTGGTTAGTTAGGAGTATTTTTGTTCTTGCAGGCAGACGTGGATATAGCATGTGGAGCAGAGGATTCTGATTTTCAGCCTGTTCTCAAACCATACCAGCTTGTTGGTGTCAACTTTCTTCTTCTTTTGTACAAAAAGAGAATTGGAGGAGGTACTTCTTTCAACTTTCAAGATCTTGTTAGGCTATGCACCATGGCGATGAACCATGGTGATGTTTTAATTCAGTAAAAAGTAGTAGACTCGTAGCTGGTGACTGATTCATGAAGTGTTTTCGGACTAGTGCAATTTGATGGTGAGATGTAGTCCCCTAGACAAATTATGTTGCTGATGGACATGTATTTGTTATGTGGACACAGAGAGATCTTCTAAGATGAAAACTTTAAAAAATAAATAAATAAAATAAACAGAGACTGTGTTTTAGCTTGGTAGGGAGCTTTGTTTCGCTGATGTAGCCATATGGGCAGTGTCCTGAACTTCATTCTGTAACTATCTTTTGTGGTAATTAAACACATAGAAAACCCCAAAAAACTAAAGTTCAAAATTTAAGTCTTCAATTTATGGGGGTAGATTAGGGATTTCATGATTAGCATAATGAGCAATGCAATCCGATCGTGTCGTTTCTATATCAAAATTTGTTTCTAAAACTGAGAAGTAACAACTGCTCCAGAAAATAGGGCCGGTTTCCCTCACACAATTAATAACACAAATTTTGACACAAACATAATCGGAGCCCCACGCTAATAATCGGAGCCAGTCAATTTGTTTAAAACATGTTTTTAAGAGTACCCATAAAAAAATCAACTCGTTCAAAGATCGGTAAGGGCTTGATCGGTTTATTCAGTTTTATCTTGTCAGTTCGGGGGACAAATGCCGATCAAGCCTTTCCGATATCTGAATGATTTGATTTTTTCTGGGAACTGTTAAAAACATGTTTTTAAAACAAAACGGGTCAGATCACTTGCGTGGGACTCCGAAATGGGTGCTTTACATTTTTTGTGTCGAAAGTTGTGTCAAATGTTGTGTGAGTGAGGGGAATCGACCCCCTAGAAAATAGGGGCTAAGTCTGAGTATATTTTTCCAGGGATTAATCATTAATAGCTAAGCTACTCTGATTCTAACTTATTCCTTAGTTAATTCGAGAAAAGATTCGTTTTTTTATTGTCAGTATTACTATGCTAATGAAAGCAAGTAATTTGAGATCTGTGAGAGAGAACTTCTACTTCCGCTACATACAATTTTTTCTGGGTGGCCTTTGAGAGGAAATCAAGTTACATTTAGTGATAAGGATGAATTTTGTAGACCAGGGAAGAAGGGTATTGGCATTTGTCATTTCAAGGTGTTTAATCATATTCATAATTGTTGGGCATCAATGGGATGGGTCTTGGAAGGCAATTAGGAAAGTGGGGATTCTTCCTTTGGATGCTCGATGCATGAGGTTTGGGACATGAGTTTTCCTATGATAACGCATACTGCTTACAGTTCATGCTAATTGGCTTATCATGTTAGAATGGGTTGGCTCTTTAACTATTTTATTTGTACAAGACTATATTGACCTGTTCATTGATTGTTCAATGTACAGTCAATGCAGTGTATATGATCCTGTATATGCAACTTAATCCTTCGTTTTACTTTTCCATGCAGCCATATTGGCGGATGAGATGGGTCTTGGTAAGACAATACAGGTAGTTGAGCTCTTACTCATTTTTAACATCGTTAAATTTGTGACCATGGATCATCCAAAAATTGAAGATTGTGATCTTGCTGTTTTTAACAGGCTATAACATATTTAACCTTGCTGAAGCACTTGGAAGATGATCCAGGACCCCATTTGATAGTATGCCCTGCTTCTGTTTTGGAAAACTGGGAAAGAGAGCTGAAGAAGTGGTGTCCCTCATTTTCTGTGCTCCAGTATCATGGGGCTGGGCGGGCAGCGTATTCGAAAGAATTGAGCTCTCTGGCCAAGACTGGATTGCCACCTCCATTTAATGTTATTCTCGTGTGTTATTCACTTTTTGAGCGGCACAGGTTTGCTTTATCTTGTTTTTAAGCCCAAATTTTCGTATGTTCATGTAGCTTATTCTCATTGTTATGCTCTTTCCACAGTGTTCAACAGAAAGATGACCGGAAAGTTTTGAAGCGTTGGAAATGGAGTTGTGTGCTGATGGATGAGGCTCATGCGTTGAAGGATAAAAACAGCTATAGGTGGAAAAACCTAATGTCTGTTGCCCGGAGCGCCAACCAGCGTCTGATGCTAACAGGGACGCCACTACAAAATGATTTACATGTACACTTCTGGTGATGATCTTTCTTTAAGTTATTAAAGCCGGATATTCTGCAGTAACTAACTCAACTAAGTAGTGCTTGCTTTGTCTTTTGCACGTCACTCTGAAAGCTGATTTAGTGAAGTGTTTGCTGTGCATTTCTATTTTAACTAGGGCACTAGGCAAACGCGTTGCGTGTGCATGTCGATCTTTAACAAAAAAAAATAAAAATGTTAGTGGCAGTTAAAGGGGCAATGGATAATTGTGTGGCAGTTGAAGGGGCAATTTGGGAATTCAAAATTGTGCGCCAGCCTAAAAAACTAATCCATACCAAAGTGTTACTCCCGCTTTCTATATTAGAATAGATGGGAACATGTATGGTGCACAAATAGCTTGTATTGGAGTCAAGGTTGTCGAATCACGAATTGAATCGAGAATCGAATTGACCCTTTTCCGAATCTTGAATCAAATCGAATCATGAATTGTAACAATGCCGTCCAAATTTTGCAAATACATTGGAAAATGCATCTATGCATCTACATAATAAAGATACATTATAAAATTGAAAAATATAAGCTTAAATACATATTTAAGCTTTTTTCTACTATAAATTGATGATCACTTGGTCTCATAGCAAAATAAGTACTATAGTAACATGGATTTAGGCATATAGATGCTAAAGATTCATTATAAAAAGCTTACACAATAAAAGCTTGTAGCCTAATAGGTAGGAACTCGCATATATGGAAACATATGTGGGTTAGTCCGAGCCTCGGAGCCGTGCCCTAGTCTATGATTTGAAGGATACAAGAACCAAAAAGATTGATTTGTGAAATTATGTATCCTTGTAGATTCATCTCCATTGAATAAGGAATATGGTTTTCCGTACTTGAACAGTATATGATCTTATATTCTTACTTTTCTATAAGAAAAAACAAGGCAAAATAGCAAAAATGGTTTCATATTGTCGAATGTAAGTTGCGATAAACCTTGGTTCACCTATAGATTCGAATTGTTTTTGCCTGAATCAGGAATCGAATCCCGATTCGAACTGTGAATCGTACGATTTGCCTTCAATTCTATATCAATCTTGATTCACCTTTAGATTCGTATCGTTTTTACACAAAATCGTGAATTGTGCGATTTTGACAACCATGATTGGAGTCGATACAGGCCCCCCAAAAAAAAAAAAAAAAAAAAAAAAGAGAGAGAGAGTACAAACTATGGCCCATTTTCCATATAAGATGTGAATATAATATATATAAGTTTTTGTGCGGTTCATTGCATGTTAAGTTCTTGCATCAGTGGTGGCTGCCAAATCAATACATCCATAAGTCCCTGGTTCAAGTCCCAGGTGGAGCGTCTTGGCAAAATAAAAATTTTCCTTATTTTTCCAGTTGGAGATCTAAGTGTAGATAATCTTTTAAGGGCCTTCGAGTTGGTCTTGGGCCCTCGAAATGTCAGGGCTGGTCCCGAGTCAATAGAGTGACAATCATGTACATGACACCGAATAGGCATTATTGGAAGTTTATGCAACTTCTATATTCATCTAGTCCTTTTAAATGAGTTCTGCTTTGTTCTCATTGTCAGTTGTTGAAATTCAATGTGTACGGGCAAAATGGTAGCTGAGGAATCAGCTTGTGGTCCTCATGTGGCTGACGTTTAGTTAATTTTCCTTCTAGTCGCTGTGCTGTGGTTAGCATAGGGGGATCTCATCCTTGTCAATTGGTCGTTCCCCTGGAAGACCTCGGCTTCCTTCATCCACTTTTGAATGGTGTTCAGTGCTAAGTATCTGTTAATCACATTCTCTATTTTGAGGATTTAATATCGATTATTAGAATGTGGGACCAAATTGCCACAGATTGCATAATTTGGAGACCAATATAATATAGCCTTCTGTTATGAAATTGAAATTTGAAGTTCATTATTTCTTTTTTATATGGCTATGGAATGCTTTTGTTGATTTGGTGGGTTTTGGTTACAGGAGTTGTGGTCATTGTTGGAGTTTATGCTGCCTGATCTATTTGAAACTGGAGATGTAGACTTGAAAAAGCTTTTGAATTCAGGAGATACGGATTTGATTTCCCGGATGAAGTCTATAATGGGCCCTTTTATTTTGAGACGTTTAAAAGCTGATGTAATGGGGCAACTAGTCCCAAAGGTCCAAAATGTATGCAAGTCTCCAGAAAAAGCCCTTTTCTCTGCTATGGAGTTTCCTGGAAACTTATTTTTACTTTCTCGCTTGATCTTGAAATGCATTTTTCTGTTTTCACCTGTTAATAAAGGGCTAGAATATGTTACTGCAGGTTAAGTATGTGGAAATGGTTAAGCAGCAGGATGATGCTTATAAGGAAGCACTTGAGGAGTGTCGTGCTCGTACACGGAGTAATAATGGAACTAGCATTCTACCTCAGCGCCAGATTTCCAACTATTTTTTCCAGTTTCGTAAGGTGCCACAGATTTTCTCTCCCCTTAAGTTGTAAAATTGCTTTAATTCTAAGGAGAAATTGTGTATCAGTGGTGCTCAGGGCAACAAATTGCACACACATGGCATGGTTTTCAGGAATTACCGCTCGCATGGGAAGAAAATAAAATATTTGCACATTAGTGGCACCACTAAAGTGATGGATGGATATACCTCACTTGGATGGGCTATCGTGTCATTGCACCGTTTATGCAAATTATTGCACTCTGAAAGAACTAAATTGCACTCTGTAATGAAAACATTGCACTCATGTTAGTTGAACTGGTCATACTTTTTGGTCGGAGAATTTTTTCAATACACCGTATATGCAATATTATTGCACTCGTAAAAACAATTATTGCATTGTACAATGACAACAGTTTACTCGTGTTAGGCTAACTGGCCTGCTAGCGTGAGATCTAAATCAAACTTTTTGAACCGAGATTCTCAGCATTGCACGGTTTATGAAACGATATTCCATTCTCTATGAATAACCATTGCACTCTTTAATTGGGGTTGCCAGTGTGAGGTTGAAGTAACTTTTTCGAACCGGATTCTCAGCATTGCATGGTTCATGAAATAGTATTGCACGCTGTATGAAAGACCATTGTACTCTCTAATACATACATTGTGCAAAGATGTTCAGGTTGTGGTTGATTTATTAAGGATTTTAAAGGCAGGGAAATTTTTGTCCACTTAAAATTGTCATACCATGAATCTGCAAATATTTTTCCTCTTCCCATTAAGTTATGATTCCTGAAAACCATGCCTTGTTTGCGCAAATTTTTTCCCCAAGAACCACTGAGATGCAATTTCCCCTAATTCTAAATGCTTTGCATTGGACAATGCTCGCTGTTCTGTCTGGTGATTGTGTTTTTTGTTTCTAGATTGCAAACCATCCTTTACTGGTGAGGCGTATATATTCTGATGAGGATGTTGTCCGGTTCGCTAAAAAGTTGCATCCTATGGGTGTGTTTGGCTTTGAATGTACCTTGGACAGAGTAATTGAGGAGCTCAAGAGCTACAATGACTTCTCTATTCACCGGGTATTTTCCTGATAATGCCTTTTTTTTTTTTGTGGGTATTGTTCGTTTCCAATGAACTGCGGCACTTTTGTGGCAGGCACATGATAGCACACCTGACCTTCCAATTCTATTTTTGTTCTTGGCTTCTTGCTCAAATGTTTGGACAGCCTTTTGTAATCTGCTAATTGTATGTACTTGGGATGGACCCTGTTCTTTTGAGTACTATTGAGAATGATTTACCTTTTTGGTGATTAGTAGTCAACAAAAGCCACCATGAAGATGGTGCACCCTTAAGTTTGAACAGCCACAAAAATGTAAAAAGGCCATGACAAGTGTTATCAGAGCCAAAGGTTAAGCCAAAACCACTGCTAGTGGGAAGAACCCGTAGGCTAGTGCTGTCGAAGAGGCTTGACGGAAGCGTTCTAGGAAGTCTAGCAGTGAGAGTACTTCCAATCCATATATAGGAAGTCTAGCAGTGAGAGTACTTCCAATCCATATATGTCCAAAGCTATGTATGTCACTAGTGGACTGCACAAAGAAGAAAAGAAAATCCACAATCCTCTCTCAACCCAATGTATAGAGAAAGGAGCAAAGATCCTCTGTTGCTACACAAAGGAAGCTCCAAGCGTTCGAACAACTGTCTATCACACTGTCTTATATTGCTTTGCCCCAGATTTTCTAAGGCTATATGAGCTCAAGCACACTAGAAGCTCTACAACTAAAAAGTGCATGATCTAAACAATCCAAAATATTGAGCATACCAAGTCCTAATGTCCCTAGCTACGAAGCAATCATATAGGCTATGTTTGGTTAGATAGTTTAGTTTTGTTTTGATGATGTCAGCAGGTGTAATGAGTGGAGAGAGATAGAGAGAGAAATGAGGGAAATGATGATGTCATCAAAACTAAAACTAAAACTAAAACTAAACAGGGAAACGAACAAGGCCATAGGAGTTTTAGTGATATTCTCCCCATCCCTTCTGCACATGCTCCTCCCAATCAGAAACTTTGTGCCTAATCCTAAGATTATTAGGACTCCAACAGTTAGTATAGTCCCCCAAGCTGTGATCCAGGCAAAAAGGCTCGACCTTTAGCAGGGGCGGCTTCTCCATAATGCACTTCCAAAGCGCAAGTTGCTAGTCGCCTGCGCATAAAGCTTGGTAGAATGAGTGTGCTGAGAGCACTCCGTTTGAGAGCACTCAGCCAAGAACACTCCTTCCCTAGACAACCTCCAGCAAAAGTATGGTGTTCATCTTGATAATGGTGGAGTCATAAAGCATAACATAAAGGCGTCCATTGATTGAATCTTCGAATCCTCTATTGTTCTCCGGAAACAAATATCCCTGATCACTCCACACTGCAAGTGCTTACTGCCTTGCTCTAATAACATTTGGATGAGGGTTTCCTACTATGTGATACAAGTGAGGAAAACTTGACGTCTATGGGCACACCAATAATCAAAGTTCACTCTTTTACCACTTCCCACTTTGAATAGGACACTTTTTGAAAAACCATTCCCCACGTTTGTGATGCCCGCAACCCCACTCAATACGGCCCAACAATGCAGCTAATGGCTCGGCCTTCCCCTAACCAATGACTCCATAACCTATTCAAGCCATCTTCTCCGCGAAATTCAACTTCTGCAATTCTCCAATCCGACCTCCCCTTCTTTAGCATCGAGCAAACGAATCTCCTCTAAGAAGTGGAGCAATAATAAGACCAATTCTTGGAAAGACCTCCTTGTCTTCAGTACTTCACGTAGCCTGGTTGTGGTCTATGAAGTACTGACACTTCTAGAGGTCATCGCGGCCATGTATTGGACACGGGGACACGTATTGGAAACGCCACGTGGCGTATCCCTTAAATTAAGGCTGAATTTCCCAAAATAATCCATCTCCTAAAACTCGAAAACATGGATTTTGAGACGGGTCATTCTTCTCACATACATCAATTATTTTTAGGAGTGAGTACTTTTAGGAGTTTTAGGACTTTTAGCTAAAAACTGGAAACTCACCGTAACTTATTTTTTGGAGGGGGACACTCAAGCGGCACGGCATGGACACGCGTGCCCCACATATATACCCTCTGACTCTCACGCGTGTCTCACATAGAAATATATATATATATATACCCCACGGTTCCAATCAGGGATCCCTGACTGGAGCCTTTGGGGTGTTTTTTTTGTGTTGCAAAATGTTTTGAGAAAATCCGATCCGTCCAATGTGTTCAAAAGGTGTTTTCCAAGGTCCATGCGGGAAATCTTCAAAAAAAAATACCGGGAAAGGCTTGATCCAAGCAGTTTTTCGCAAAAACTGTATATTTACAGTTTTGCGAAAAATTGCTTGGATCAAGCCCTTCCCGGTATTTTTTTTTGAAGATTTCCCGCGTGGACCCTTGAAAACACCTTCTGAACACATTGGACGCATCGGATCGTCAAAAAAATGCTCGGATCATGGAGGTCCGGAGGTCCGGATCCCTGACTTGAACCGGCTTCTATATATATATATAGGATAATGATCTATTGAGGGAGTCCTTAGGATAATTCCGTGCGGACCTCACCATTCCGGATCAAATCTTGACAATCCGAACCGCTCAATGTTTTTAAAATGCATTTTTAAGGGTCCAGGCGGAAAATTTTCGAAAAAAAATACCCGGAAGGGCTTGATCGGATCAGTTTTTGTTAAAAACGCTATATATAGTGTTTTTAACAAAAACTGATCCGATCAAGCCCTTCCGGGTATTGTTTTTTGAAGATTTTCCGCGTGGACCTTGGAAAATGCATTTTAAAAACATTGAGCGGTTCGGATCGACAAAATTTGATCCGGAAAGTCGAAAAATGGTGAGGTCCGCACGGAAATTTTCTAGTCCAAACCTCCTGAGAATAAGAAAAAAGTGATTTTTTGTGTTGCAAATTATTTTTGGAAAATCCAAGCCGTCCAATGTGTTCAGAAGGTGTTTTCAAGGGTCCACGTGGGAAATCTTCAAAAAAAAAAATACTGGAAAGGGCTTGATCCAAGCAGTTTTCGCAAAAACTGTAAATATAAAGTTTTTGCGAAAACTGCTTGGATCAAGCCCTTCCCGGTATTTTTTTTTGAAGATTTTCCGCGTGGACCCTTGAAAACACCTTCTAAACACATTGGACGGCTCGGATCGTCAAAAAAATGCTTGGATCTAGGAGGACCGGAGGAGAAGGAGACCCGTATTTATGTATGTATATATGTATGTATGTACTGGTATATATTTGATGTATATATCTCCATCGTTGTGTGTATATCTTACATGTATATATGTGTATGTATTGGTTACATAATAGTGTAAATTTCTTAGATATCAAAAGAAAGTGTATATAGCTTTGTATATAAAATGTTACGTTATACATATATGATATATTTGTATTATAATTATTTATTTATTTATTTTTGCCGTGTCCCCCGCCGTATTTGTGTCCATTTTTTAGAATTCCTGTCCCGTGTCTATGTCCCTGCTACATAGGTCGTGGTATTGGTCTAAATTCACTGGGTATAAGATGAAATCATGGATAGGTATTTACTATTACCACAGTTGAGCTTCTAATGCTACTATTATGCGTTAAGTTTGACTGGTTTAAGGAGGTTAGATAATTCAACATTTTGTATTATTTACCTTACATAGACATTGATGTGTGTTCCAATTACTTCTTTGCAGCTTCTACTTCATCATGGTGTTTCTGATAGGAAAGGAGTTCTTTCAGATGAGCATGTTATGATTTCAGCAAAATCCCAGGTACTTTATTTCGGTCATACATTCAGGTTCAAAATACCTTTGACAAATGTTTCTACTGGATGGTAGCATATAACATCTTTTTCTTACAAAGATTGTCGAATTGTTCTGTGAATCTAGGAATTAGCCGATCTTCTACCAAAGCTAAAGAAAGATGGGCATCGGGTT
Source organism: Vaccinium myrtillus (assembly GCA_016920895.1). Lineage (NCBI taxonomy): Eukaryota > Viridiplantae > Streptophyta > Magnoliopsida > Ericales > Ericaceae > Vaccinium > Vaccinium myrtillus. The sequence continues at coordinate 17,320,663 of CM029279.1, forward strand.
CTGATTTTCAGTCAATGGACATCCATGCTTGATATCTTAGAGTGGGCTCTTGAAGTTATCGGGGTTACTTACAGGCGCCTTGATGGAAGGTACCATTGTACTTATCTACCTTTCATGGCTATGTCTACTTCATGGCTTAACTGCACAGTCTTATTTGGTAAAATCAAGGGTAAATTTTGGAAATGGTCCCTCTAGTTTGCATGAAGTCTCAATTTTGTCCCTCTAGTACTAATTGTGTCAATTTAACCCTATAGTTTACATTCCATGTCAATTTCGTCCCTTTTGGACCTTGGTAACGTTGTCATAACGAAATTGAAGGGAAAATTTGTCATTTCCCCTCACAGTGAGATTGAGACTCATGCAAATTAGAGGGGCCATTTCTTAAATTTTACCTTTTACTTTTATTTTTGAAAATAAAAATAAATAACACCTTACGTATTATATTTGGCAACTCAATTATTTTTTTTTATTGGATAATCAAAATATACTTAGGAAACTAAAATTAACATTTTACTACATACTACAAATATATTAGGAGATTCAAAAATCAACCCCTTAGTTAAATGTCTGTGTATCATGTTTTTCTTTTTTAATGGCTTTATCATAATTCTTATAATCTCCTTATTTTCTTTTTCACCTGATTAAAAAATATTGTTCAAAACCATTTAGTGATTCTTGTAATAATTGATTAAGATGTGGACCACTATTGAATAATAATATAATATATAACTGAGCACACTTCCGAGTTAGGAGTGATGTTGTAAGCCAACTCATAGCTTCGATATTATTATATTATACTCCCTCCGTCCCTTTTTAAATGTCCACTATAGGAATACGTGCAATTTCAAACCTCTAAAAAATATATTTCTCTATAAATTTAAAATACACATTTCTGGGAGGGGACATTTAAGAAGGGACGGAGGGAGTATTGATCTGAAGAGGTTGTCTTCGTATTTTATTATGTAGCCATTAGTCATCAAAGTGGTTGCTTTTTGAATTTCCTAATATATATTGGTGATATGGATTCATAATGAAAAATTTTCTCAACATATTTTGGTTATTTAGTGAAATATAAATGAGGTGCCAAATATATTACGGGTGTTTTTTATTTTTTATTTTATTTGCAAAATCAAAAGTAGAAGGCAAAATTTAAAAATAGTCCCTCTAGTTTGCATGAAACCTCAACTCAGTTCCTTTGGGAGAGAAAATGACAATTTTGCCCCTGAATTCCATTTGTTTCATAGACGCCATCAGCAAGAGGGACGAAATTGAAACGGAATGTATATTACAGTGTTAAAATTGACACAATTATTACTTGAGGGATGGAATTGAGATTTCATGCAAACTAGAGGGACCAATTCTAAAATTTACCCTATAATCAATGTACATATCAATACCGATCTGACCAGTTTAATACTCTGGTTTTGGAAATGTTAAGCAGATTGATGATGTAACTATACCATATGTTGACGCCACGTGTGTGTGAGAAAATGAATGAATGAATTGATTGTGATGCAAAAACATGATTAACTTCGATAAATTTTTTACCGTCCTAATTTTTCCGCTGCTTCTTGTAGCAGAAATACTAGTGGAATCTTTTTTCTTTTTCTGCTTTTAGCAGAAGATCAATATTATTCATATAATCAAAGGCCTAAGGCAATTTCAATGATTTCATAAAAATAAAGGAATGAAACAAAACTACCAAAAAACTGGACCAATACAGCGCTTTCTGCAGAAGCACGCCATCCATTTTGGTAGGCGTAGGGCCAATTGAGGTTTTGGTGGTAGAGGATTCCGAAGGGAAACCCAGCTAAGCCCGAGAGAGCATGGGTGAAAATGAAATCATCAATCACTCTCCCACTGAAAGATTCCAAACAAAACTTGCTAACGCTGGCCTGCCCGTGGTTCAAAGAACGCCAACACAGTCGGCGAACCTTCGTATCCACGAATGTCAAATTCGACTCCGGGGCAAGCCCCCGCTGGCACAGCGGGCTGTGGGCAGACGTCGGCTAAGTCGACAAACCCACACGACCAAGGCAAGTGGGATACGATTTCGTGGGCCAAAACACAGCTAAAACTAAGAAAATAAAAAAAACCATCACCAATTCACCATCCCCATCACCCAGTGCGAAACACTCAGCTGAGATCAAAGTTTATTTGCCCGCCAACACCCCCCTCCGAATTTGGGAAACCAGACCAGGAAACCACATCAGGAACAGACAATCTCCATGCAAGGAGGACACTAGAATAGATCTAGAGAAACAGCAAACAGAGAATATAAAACCCCATCTTCTTCCTCCTTACCTATTATTGGCCCAGCCGCCACTTGCCAGGCCACCACTTGCCACCTCCACCACGCAATCTGAACCAGAGACACCGAGTCAACTCCTCCTGCAAATTCCCCCAAAAGCGGATCGAAACCACTGAGGTCCAAAAGTTGGTTAACGTTAAGAGATGTCAAGGGTTGAGAAACGGGAGGGAAACACATCGTCGGAGGGGAGATCTAAGGGAGGAGGAGAATGAAGGGTGCAGAGGAGGGGGGCTGTAGCGAGAGAGAGAGAGAGAGAGCCAGACGTATTGTATTCTAATACTAGTGGAATCGATTTGGTAATTTGTGGCAAGCATGGAGTCAAGGCTGTTCTCTGAAAAATCGTCATCCAGGATCAAATTTTGCATTGAAACAGAAACATTGCAAAAGTGGCAAAAGGAAATTGAAAATACAAACAATGTATAGAAACATGAACTAATAATTGAACTAAAACTCTTAAAAGCCTAATGGTTGATTTGCATATAACCAAAAAAGCATATTTTCTTGAACCCAAAACTGTCAGGTATTATCAAACAAAATTTCAAATTCATTTTGACAAAACATTTGTTTTGTCATTGTATTATATTTATTAATTGTACTACTTTCTTTGTCACTCCGCTAGTGTCGTTTCAGTCTCTTGGGAAGTAGAGTTCCTTGACCATTATGCATGCCGTAATATGTTCCTATTTCCTTTTTCTAAATTTCAGTACTCAGGTGACAGAGAGACAAACAATTGTGGACACATTCAATAATGACACGTCAATATTTGCATGCTTGCTGTCAACAAGAGCCGGAGGGCAGGGCTTGAACTTGATTGGAGCTGACACTGTTGTAATTCATGACATGGATTTCAATCCACAGATTGACCGCCAAGCTGAGGATAGATGTCATCGCATTGGTCAAACAAAAGAGGTTGAGATTTACAGGTGGATCCATCTCTCTCTCTCTGTGGATTAAAATTTCGCTTTGGTATGGTGTTTCCATTTGTTCGGAAAAGAAAAGTTTCACTGAAATATTAGGAGAATGTCGCCTGAACATTACGGGAAAAAACCGAACCGGGGGACGTATGAAAGTGTCATTGTTCAACATTTCTGGTAGATGACCCGAAACAACTCAATGCGTTGCATTGGTATGTTTTTTTGTAGAATTTCGACATGTTTCTCTATTTGTCGGCAAGGTTGTCAAATCGCGAATCAAATTGACCTTTTTCTGAATCGTGAATCGAATTGAATTGTGAATCGTAATGATTCGGTCAAAATTTCACAAATACATTGGAAAATGTATCTATGCATCTACATAATAAAGATATATTGTAAAATTGAAGAATTTAAGCTTAAATACATATTTAAGTTTGTTTTCTACTATAAATTGATGATCACGTGGTCTCATAGCAAAATAAATACTTTAATAACATGGATATATGCATATAGATGTTAAAGATTTATTATAACCTTGTATATTCGCTTAACCTCTTTTATATTTCAAGCTGATTTATCTATATATAAGAAAAAAAAGATTCATTGTAAAACCCTTACACAATAAAAGCTTTTAGCCTAATAGTTAGGAAACCAGCTTATATGGCAAGGTTAGTCCGAGCATGAGAGTTGTGCTTACATTTAGAGGGTACAAGAACCAAAAAGATTGATTTGTGAAAGTATATATCCATGTAGATTCGTCTCCATTGAATTAGGAATATGGTTTTCTATATTTAGTAGTATGCGATCTTATATTCTTACTTTTCTATAAGAAAAAACAAAAGCAAAAGTGGTTTTATATTGTCGAATATAAGTTGTGATAAACTTTGATTCACCGATAGATTCGAATAGTTTTTGCATGAATCAGGAATCGAATCGCGAATCAAACCGATTCTACGATTCGCCTCCAATTCTATATCAACCTTGATTCACCTATAGATTCGTATCGTTTTCGCATAGTATTGCGAATCGAATCATGCGATTCTAACAACAATGTTTGTCGGTGGAAACATTGGTCTTTCGAGATTCCAGTGACGTTTTTTGTTGAATTCCTGGAAAACAGAAACTTTTAGGTTGAAAACGAAACTAAATTTTTTCCCTCTTTCCCTCGCTCCCTCCAAGCAATTCTTGATTTTACGTTGTTTTATCATTTTACAGGTTGGTTACCAAGGGTACAGTTGATGAGAACGTATATGAGATTGCAAAACGGAAATTAGTATTGGATGCTGCTGTACTCGAATCTGGTGAGGAAGTGAAAACCGAGGGTGGAGACATGCCCGATAATAAGACCATGGGAGAGATATTGTCGTCGCTGTTGCTAGGATCATAAAAGCGGCTGGAGAAAGGTATGTTGCAGTACAACTTTTGCATCATTTGTTATTGTTTCCATTAGGAAGGAAGGGCCATTGTCCTTCCCCGGAAACACAAAAGGTTGAAGAAAAGAAGAGGAAGTCTTGTTGTAATAGTTGGGTTTCTATGAGGAGACACTATTTACAGTTGATAGTGATTGTGCAATGCCAGTCTAATGTAGCTTTTGATATATCATATTCAAACAAATTACCATGAGATATCCCTCCTATTTACAGTTGGAAATATTTTTTACGGTACTTTCTGTTCTAGACTAGAAGACATAAAATTACAAAAACGTGTTTGGTAGTAATACTTTTGGCTCACTGTTTCCTGTGTTTTCCACAAGTTTTTGTAGAACACCCCTTTTTTCTTCTATAAAAGAGGGGAGGGAAAATTTTTCTTTCCGCCTTCCAAAATTAGCAAACCAAAGAAGTGGATTCTTTTTTTTAACTTTGTCCTTCTTTGCCCTGGAGAAATTATTTCGTGCTCCAGTAACAAAATGTTTTTCTTCACTCTCACAAAGAGTGTTTAGACGTCTACACACTTGGAAGTGGGGTCACATTTATTTGGTGCTAGGTGAACATATATTGTTCCTCTACATTCTTGGAGGTGGGGCCACACACCTTTGTGAATTAATTTTTCGTTTGCTTAATTTCCACACAAAACCTAGGATTTCTGTGGGCTTTGTTCAAATAAGCTGGATCCACTGGGCCCAGACCATAGGTCCAGAAGACAGAAACATGCTAATAATCCAGGCCGAAAATTGGAAACAGAGGTAAGAAAAAAGGCTAATTTTTATCATTGCGTAAATAAAATAATGGGTGCTGATTTTGGGGCTTTTTTTATTTTATGGAAGCACTCCAAAATATAATGAAATTACAAAACTATCCTTTTGAAAATATAAAAATTACTGGAGGCGCACCACTTCTAAATTATCTCTTTATTTACTAAGGCACTCCAAACAGAAAATTGAACCAAAACCAAACGGAAAAAGACAGAAGCAATTAACATTAGCACTCCAAATGGTAATTGTTTTCCAGAAATTAACATTAGCAGTCCAAATGGTAAAGACAGAAGCAATCATAGTCCATAGCTATGAAAATCTGTTATTGCATGTTAGATCGGAGCAGGAGAAATTAACGATCGGCGCGGCGGCTGGATGGATTGGGGAGGGAGATTAATCAAAACGCTTGGAAAATCGAAAAAACAGGGGGAGGGGAGGGGAGGGGAGGGGAGTCGGTGTTCCAAAGACTGGCATGAGGCGTCCGACCTCCCCCTGAGCGGCGGCGGCTGGTTGAGAGGCAGCTGAAAAAAGGGGCTTACAATAGAAGTTAGGTTAGAGAGAGTTGGGTTAGAAAAACTTCAAAAATATACACAACAAAATTAATAGCTAGAACATGGAAACCTTAAAAAATTTACAGCTAGAACAAGGAAACCTTATATCAGAATACCAAGGTAAGTTTTGATGTGGAGAATCTACTAAAAAAAAAAATCACGAGATTGAACCAGTTTTCAGATCCAAAAAATTCCAACATTTATGCCTGCAGTGGTAGTGGTGGTGATGTATTGAGGTGCATCGATATTTTTTTCCCCTGTTTGATTCCCCTCTCATTTGGATTTGTGAAGCGATGATGGCGAAAATTTTTAGCCGAACCACGCCCTTCTTAAAATACACAAAACCTACCAAATCATAAATTAATCCCGACAAAATCATAAGAAAAGAACTAAAATACTACCTTCCGAACTTGAATTCTCGATCTAAAGTTCTCAATTCACAATAGAGTTTTTGTTACAGGTTAGGGTTTGGGTGGGCATCCATTTTTTCTTCTTCCGTTAACAAAGGAGGTAGAGGAGAAGAGTAAAAAAATTTAGGAGCGTCTGAAGTAAAATTAAGAGTAAAAAACTTTTGGAGCATCTGAAGTAAAATTAGAACTTGCAAATGGGTGGTTTTGGAAAATCACTGTAGCTTGGAGTGTCTGCATCAATTTTTGGAGTGCGATTATCAATTCCCTAAAATAATACACTGATTAGAACGAAAGGTTTAAGAAATCCACAATTATCTACTGTACCTTTAATGATGCCATAAAACATCCACTATATTGTCTTATCAATTTCCAAAACGGTAACTTATTCTTTCAATTTCAAAGGTAGGAGAATACGAGATTAGAATTACATCAAAATAGGAAATAAATCCGCAAATATCACTTTAACTCTATCCCAACTAATAGTCCTATTTTTATTTTATTTTTTGGTCATTCGATATACATCAGTAGAGTTAGCTGTTAGATGTTAGTAAACCACAAGGGTTGACCTCCTCTCCATAGGAGTGAGTCGAACCCAAAACCTCACCCCTTTAGAAGGGACTACACGACCAACTGGACTAACTACCCTGATCAACTAATAGCCCTATTAACGGGAGAAATAATTCCTACAAATATGAGGGGAATAACATACGCAAGTGGAGAGATTGGAACTCCCAACCTCCTAGTGAAATGGAAAAGTCTTAGCCAACAGATCCAGCCCAGTAACCTATTAACAAAAAAAAATTAGGCGGTTTATAATACTAAATAATAACAAAATAAGAGCTAAGATGGAAGAATGTGGAATTAGGTAGAGTTGCCATTTCTTAAACAAAAAAGAAGGAAATAAAACTGTAAACAATGCAATGGGAATACGCAAAAGGGGGAGGGGGGAGTATTGTCTTGTTATGGGTGTCGTTTAGTGGTGTCGCCGGCATGGATTCTCGGTGGTACGTGGTGGGACAACCCCTTTTCTTTTCTCCTACAGAGTATATATATATAATAGAGATGCATGGTGTGGTGGGGCCATGCGAGAGGAGAGACAGGAGCTAGGGGGCTCACTCACTGGGTTCCATGTCCCCTTTCACCTTGTGACTCTGGGAATCCATACAAACCTCATGCACTCTCTCACTCCAAAGATAGGATGAACCCCCCACCCCACCACATCTCATCTCACAAATTCTCTCCCCTTCTTTGGGTTTGACGGACGGTTAGCTTACGCGTACATCGATTATTCTTATTTTTTGTTCAGTAAAAGGCCGGCCGAGAGAGAATTCACAAGAGATTTTCTTTCTTACGGCCTAGCTTCAATGATGTCAATTTTCAAACTCAGAATGTTTGAGTTTTATAGCTCATTGCTGTTGTCACTTGAGCTTTCCCTCAGGTTAACTCACAAATTCCTTTCTAAATAAGCGCACACACATATAGTTGAAGTATATTGTTTTACAAGACAATGGATTAGAGATTTCACATTGTGCATGTGTGCATATAGGGGGCAAGGAGCTGACATCTGGGTTTTCTTTTTCAAAACTTTTACTAGGTAATTTTTTTTCCCGGGCATGGGTGAATCATTTCACACATGGCCGGAAAAAAGAAGAAGAAGCTGTCAGTACTGTTCAAAAAATAATCGGTTAATTTTTACATTCTTGTCACTTAGGTATTGTTAAAATCTCGCTATTTCGGAAGGCGAAAATGGAAGGCAAGAAGAAAAACTTAGGATACCATTTACAGATTTACTGAGACAAACATTAGCAAATTAGATAATGAATTAACGCAATTGTTTGAGTTTATAAAAGCAATTACTTTGCTTTACTACGTTAGGTGTACGTATATGCGATCGAAAGTGTACCTGATTTAATAGAACCTCAATTTTGATTTATGACACAACTTTGGCCAAATATCTCTGTATATGCCATTTCCAGGGTATGAACTGGAGTTCGTAATGCTAAACCACACACAAATACTTAGGTATTGGTTGATAAAACTGAAAGTTGAAAATTAAGTTCTGAAAATAGAATGCTAAATTTTTTGTAGCGTGCAAAGTGGGGGAGAGATGGCAGATTCGAGGTTGAAATGGCAGCGGTGCAATGTTGGAGGGTGGTTGTGGTAGTAGGCTTGTAGCGGTAGAAGTGGGGGAGAGATAGTGATGATGGAACGGCGGTGGGCGGTGTTTGTGTGGTGGTGGAGGGGTGGGGTAATGATAGTAATGGTGGTGGGAGTGGTGGTGGCAGACTGGCAATGGTATGAAAAACTTGTTATAATTGCCCCACATTGTACGGGTTATAGAATGAGATATCACTTAATAACATTTGGGACTTCTATTGTCTATTGTCAATTGGAAGAAGATGGTGAATTAGATAAAAGTTTGGGATCCAACTTCATGTTTTGCAGTGGCGAAGTAAGGAATTGAAGTCAGATGGAGCCAAATTATGGAAGAAATTTTGGTTCGATGATTTTTTCAAAAATAAATCCAGTCAGTCATTCGAGGTTTTATAAGATAGTTTTGATAAATTGAAAAATTAATCTCAAATATTCTTATCATATCATTCAACGAATGGATTATCATTATCTTACGGTATCATTCACAATAATTTAGTATTCTCGAAATAAAAGATTGTTTTTAGTACTTTTTAATTATTTTCAAAATTTTATATTTTGTTATAAATTTTTATGAAAATATGTAATATATAGTAAAAAATAGGAAATATAGCTCCGCCACTGTTGTTTTGTATGGAATTCATTTTAATATTCTATTTGGGACATTCTTTGATTTTTCTTTTTCCTCCTTTTTTTTTGTTTATTCGATGTTTTTTTTTTTTGAATTTGTGGACTTAAATACTGCTAATTACTTACGGAAGAAATATCCGATTGTCAAAATTCCTGGTAAGAAAATTAAATTATTGATTTGGGATATGGTTGGGAGGTGTCGTACGGGGCAATGAATAATGTTCGAATTTTTTTTTTTTTTTTTGGAAGGTAATAATGTTTCGATTCAAGTGTAGAAAATCTTGCGTGGGCCCACATAATTGCTTGTCATGGTCACATCTTGGGCTGCCAAAATTTTTGGACAGCAGCATGGGGGGGTCCAATTCCACATGTCAGGAGTATCTTACGGTTACAAGATATATGAAAAACAAATAATATAACTAAACTAAATAAAAGTTCCCAAAAAAAAAAAAAAAAAACTCTCGCATGATGTTTGTGTATTGTGTTAATTATGGTTCCGACCCACGGAATGGATGATCTAGAAAGAAAAAAAAAAAAAAAAAAATGCTGACTAGGAGAGTCTTAACTAGTTGTTCGAGTCTCCCCATAATGCCGTTGTGCTCTTGTTTATTTTAATCTTTACCCCCGTTACAACTACTTACAATTGATTACTCCCTTCATCCGGATTTGTTGGTCCGTTTTGGGAATTTCAATTTTTTTTCTATTACTTTTTGTGTTTGTTGTTTTCATATCATCAAAAGTAATTTTCCCTTACTTTATCCTTTGACTTTTGAAAATGGACAAACATTTTCGGACTTGAAAAAGCATGTTTGTGGACCAACAAATTCGGACGGAGGGAGTAATATATTATTTTTATTCTGTTAAAAAAAAGTTGTTCGAGTCTCTAATTGACATGTGAAGTGTGAGCGAGCGGGTGACAAGTCAGTTGGGATGTGCTCCTCTTGTGATTGATGCCTTTTCTTGACCTTTTATCTCTCATTGATTATAAATCTTTTTATTTATTTATTTCTATTTTCGTCATTGGTTCTGTATATGTCCTCATTCATTCCTTGTTGCAATAATACACATATGCGTGAATGATATCATTTTCATAGCAAGTCTCTCACACAGAAGTGGTTTTGGAGGCGGCTGCTGAACGGGTGGCGGGAGGTGACTTACTAGTAGTTGTTTGAGTTTGAGGGTTACAGAGGATGGGGCCCAACCGACCGTCAAGGGCTTCTAAACAAATTTACGTTTATCATTACAATTTCAGTTGGAATATCTCTTCGCGTTGTGATGCCATTGCCTTGACCTATTTTAATTTTTGTAATGCGTTTTTGAAGATTTAAAAAAAAATAAAATAAAAAGAAATCACGAAATGTGCCACTCCTGACCCTAGCTAGCTAGCTAGTGTGTAACTGAATTTGATTCCTGTACTTTTTCCTGGTGAACGAAGTTACGAAAGCATATATAAAAGAAGGTGCAGAAATTCAAATAATTAAACTTTTACAACTACTGAAATCGAAAGCATCTTTGGAGGCAAGAGAGTCTGCCGCTTTCATGATGTTAACAGCACATTACACTAGCACCCAAATACTACTACTCTCGGTCGTCGGAGAAAATTATTAGTTGATGTCGGAGCACCGTTACGTCGTGTGGGCCCCACCATAAGGTAAACTCACCGTGATTGCCATGTCTAAACGCCTACCAATTATTCCATGGTCTTGGGGACGGTTCCCCAGGGCCAGGAGTTCAAGACCTGCATATCATGTATCTACTACTTTCTTTCATGTAGTATGCACTAAAGGGGGGGTGCAATGCAAAAAATTCAAGTTTTGATAACCAAAGACCTGTTAATATCTATCTTAATTAAAGAAATAGGCCGTTAAAAAAGAGAGATGATTTTAGAGAATTAGCTACAAGAAAGAAAAGAAAGAGAAAAAAAAAAAACATGTGAGATTAGACTATGTTAACAAAGTTCGATTAACTTAATTTTTTGTACAAGAAAGAAAAGTTAGAGCTTTCAATGGTGTGCTCGAGGTGTATCGCACCGAGGTGGAATACGGATCCCAGTAAGTTCCTACAATATCTAGAATTAGGGGGAGTTCTTGAATGGATTATTTGATTTTATCATCATCTTTTACGAATAGATAAAATGATAGTTGATTTTATCACACTAAAATCAATTTTTCCATTTTATCTCATAAAATCCATTCAAGAACTCCCCCTTAAAAGATTTTGGCCTGTCTCAGTTGAACACAAAAATATTCATCTGACTAAAATACTCAAGATTAGATTCAGGGTTTTTTTTGCTTCTTGTTTTGTATATAGAGCCGGATGTACACGAGTTAGCATTTTCCAAATGACTCAATTTATGAGGTTGACAGAGGAAAGAGCCATGAATGCTGCTTATGTAAAGGAAAAGACCAAAATGAGTACTCTACTGAGATTGACAGAGGAAACATCCCATGGAATTCGAATATTTCAGATCCCCCAACAAAGCTAGCTAGGCCAGTCTCTGTCCAAGTAAAGTGAAAAACTAGAGAAAGAGAGAAAAAGAAGAGATAAAAGTTACTAGTTTGATCACTTGTGTGATGAGAGCATCTCCAATACACTCATTTTCCTTCAAAATGAAGAGCCGAATTGACATATCAAGGGAAGATTTTGTACTTTTTTTAGGGATCCATCCTAAAAAAAGTACAACTTTTTGAACAAAAGTGGAGATAAATTACAAAATCTCTCCTTGATATATCAATTTGATTCTTCATTTTGAAGGAAAATAAATGGGTTGAAAATGCTCTGAGGGCAGAACAACTAAGGTCCAAACTGCCATGTGACAAAAAAAGGACTACATGTACACACTCTTGAATATTAACAAACAATCCACCTTAATTAAAGAAGAAAAAGTTCTTGCTTGAAATCATTCCCTATCTAGTTTGGATATTGGTTTGGTTTCTTCCCCTTCTTTTTTTTTCCTTTTTTTCCCGTTTTTATTGGTAGAACATGTGTCTTTGGTATTGTCTATCTCCTTACTCGGTTAAAGATTGGCCAATCTCCGCCCACTCCGATAATCAAAGATTGTCCATTATTGGGAACCCGACCAATAATCAAACCAATCCAAACCAAACCTTGCCGCTCCTTGCTCTCGCTCTCTCTCTCTCTCTCTCTCTCTCTCTCTCTCTCTCTCTCTCTCTCTCTCTCTCTCTCTCTCTCTCTCTCTCTCTCTCAAGTTTCAGACAACAAAAGTGTAGCACTAATTCCATAACCATATTTGATCTGAACTACACACTATCCTAGCCATAGTATACAATTGTAGTAGTTTTTTTGTCGAGCAGATTTGTTTTCTACTATCCATAGAGACAGAAACACGTAGATTGTAAACTTTGTTTTGTACGGTGTTCTTGCTTACGGTCTCACTTGTATTCAAATTATTGCCCTTAACATTATTTTTTAACAGCAAAAAAGAAGATATGTTAATCAAGAAAGAGAGTACAAGGATTAGGGGGAAGTGCACAATGGCATCACAGCACAAGAATAACATCCAACCAACGAGATTGGCAACCTAACCCGCTACAACCATATATATGCATCATTGCCCCTTCACATTTTCAGTCGCTCTTTATTTTGTTTCTTAGAACCGACTCAGAAAGTTGCATAATTTAGGTTGACTAAAGAATTCTTTACACATGACCTAATATTACCTAACCCTAATTAAAATAACAAGTTGATGTTAAAAGCACAAAAAAATAAAAATAAAAAGGCTGAATTTAAGGGTCGCTTGTTGGCATTCCCTTCGAATTTTTCCCGCTCCCTTTCCCTTAGTTTGAACAACAAGTGGACCTCTGTATCAAATTCTGTCATTGCAGGGCTCTAGCTAGCTTAAGTGATACTCGAAGGGGGCTTCCATGTGAGTGTTCTCACGCTACAGTTTTTATGGTGCAATTCCGCTATGAGTGGCGAAATTTGCGGGAACCATTCTTCATTAATTAATTTTACCAAAAAAAAAAAAAAAATGTGAAGAAAATCGGAAGGAGTGTAGGGGCCAAACACCTCCCTTGCACCCCCCCCCCTGCCGGCCCATGTCCGCTATGTTGTCGTAACTTACTAACCACCAACTTTCTAATGTCCTCTAACCAAACCGAACCGAACCTTATGTTCCAATCGATTGAGATCGGCTAGATATTTTTTTCATTGAACTCTATGAAGAGCTTCTTGTTCACTTAGATTTAGCATACTTATATCTTTGCGCACTACTGAATTCAATGTCAATTTGAGTCTTCCCTCCCCATAGCGTTAAGTCCCAAAACTATCTTACTTAACTATCTTAACTATTGCACCTACATGTCTACGGTAGATATGTCCAAATCACCTTAGTTTATTTTTTCTCAACTTCTCTTCAATAGTGATAAACCAACCATTTCATGAATGGTTCATTTCTAATCTTGTCTCTTCTAGTCTTACGGACCATATATCCATCTCAACATTCTCATTTCAGCATTCCCATTTCATTTCTAATGCTCTCTTGCCATAAAAAAACTTCCTTTTGAAAAATAAACATGATTTCAATCTCAATGTCACGAATGACACAAGTGTTGAGGCACAGTGAATCCAAGCAAGGATGGAGTCAAGGGGGAACAAGTGGCGGGAGCTGCCACCACAAGGATTTTGAAAAGTGCAATTATTATATGGGAATTTTTTTTATCCTCAATTATATAGGCTCGCCACTGCCAGATTTTTTCATTGATTTTTATTGTATAGGAAGTCTTTAATCCTCTATTTTTTTTTAAAAAACGAAGGCTTGAAAAGATTCCAAAACCAAATTCAGTGGGCCAAGTGAAATATTAAGAAAGATGAGGTCTTTATTAAAAAAAAGCGTCAAACACAATTCAAGATGCCTCAGTTTAGTAGATCGATCATTAAATTAAAATTACTCTTTTTGGTGCTCTACGTGCATATAACAACATCGTTAATTATAGTTTTTTTGTTATTTTAAATTTTTCCTAGCGAGTTGATGAATATTCATGTTGTAGTCCATCTTTTTATTTTTTTTAGTATGCATGTTCGCCACCACAAAGGGAAATTTTTGACTCCGTCTTTCAATCTAAGTCCAATAAAGTATGTTTTCCTTTGGCTGCGATGAGGGGAATCTGGAGTGCTAGAAGTAGTCTTAGCTAAGTTTCCATTTGCTAAAATCTAACATTTGATAAAATCAAGTGTTGATTTTAGCAAATGAGGAGAAGATGTGCTTAAATCAACATTCAAATGAGGAGAAGATGAGTATTGATTTTAGCACCTCTTCTCCTCATTCTCCTCATTGGCAGATTTGAATTGCCAAGATGTTTGTGATCTAATCAAGTTGAAGGTTGTTTCTTTCAAAACTTTATATCTAACTCAAAATCAAATGGTAATGAGTGGAGAGATCCCAACATATATTAATATATTGATTGCTCATTCCATTCTCAAGCAATGTGGGACTATATTTCTAACATCATTTTCACGTGTAGCCGCATTTGAGGTCTATCACCTGTAACATCTTTTGGATCTATCATCGTCCGTCTTTTTTGCTTGGTCTGTCATAGTTGGGTACCTAGATTGTGAATTTTTTAAAAAGTGTGTTCCTCGCTCTGATACATGTGAAAATTTTATATCCAACTCAAAGCTAATGACAATGAATGGAGAGCTCTCAAATATTATTAAGACATCTCTCATTTCATACCCAACTAATATGAGACAATTACTCTAACAGTTTTTTTTTTTTGGTTGCCGATAAAAAAAAAAAATAAAAACAGTTTTTTTTGGTTAAAAGAAAAGGATCGGTCATTTCCATTTCAATTAGTAATGAGAATATTGAAAAGTATCACATGTTCTGCTTTGAGGTGATCTTAATTTGATGTGTAGTCGCAGCAGTATCTGGTGCAATAACTTCAGTTTTTAGCAGTACTGTTGAGTTGCTGCAGCAGTTGCAACAATTATCAACAATTCTTGTTTTGTTAGGAAAAATGGTGCTTTGATCCTGCTTTCTGCAGCCGGTGCTTCTTGGACTAATTAGTGGAGTACCGCCACATGTGCCCTAACACATTTCTTTACTACAAATTTTACCAAGTCTCACTGGAATGCGTGGTGGTGCCCCAAGACCATGGAATAATTACTGGTATTCTTGTTGTATATTGCTTTTTAATTAATGTATGCTTCCCAACCATTTTGCTTCATGTAATTCCATGTTTGGTGTTGGCCCTAGCATTTGTGGCTCTTGGAAGTTTTAGATATACATAGACTGTGGACTGATTAGTCCATAGTCTTGGAGTACCGCCACATGTGCCCTAACACATTTATTTACTACAAATTTTACCGAGTCTCACTGGAATGAGTGGTGGTGCCCCAAGACTTGGAATAATTACTGGTATTCTTGTTGTATATTGCTTTTTAATTAATGTATGTTTCCCAACCATTTTGCTTCATGTAATTCCATGTTTGGTGTTGGCCCTAGCATTTGTGGCTCTTGGAAGTTTTAGATATACATAGACATTGACCCTACAATGGATTAAAATCCAACTAGTTGAATCACAAAAAAATCTTCTTCTTGTAGTACTATCAAAAGTTGACTACTCATCAAACTTACATCCCTAGACCTTGATCACATGTCAAATTATGCATGCTAAAAGCTCCAAATCATTTTTTCTATCTTTCATTGCTGTTTACTTCATTTAATATTTTTTACCAACCCTTGTTTTAGTTTTATTTTTTTGAGTGATTCTTGTTGACTAACATGAACTTGCACCTGATTTTAATAACAACTCTAATATGCTCCCAAATGAACTAGACGACCCGAAAATGACAAAAGAATTCTTGGGTTTCCTCCATCAAATCAATATTTAAAAGTAGATTTATAGTTAAATAGAATGTTACTGTATAGAAGATGCTTGAAACTAATATATAAACATTGTGTTTAATATTCTAGTAATTTGTTAGCACAAATAGTCTTGTATCTTTTGCTGTATTCTAGGGTTTGGCTTGTTGTCAATATTTTCATTTTTTTTTTTTTTTGGAGGAAAAATTTGTCGTTATTAATTGGTCAAACAATGTTACTACTATCTATAAGTACTAATATAATATATGATCAACTTGTTTCCTGAATTTAATCCATTGGTTAGCGAATCATTGTCTGCCACGTCAGCTTACGTTGAGGCATTTTTAATTATTCTTGTTTTGTTTAATGATTTTTCTACTAATATAGGATATGGTTTTTTGGACTTCCAAGAAGACTAAAAGGAATTCTCTTTCCTCCCTAAGCAGAAAGCAAGACAGTCTGGCTTTCAGGAAATATTCGTTTTTCTTTCCATGTGATTATTTGTGTTTGCATGAATTATTTCATTCCTTGTCCTTTCGAAATTTGGTTCTAAAATATAGTACTAAGTATTTCATCCCATACCTAATAATTTCAGAGCTTTGTCTATCTCAAATTAGGCTAATAAAAAGTATATCTATCTCAACATAGAGCATGTATACATCCGCAAAATTACACCATGGCATTTGACAACACTTTTGAGCAGCCATCGTATATTTGTACTCATCTTAACGGTCACGTTTGATATCGAAGATTACCACTAACTCAAAAAGACAAAAAGTCAACTTATTTCAATTCCCAAGACAGATCATTCTCTCACAATATATCACATAAAAAACCGCAAAAAGCCACAAAGTTATCTTAGTGGAACGCCCCCATACGTAAAGACATAATTTTAAGGGCTAAAAAAATCCATAGTCGTATACAGGTTTTGTAATCAGACACCAGTTGTTGCATCTAAACCCTGAGATGCTGTCCCCACCAAAATTTTAATTTAATTACATGTTCTATTCTGAGAGTCAACAGATCGAGGTACTTCTTAAACCGTGCTCTAATGTTTGTTGTAGGATGGTAAGATGAACGAGGGCTTTACCCCCACCCTACCCTGAACGAAGGGTAAGGGTAAAATGGTAGTTTACTATTTGATGTGAAATATCGATCCTGATAGTCATGATCATGGTGGTGGATTTTTGGTACTACTAAAAGAATATTCTTAGAGAAAATGATTTAGCAAGATGTTATGAATTGTAAAAACTTAATTCAGCATGCATATGAACAAAAGATTGACTAGTATTTTAAAGTTGGCAAAACATAATATTTGCATTCAAGGCACAATATCTCTAAAGGTTTCAAAACAAGATTTTGGACATACGATATATAACGGTCGATATTATTGTTTATGCTACGTCGGCATTTTGACTTCCCGATAATGTTACGACCAAGCATACCAGTGGGAATGAAACTCGCTTGTGCATTGACCGGTTGCAGCTGCTCTAACGCTCTCATTTATTGTTAAGCTCTTGAAAAGAGGGAAAACTAGTAGAAATATAATGCTTGATGTTCATGAATCGTTACATCACATCTAATACCATTGCAAGTCCCTCAAGTGGAGTGGAGTGGAGTGCAGTTGGTGCCTCCCTTATACTCTCATGCACATGGACGGGGTTCAATTCCTGTAAGCACTCATCCCCCTCTCCAAGTTCCCTAGGATAGAGTAAATTAGGAGTGATGAATGACCAAAAAAAAAAAAAAACAAGTCCCTATATTACGAAAAATGTCATAAGGGTATGAATTACGCGTTTTCTTCCCTTTCAACATGAGGAAAATAAGGTGATGAGAAGCGCTAGCATTTCCTAGCTAGGGTTCCCTGCATCGTTATACCTAAAACATGTAATTTCCATTCTAATAACTCACAAGCAAAGTTAAACAACAAAGATATATGTTGATCTAAGGAAAAACATTGAAAATTCCTGTCTTGTTCTATTTTCTCAATAATGCAGAGAAAATTAACACCAACACTACCTCCAAAAACAAACATAAAAACAGATTGTCTAGAAGAGTTTTTTGAGTTCATTACGAAAAAGTCTAGCTGCCTCTAGCTCTTCAGCGATTCCACGGTTGGTATACAAGTTTGAGAGATCGAAGATGGCTCGATTATGAACTGTCTCCTAACTCATGTTCCCAGTTTCCTGCAGTACATTAACGTGAAGTTTTTGTATTGAATAGGTAAAATTATACAATAAAATCAGGCAGATTAAT
The DNA here is from genome assembly GCA_016920895.1 of Vaccinium myrtillus. Classification (NCBI taxonomy): domain Eukaryota; kingdom Viridiplantae; phylum Streptophyta; class Magnoliopsida; order Ericales; family Ericaceae; genus Vaccinium; species Vaccinium myrtillus. The sequence goes on from CM029279.1 coordinate 17,338,903, forward strand.
TCTATCAATATTGAGAATACAAAATGAAATTAATTACAGCACTCTAGAGAAAGGCGCGTCCGTGTGATCATAACAATGGATTTTTCTTTTGAAAATGAGAAAAGAGGGAAAAATACGTTTAGATGAACAAGACTCACCCAAAACACAAGCAATATTAACAAAATCTAGACTATATAGACTCTCCTATAAATGAGAAGCAATATTAGTAACAAAATTCAATGAAAAAAAAAAATCAAGTCTTGACTCATCTAAATCAAAAACAATATTGGCCGAATCGATATCGTTATGGTATCGTAATAACGTACAACATTTCAACGACGACCAGCGATAATTACACCGTTACAACAATTAATAGCCATAAACTTACGAATTATGATTATAAGGATGGTGAAAAACAATAATAGTATACTTATAATATTATCATAATAATTATTACTTATTAGTAATTAACAACCACTGTAGCACTCCGAATGATGCATCTAAGTATAAGCAAGGATGGAGTCAGAGGGAGACAAGTGGTGGCGGCTGCCACCACAAGGTTTTCAAAAAATGTAATTATTATGAAGAAAATGATTTTTTATCCCCGAATTATATAGACTCGCCACCACTAGATTTATTTAATCTTTCATCCTCGTAATGCAGTTTGTCTTTTTATTTTTTAAGTACATATTTTCGCCACCACAAAGGTAAAATCCTGACTCCGTCCTTGAGTATAAGCACGGACTGATGCATGACAAATATTTTTCTAGAGATGTCAGAATTGAACTGAATAAATCATGTTCAAGTGCTTTTGGAAAAGAACGAGAAGAAAATTGCATAATTCAATGGATGAGAAAAGCACATATCATACTTAATTAAAACTTCTTACAATAAAATTTATCTATCATTATTGAATCTAAAGTTCATATGGTGAACTCATTTTTTTTTTTTATATAAATATAGTAATTATAATTCTAATTAATCCTAAAAAAATTTGCTGGTGTGTCATGGTCAGTAGGTCAGAAAAACAATGGACCAGAGCATCCCAAGTCTAAATTCCACAACCCGTGACTTGATAAAATAATTGACAAAAAAAATTTAAAAAAAAAGGAAATGACAGAGAAAGAAGACAAAAATGGAATCATCAAAAAATAGAAAATTTGTTCACGAGTTTGTATTATTGATCACTACAGAATTCTTACAACACACTATTACTCATCTTTCTGACATCTATCTATACTTATTTTTTCGTCTTTTTATATGTAAATTAATAGAATTATTATTTTGTGCATTTTTTTTACATTACATAAGGTTAATATTATAAATTCGTACACAAAGAAACAAAAAGAATGGAATAATACTCCAATAACTATTCAATTGTACTTGGTAAAAATGTACGATTGCAACCAGAAACCAAAATGATGATCCTATAGCACTGAACAATTTCTCCTAGTCAAGACAGCATTGCAAACAAACAAGACTGACAGTCACAGAAAATGAAAGATACCCTGAACCTGAAGAACCCAATGAAAAATGTGAAAAAAAGTTACTGAAACACAAATGCCAATGAAATCCATAAGTAAACTTTAATTTTAACGAGAAAATATTATGTAAAATAAATCATGCAGCCAAACATGTCACTAATCATACCTACGTACCTGTACTTGCACACTGTTTTTTTCCTCAAATCTTCTTTCTTACTTTCAATTCACTGAAAATTCCCCTCTCCAAAAGCTTGGCTTTTCGGCGCAGCCTTTCTGTCTGAATCCAATGAGCTCATATCAAACCCACCACCACCACCACCTCCACTGCTCATGCTTCTCACTATCTCTCCTACCCCAAGAAAATCCCTAGTCAAGCTATCAGAGAATTTAGGCTGTGTTTGGGCTTGCTCCAAATTTGTTGTTCTATTTGCATTATTATTGTACCCACCATAACTACTCCCTTGTTCATTCCCACCAAATGCATTATTCACCCCTCCAAATATGTTCGAGCCCCCACCACCAGCTAGGGAATTCATCAAATCATGGAGATTGTTGTTTTCGTTGTTCTCGCCAAAAACGCCACCGAAATTCGATGAAATGTTTTGAGGAGGCCTGTGATCGGATTTGTTACCGCTAGAGGAAGCGCTTCCGAAGTTTTTCAGGAGAGAAGCACTTGAATTGCTTGTGGTTGACCCCATTTGAGCGGCCTTTTGAAGAAGCGCGGTGGCAGACATATGAGAGGGGAAGTTGTTGTTTTGGACCGAGGAGCTATAAAGAGACGGGATATTCGAAGTCATTTGGTTTCCCATTAGGTTTCCAGAGAAAATACTTGACCCTTCATTTCCACTCCCACCACTAGAATTTCCATTGTTGAATTGATTTGGAAACAGAAAGCCCGAAGAAGCTGGTATATTCGGATTGTTTTGAAGATCAGAAAGCTGCATTAGCCCATGAAATGGCTTGTTTGAGATTAGTCCATGTTGATTCTGACTATCTGCTTGATCGTGAAAATCTTGGCTTGGCTCAGTCATGAAGAAAGCAGGAGAGGGGAGGGAATTTGCGGGAGGCCGGAATGCAGAACCAAGATTTTGTGGGATGAGATTATCGAATTGTGATGGCCCGGGTCTGGCACCGCCAAGGCGAAGCATATCGGTGGAGTGGTGGTTAGGGTCTTGGAGTGAGGGAATTTGGTGACCTAACGGAGATAAGCCTAAGCTCATGTTGTTGGTACTGCCATATAAATGGCTTCCGATGGCACTCAAGGAAGGTGGATGCCTTGCACTCTCTTGAGCTAGGGCGTCACAGAAGGCCCTGTGAGTGATGAAACTGTCACGCCTGTAAAATGAAGAAAAAAAAAGAACAAGAGATTAAACAACAAAATTGTAAATTTTTTTATTGAATTAGGCATAAGACATTTGACAACATAATTTGTGGTAAATGCAAGAATTGTAAAATGTGATTCTAGAGTAGGTGAATGGAGTACATTTCACGGCTTGTGATGTACAAGCAATTAAAGCACCGGGTACCACCACCAAAGCGGATAAAGTACACTTACTTTTAAGGTCAAAATGAAATCAGAGAGGATCCGTATTTTTGCCTTGACCTATTGGGTTTGGTCCCAAATGCTTGTGGTCCAATTCTAAGAAAGGGGTTTCAATGGTTGAGAAATACTGAGGACCTTAGCTGATGTCCAAATGAAATCAATTATTCATAATTTAGCTAGGGTTTCAGGTCAATTTCTAGAAGAGAGATGACAAAAAAATTATTGCAATCTTTTCGAGAAAAAAAAAACCTTGAGATTTTTATTGAAGAATATAGAAAAGAAAATGGAAGGATGAAAAGAATCTGAAGATTTTCTGAAGAGGAAAACTGAAATTTCTCAACAAGGAAAAATCCAATTAAGTTGGTGAAAAAAAAAAATTCGTAGCAAATTAAATATTTGAAAATGATTGGTCAATATAATAACAAAACCTGCCATTTTAGGGTACTGAAAGTTAAATACTAAATGCAGCAAAGAGTATAACCATTATGATGAAAAGGGATCAATCAATAGCCGAATATATTTCCTAGGCCATTCATTCAACTCAATCCCTGCAACAAAACACATGAACTGCATCTCTTTTTCTTTTATTTTTTTTCCAAGAAATAGAAAGCATTCGCAGCTTCATTCCTTACTGGACACATTTGAATTATTGAGAGAGAGAGAGAGGGAGATTGATTATCATGGAAATGGGTAGCTGCAAAAGAAGAGAGCTGATCACAACTGGCCAACTCGTAAGAGAACAAAGCTGGTAATACACCATTGGGCATGGGGGGTTGGGGGAGCACATCGTAGGAGCAACACGTGAATGGGCAGAGTTAATTGTGTAAGTTTTCTGTACGTACGAACCCGGCCCCAATGATGGCAGTTTCCCCCAGAGATTATTCACGTGGGGAACCTATTTCATTTCCTTTGGCCTATTTTTTTACCACCCATCCCATTTGGTCATGCCAGGAAATAAAATCCAAACGCAAAAACAAAAACCACTACACTTCAAAAAAATTTGAAAATGGAATCACAAGGAAGAGAGAGAGAGAGAGAGAGAGAGAGAGAGGGGTACTATTCACAAGAAAAACTGTCACTGAAGGGAAGAAAAACCATCAGAACTTTCTTGGTTGAGGAATCTAAGTCCTAAAAACAAAGAAGCCAAGCCATACCCTTTGTTTTTTTCCTCTTTCTTAAGCATATACCCACCTAATATATTCCACAAGAATTCGATTCACCAAGACCTTTCACTTAAAAGAATACTGTAAGATTGCCTATCAAAAAAAAAAAAGAATACTGTAAAATTAGGTTTATTGTGAGAATTTTAGATAATTTGGTGTAATCAATCAGAGTCATACTCAAAATGAATCGAATCCCCAAAAAAAAAAAAAAAAATGTATTTTTTATGAGTGAGGAAAATTAAGAATGTTAAAAATTAAACTGCAAAAACGTGAATTTATCGATAGGATTGGGAATCTAGGATAGAGTTACATAGTTACCTTGAGAAAAGAGTACCGCAGTCACATCTATACTCCCTAGTACCACAAGTCTTGGTATGAGCTTTCCAGTCAGATTGAACAGCATACTTCTTTGAACACTTCTCACACTTGTACTTCTTCTCACCATGTTTTCTGGAGTAATGTTTCTTGATTCCGGTGAGATCGCCGAGGGCACGGGAGGGTTCATGGTGGACGCAAGTGGGCTCGGGACACAGATACACCTTCCTCTTCACCTCTTTTGTAGTCTTCTGTTTTAGCTTCCAAGGCAAATTGTGTCCTCTTCTGTGGAGCTGGAGGTTTTGCTCCCTTTGGAACCCTTTGTTGCATACCTCACAAATGAACCTGTTTGTTGCCATTAGGGTTTTGGGAGATAGCGCGATTATCTCTGCGTCTGGATCTGTTTGTTACGCAGTTAAAATTAAAAATTAAAAATTAAAAAAAAAAAAAAAAACAAAGAAGAAAATATTAGAAAAAAACTCTTGTTAATTAGTTAGAACACTTCCAAAATTGACAGAAAAAGACTTTTCAAAAAATACCAATTTTTGTTTGAATTCCTCTTTGCACTTTGACAAATTAGGTTTTTCTCATGAGAATAAAACAAACACATAGAGCTCTATAATTTGTATCTTGTGTAGGCTATGGTAGTAGACCTTTAAATCTCAAGGTAATTAGCCAGAACATTCAAAATCGATTTTAAAAACGAATCTAAGAAATAAAAAAAAAACCATGTCAATTCCTCTCAGAAACTTTTTGAAAACTACCCATTTCTGTTTGAATTCCTCTTTCAACTTTCACAATTAGGGTTTCCACATGAGATAAAAACAAACACATATAGATATACAGTTTGTATCTTGAATATGGTATGGTATGGTAGATGTTTAAATCTCAAGAAAACAGGCTAGAATACCCAAAATTTGGATTGAAAGGGGGATTTGGAAAAACCCATATGAATTCCTCTTTCAAAGTTAGGGTTTCCTCATGAGATAAAAAATAAAAATAAACTCACAAAAGAACACACACTCAAGGGTACAAGAAGAAGTTTTTTTTTGATAAAATTGTTTGATACTTGCTTGGAGTTCCGGGTTGATTTCTTCTCTTCTTCTGTGGAGGAGCTGATGAAGAAGGCGGTGGTGGTGGTGGTGGTGGTGCCGCTGACGAGGAATGGTGTTGTAGTTGTAGTTGTTGCTGTTTCAACATCTGAATCTGATCTTCTTCTCTCACTCCGAAGAACGCCGCTGCCGCCGCCGATGAAGAAGAAGCTGCCATCTTTCAAGCGACCCAGTTTTCTTCACAAAAGATTAACAATCTCAAAATAATCCAGAGATATCAGCAATCCCACATGCAATTCTCAAGCTTTCTCTCTCTTCCTCTTCTGAAACCTTATCTGAAGCTGAAAAACGGGGGATTTGAGTTTAGTTTGCTGGGTGGGGTGGGGTGGGGTGGGGTGTATTTATGAGTTGATGAGTGAGGAAATCTGGAAAGTTGAATATCTGAAAAAGAAGCTGAAATCAAGGTAAGAAAGGAAGAGAGAGAGAGAGAGAGAGAGAGAGAGAGAGAGGAGAAAGAGAGAGAGATAGCTAGAGAGAGAGAGCGGTGAGAAATGGGAATAGTAGAGAACCCCCCATGGATATTTGATGCTTTTCCCTATACATCATACATATACATCTCCTTGTACTTAAAAATGAAAATAATTTTCATTTTTTTGGAAAAAAAAAAAAAAGGTGAGATGCTAAGCTGCAGTGTTTCCGCAATGATTCGGTGTCATGCAGGCACACATACGCATATATTTTCCTCTCTTTTATTTTTCTTTTCCTTTATCAATTCCCTTATTATCTCTTCTGATTTTTCTCTCTCTATCGTTTTCTCCATTAAATTAAATGCATATAACAAATATATATATATATATATATATATATATATATATAGAGAGAGAGAGAGAGAGAGAGGAGGAGGAGGGGTTGGGGTCTACTCAGGTCGGTGGACCCAATCCATCGCCGCATATGGACACATTAGGGTGCGTTGGAGGCAGCATGATGAACAGCAACACCATCACCTCTCTCTCTCTCTCTCTCTCTCTCTCTCTCTCTCTCTCTCTCTCTCTCTCTCTCTCTCTCTCTCTCTCTCTCTCACTTGTGGACAAACTTCCTTCATCACCTCCTCCCTGGCCCCTCAGTAAATTAAAATATTCTCACTATGTTACATATATAATAACTAGTCTTTATAGTTTGGGCACATTAAATATGACATAGTGTCCCACATTGAATGTTTTTAGGGGATGTTTGTGTCTGTACATATGTAGCTGTTATGTGGGGAGCAAGATTTTGAAAATAGCAGGAGCTAGAGTATCAAAAGATAAGAAGAAAGAGTATCGAAAGATACACAAAGTGGGAATCGAGTATAGCGATTGAAAAAAAATTTAAATTATTTTTTGCGTCAGAGCAGCTGAGGCAGCTAAAAAATGAGATAATAAGCGATACATAATGGGCATCGGACAAAATGGATGTGAATTTAGTGTAGCGGTGGTATAGCGGGATGTAGCGGTACAGGAGAACCCAAAAACTGATAAGTAGCAAGCGATACATTACTTCGCGGCCAATATTTAAATCCTTGGTGAGTAGCCAAGATTTGAATTCTAGAGGAAAAAATTACATAATACTACTATAATAATATTCCACATTTAATATCTCAAAAACTATATAAAAAAAAATTAACATTAGTAATATATGACACTCGGAAAAAGTATGGGGAGCTGGTTTAGGTTTATTTTTTTGAGGCATGTTTTCTTGTTGGAGGTTTTGGTTGGCTTCTTGCCAGCATCAACTTGTGTTTTCTCTTTTGGTTCCTAGCAGCGGGGGGAGTTTTCATTGTGGATCATTTTAATTTTTGTAATTCGTTTTCAAAGGTTAATAAAAAAAATTGCTGTCAAAAAACAAAATATAGAACAAAACAACTTAATGATCTATCAAAATGAAACTCAACATTCTTTTCAATTTTAAAAATCAACTTAATTTGGTTTGTTCCCATACAAATTTAAAAGCAATTCTCCTATATTTATGTAATAAGCGCAGTGTTTCAGAGGAAATCATATTCATTAGTTGTGTTCAGAATCATTGTTTGATTATCTTCAAATTAACCTTAAAATGATCATTCTAGATGAGTGTAGGTATGTCGCGGACTCGAGACGGAAGACTGATGTGCGTGCTTGTGTCGTCGGACTCGAAAATGGAACACTGAGGTGCGCATGTGTAGGAGAGTGGGTGCATGTCATGTTTTCTTTGTCCCTTTTTAAATGTCCTTTTCTTTTAATCGGCAAAAAATTTTATTTTTCGATGTAAAAAAATACATTTTCATTGAATTTTTAAAAACTTTTTTGCTCGACCATTTTAATTTGGCGTAAAAAAATTTAAAAGATATATTCTTTGGGAGTTTGAAAATACACGTATTTCTGAAGTGAACACTTAAGAAGGGATATGAAGGAATATCTTTTAATAGTTTAAAGCTGGGGTGTGCCACATTCCATCTTGATAGCTCCACCCCTGAGTTGTTAGAGTATCAATTTTCATGGTCATTTTTACTTTGTCTCCAACGAACTTATCAAAAAGGAAAAATTTACTGTCTCATGCGTGTATTGTATAATTTACTATCTTCATTCTCTCTGTGGTTAACTTTTTTACAAATTTACTGTCTCATGCGTGTATTGTATAATTTACTATTTTCATTCTCTATGTGGGTAACTTTTTTACAAAATTTCGCTAACATATAGGAGTAGCATATCCTTATAAATATCCAAGGCAAAAACACCTTACTTTGTGGGTTCCCTGTCCCCTAGCATCCTTTGAAAATAGCTGCATGTATCCAAATACGCAATGGTACTAACACGTAATGGTAAGAGTTGTGGTGTTACCACGGTATCGGTATGTGTGCGTGTGTATATATTAGAACTCTTGAATGTTTCATATTAGGTAGGTCCTCGTTATGCACACAAAGTACATGGACTTAGCGGTCGTATGTGAATCGAAAATAAAAAGGAAAGCCATAAGCCAAACAGGAATGGGATGGAGGGCCAACATGAAGGCTTCCTAGTTTTTTTTTTTTGAACGGCAAAAAAATTTATTAATCACATATCAATGATACAAGATTAAAAGGAACAAGAGAAAAACATCAAACGAGGAGAGGAAATCCAACAGAGTTGGCACCCCAACCAACGACTATCATCTGCCTCTCGAGACCCAAAAGGTTGAAGGTTGACCAGGAAACAACCAAGCAACCGAGATACACCCAACCCTGCCATTGCTACAAAAGCAAAGACCCCAAGCCATCACTAGAACCCAGGAACCAGCCCTTGTTGTTGCCCAGAATGGCACAAACGTCTTTGCCACTGTAGCAGAAACAGAAACCACCACAGAAACCCTCAGAAAATCAAATCCCAAATGCCTCAGACAAACCCTCACCACAGACCACAAGCAAACCTCAAAATGCGACCCCAAACATCTACGACCCTTAAACCACTGCCACCGCTAGTATCCCTCAAAAACCCACAACCGCAATTAATCAAACCTCTAATCCTTGGCCCTTGAACCCTCACTTCCACCTCGATATTCCTCTACACCCCAAACATGAATTTTTTCAAGCGAATACTCCCGACTTTTCTTTGAGCTTTAAAAAGCTCCAAGTTGATATGTATTGGAATACAGCCAATTATCTCGTGGTTTTTATTCTAATGGTTTAATTAACCCTACGTACCAATATTTTTTTGGGGGGTAAAACCTATGTTCCAATAGTGTTTGATAAATAGACGGATATTGGAAACATTGTCCGAGGGTGAAGCAAAATCCGGGAAACTAGCCCATACCCGGCCAAAGATGGATGGAGATATATGTTTCTGCGCCGTGTTACCCGTCACCCATTGCAATTTTTCAAAAAAAAAAAAAAAAACTATCTATTATAATATAGCATGATTTGTGCAAAGTTTTTTACGGTACAAATGTACACATCTTGAAGTGTAATTAACACATCTGTCACATATATTTCTATTGAATATAAATTCCTCTAGGAAGTGGAAACCCTTACCATATTAATCCTGTCATCAATACAAATGCCTGCTGGTGATTATATGGTCATCCACGAGCAATTTTACTGCTGGTTGATTTACTCAATGTTGAAAATGGGTTGTGAAGTGAAAGAATTTATAAATTACATCTCAGTACTGTAATTTGAAGGTCCATTTTTTCAGTTACCATGCAATAACAATGAGCTCCAGGTGGTCACTATCAAGAAAGAAAAGGGTAATTCCGTCATTACACCAAAAAGCAAGACTCACAATCATGACCCACGAAAAGACCTAATCCAACCACTAGGGATAAAGAATCAAGCCCTGAAATTGAGACACCAAAAAGTAGAGAGCATAAATATATATATAATATAATTCTCTGTAATCACAACCCCATCATGGCAATGTGATTTAATTAATCCAAAAATGAGCAAACAATGAGAAGAATTATGCACTTAATTATGCGAAAAAGTGTGGTTTGTGTGTGCATTTCAATCTCTCTTGATTGTGATGCTTTTTGCATTCCAGCTGCAAGTTTCCCTCTAAGGAGGTGTGTAGCTTAAAAGGATTGGAATGGCAACGGCCATTCATTTGATAACATACAAATTTAGTAAAACGACATCTTAACCATAAACCCGTGACTATTTTCCTACGAATCTTTTTTTCAAAGTATCTCTCCCGCACTGTCTCGGTACCATTTTACTCTCACTTCGACTATTTCACGAGAGACTAATTCCACCGTCTATATTGATAACTCTAATTAAAATCGAAACAAAGCCCCGTATAAATTGACCCTATAAAAAATAAGCCCATGCGAGGGCCGAGATTTCAAATAGAGAATCTATGAGGAAGTAAACTCCTACGTCTCAAGTCTTGAATCTTTATTAGTTAAACTCCTACGCGTACATGGATGTGTTCAATATCTGTATCGTACTCATTGTTTGTGGTTGATTTATTAATGTTAATTGGTAGCTGACTGTTGAAAGAGATCAAATTAATTAAGCATTCGAAGTCTCATAACCTTAACCATTCCCAGAACTTAAACTCAAGTTACTTTAATTTCAAAAAAATAAAAAGCTTTAAATTACTTTAATTAAAACGATCAGGTATCGTATTAATCCTGATTAGTATTTCTTGTGTGAATAGATATTCAATAAAATAATAAATAAAATGAAAAATTACATGATTTAAGAGAAATTCAGACCGGGTATATATGAGAGAGTGAGACAAAAGAGTAGTTAATTATGGAAAGCTTCCATAAATGGAGTCTCATTCAAAATGTTACCCAAGTAATGAAAGAGGGAGAAGAGAAAAAGAAAAGTAACCACACAACAGTTTTCAACTTAAAAACAAAAGGCCAAAGAAATTAAACAAGGTAATCAGTTTCAACAATATCCCAAATTGTTTCGTTATTCACCTTGATTATCTTAACTATACACCTCAAAGGTAGCTCAACATAGAACCTAGCTAGCTACTCCCTCCGTCCCTTTTTAAATGTGTTACTTCGTAAATCCAACTTATTAAAGAAACATCATCATTACACTTTTCACATCAACTTTTTCCTCCATTTTACACTTTTCACATCAACTTTTACCCCTACTTTCCAAAATTATCCTCCACTTTTACCCATTAACTCTTTACCCATTAACTTTTCAAATGGCAAAATGATAATTGTACAAACTTTCACTCATTAACTTTTCAAACCACACATTTATTTAGGGACAGCCCAAAATGGAAATGTCTACATTTAAAAAGGGACGGAGGGAGTATCATATATATTTCAAAATTTGAAGGAAATTGATATTCACACTCTCAATTTTGATGCAAGGGATGTAAAAACATATTCACACTCTTCTTTGATGCTTCTAACACTCCAAAAAAGCAAATAGTTTTCTAAAATTACCCTTTTGCAAATTTCATAATTTAATTTAGGCACTCCAAAAATCATTTATTCTTCTCTTTTACTTCAGCAACTCTAAAAAAGCAAATAGAATTTTTTTATTCGAAAAAAGCAGATAGTTGCTCAACTCTTTGTACTGCTATTGTTTTCATGTTTTGAACCAGAACAACCTGGACAAGTGGTCTTCAGCCTATGATTGTAGAGACATCATTTTGTCCATGCAAAGTCTTTTGGGAATTCTATTACTTTTCCTCTCAAAAGTTCGCATAACTTTGGTAATGTGTTTTGTTTGTCTCACTATGAGTTTTAAAATGTAGATTTGAAGCCATTATGAAGATTTTGAGGGAAATAGGGCAGATAATGAGCACGAAAGTATGAAGATCTTGTGTCGCAACCGTTATGAAAATTTTGTAGCATCAACATTTTTAATTGTGTTGTTTATTTTAGAGAATTCTAGCAATGTATTTTTTTTTTTTTGGTGAAAAATGGAGTGAAGCAATCTGATATAAATGCATGTTTAATGTTTGGAACCTAATGTTAATGTTTATGTTTGGTTTTGGTTTATTTTTCCGTTTGAAGTGCCTTAGTAAATGAGGAGATAATTTTGGGGGTGGAGTGCCTCCAATGATTTTTATATCTTGAAAATGGTAGTTTTGTAACTTCATTAAATTTTGGAGTGCCTACATAGAAAAAAGGAGCCCCAAAATCAGCAAGGGTAAGTTTATGTGGTGTATCTTTATCAAATCTTTCAAATTATTAAGAAATTGTCAAACCAACAAACACACAAAGTGCAAAGAATAATCAAACAAGAAAAATTTCCCCAACTGTGTAGCTGAGTAGATGCACAGCTTACACTAGTTTAAAAAGTTACATCGGTTGTTGTGTATGAAATATACAATATAGATAATATAGATATGTAACCTAGGGTTTTTTTTATATATATATTCGCAAAAAAAATTATTAAAGAAAACTTGACAAATGGTACATCAAGTTTGGGGGAGAGGGGAGGAGATACCAACCAAGGGTTGGAGAAAATAAAACACTCACCTGGACAAAGCCCAAGAAATACCCAAATAAGCCTAGCCGGCCAAAACACGTAAAATGAGCCTAGCCTAAACACCAACACTATACCAAAGGGCAAAACTCACCAACAATAATCTAACCTAGGGTTTAAGGAACGAATTACCATATTACCTCTGCCTACATCATCGAACGCGAATAGTTAGTGAACCTTAAACCAAACCAAATCAGGTATCACAAACACACCAAATTCAAATGATCAATGTTTATAGATTGATCTCATTGAGAGTACGAACCATTGACAACAAAAAACATTTTAACGGGATCACCTGTTTTGCAAATCACCGTCCATTTATCTCAATGCGCTCTAGATAACCATGTATTTTGGAATTCTCACCATATCATACGTGTAACCGAGTTAGAAAGTGAGTTGTTGCAAGAAAGACAAGTATATTCAAAACAAAAGATACCTGGCCTAGAAGATATTAGAAGCTAACAAATTAATTTAAAGCCTGTATAGATAAGTACATAAGTGTTAGGTGGGAAGAAATTAAGGTTTTCAGTTACAGGATATTTGTCCACACTCATTTAGAACGATAGAGCAAGGAAAACTTCAAAAAATGAGCTGATCGAGCAAAAACAAACAGAGATAGACCAGGCCAGTATGTGACAACACAGCAGTCTGTTGCAGCACCAAGACATTGTTTTGTTTTGCTAAAATCTATACCTACACACTTACCATTTTTTTCCCAACAGTACTGCTGGCATCTTCTGCTTTTTTATAATTTTTCTCTAATTTCCAATGATTACCCTTATACTTTTGTCCAAATTCCTCCTTTGTCCTCTAACTAACTGATTCCCTAGTGTCAGTTTATAGTCTCTATTGCATTTAAAGTGGTCAAAAATTCATTTCAATTCAACCTCTTTGAAACCATAGCATTGTTCTTTTCGGAAATCATGCATTAGAAATTACACAATTTCTGTGGCAGTTTCTCAAACATGTGCAAAAGTCAGTTTTGGGCTGGCCAGATTTTAACAATAAGAATCGAACTGCATGGGCTCTTTAAACGATCAAGATATGAGTAAAACTATTCAATAACAACCTCTATTCCGCCATTAGGCTTACAATGATTTTCCTAATCCAACTTGGAAACAAATAACAAAAAGAAATGGAAACAAATAACAAAAAGAAATCTAATTTTTTAACCAAGCAACTTATAATAAGGAATACTAGATTAAAACAAATTAGGAAACTAAATATTTCTAGAAAATCTTGATTAAAATAAAATGGTGCTACTAATAAAATATAATTCCTATATTTGTAGAATAAGAATATTAGCCTACATCATTCTCCTCTGCTTGAAGAAACTCGTCCTCGAGTTTATACAGTTAATTCGCCGAACCTTGTCCGCTTCCATCTTGTACTTCAAATTGATTTTTCCGAAAAGCCAAATTCCAAAAGGAAATCTTCAAAAATTAGAGGAACAATTTCCATTGTTAGGTATGAAACACATGATCTGCTTGCAAAGTCTTCAATAAATTCCCAAAAAGGATCGATAAATTGTGATACTTCGAATCCTAACGATGGGCATACGTTGATCGCCCTTTTTCCCACATTCAAGACGCCATCGATTGAATCCAAACCATCAACTTTGTCAAGGATAGCAACAAACTTCTTCTCAATTTCCACAAATTCATCATTCATATTTTCTATCACGTTATGAATGACAATTTTCTCCTCATCCGGATACTCATCAAATTTTGGAGGTGAATCCCAATGAATTTCTGACTGCAACAACGATGAATCTGCTCCAAAAATATTTTATCGGACTCTTCCTCTAATACATCGTCGATAGAATCTCCTTCGTCTCCCTCAACTAAAATTTCTTCTATAACCTCTTTTTTTCTCCCTCCACGGAATTGTGGAAGCCCAATTTTTTTTGGAATCTCAATTTTCATACTAGACTTACAATAATGAGAGCCACGGGTTCTAGCCGCAACGTCTCTATACCGCCCCCCATGGTAGTTTCCGCCACCAAAAGGTTTGATATCTTCAACGTCTGAAAAACCATCCTCTATCGGAGGGTTAGGTCTTACGTATACTTTTCGATCTCAAATCCATGTTATTCCCAAACATGACTGAAAAATAAGATCCAGTGAAATCCCGAGGAACATCATCTCGCAAGATTTCGAGGCGTTGATTACCCCCTCTACGTTGCCATTTGAGCCGCCATGGTGGAATTTGTGCTAAATACTAACTTTGAACTACTTGAAAGACGTGCAACAATCGAACACAAACACGAAAGTTTAGAGAAAACACTCTCTAGACTCTTTTATCATTCAATAATACTCAAAAACTCCAAAAAACTCCTTTTGCCCTAAGGTACATCAATTATTTATACTAGCAGCAACCCTAAAACTAAAAAGGAAATAAACTACTAGCTAGCAACCCTAAAACTAAAAAAGGAAATAAACTACTAGCTAGCAACCCTAATTCTTGTAAAACAAGAAAACATAAAATAGGAAATTGAATCAACTTAAATTAAGAAACTAAATAACTCTAACCTAGTAATCTCCTAACAAAATATTAAAATTGAAACAATAAAATAAATACTAATAAACTGCTAGGTTTCCAAAATCTGATCTGCATCATTAATGATGTAGGCTAATATTCTTATTCTACAAATATAGGAATTATATTTTATTAGTAGCACCATTTTATTTTAATCAAGATTTTCTAGAAATATTTAGTTTCCTAATTTGTTTTAATCTAGTATTCCTTATTATAAGTTGCTTGGTTAAAAAGAATTAGGATTTCTTTTTGTTATTTGTTTCCTAGTTGGGTTAGGATTTCTTTTTGTTATTTGTTTCCTAGTTGGATTAGGATTCTTAGCACTATAAGTATCATTGTAAGCCTAATGGCGGAATAGAGGTTGTTATTGAATGAAAGAACGAGTTTTACTCATATCTTGATCGTTTAAAGAGGGAGTACCTCTGGGTCGATCTTATTGTTCGTGTTTCTCTTGACCCATTCCATGTTTGATACATCGTTGGTATCGAGCTTCAAGTTCCAATCCCGACTATGGCCGGAGGACGTCTTTGGAGGTCGAGAAAGGTGGTCGTATCGCTAGTTTGGAGGACATCTATGAAAGAGATGACGTAGCGCAGGAGGCGCGAACAGAGGCGCGGTTCCAACAACTAGAACGGCACTTGCTTGCAATAGTCAACTTAACCGCTCAAGTTGCTGCCCTAGCTGTTGGGGGGAATCCACCTCGCCATCGTCCGTATAATCGGCGGCCTCATGAGGAGGACGAAAATACGGAGGGTGAAGCTAAAACCCTTTTGTTGCGGGGCATTCGGCGTCGGCAAGGTATAATGGCTACTATAAACAAAAAGCAGCCGGAGATCACGGTTGAAAATCGTGATTTCCGACTAATGGAATCCCTGAAGATCAACTTTCCGAGTTCCGGGAGGTGTGACACCGAAAAAATCTTGGAGGTTAATGCAATGGATGATGCTACTTTGTTGTTGGTAATGACGCACAAAATTATTCCAATCCGATTGTGGATTGGAATAAAGCGCCAATTTTTATGAAGAGCCGAATAAAGAAACTATTGTAAAAGAAGAAGTTGTCCAAAGGGCCTGGAAAAATTGCCCAAGTAAAAACAATGGTTGAGATCGAACTCATTGGTGTTAATGATAGCTTTTGGTGCAATGAAGGATTATCTTCTATTTTGGTTGACTACGATGGTGAGCATAAAACTTCTATACAAGGACAATTTTTGGATCCTTTTTGGGAATTTCTTGAAGATTTCGCAAGCACTAAATCACGGATTTCGTGCCTTACATTGGAAATTGCTTCATTATTTTTAATCCTCAAAGTCTAGGTTCGAGAAAATTAATTTGAAGTACAAGACCGTAAAGGAAAGACGAATCAAATTCTTCCATCTACGAAAACTCGAGGACGAGTTTTTTTCAAGCCCGAGAGAATGATGCACTATCGATTTTGGAAACCTATAAAATTAGTATTTATTTTATTGTTTCAATTTTAATATTTTGTTAGGAGATTACTAGTTTAGAGTTATTTAGTTTCTTAATTTAAGTTGATTCAATTTCCTATTTTATGTTTTCTTGTTTTACAAGAATTAGGGTTGCTAGCTAGTAGTTTATTTCCTTTTTTAGTTTTAGGGTTGCTAGCTAGTAGTTTATTTCCTTTTTAGTTTTAGGGTTGCTGCTAGTATAAATAATTGATGTACCTTAGGGCAAAAGGAGTTTTTGGAGTTTTTGAGTATTATTGAATGATAAAAAAGAGTCTAGAGAGTGTTTTCAAACTTTCGTGTTTGTGTTCGATTGATTGCACGTCTTTTCTAGTTCGTAAGGCCCCGCATCAGAAAAGTCGTTTTTATCTTAGGGGTGTGAGAAATCTAACTGCATGGGCTCTGGGCTTGACATGGTCTAGTTGGTGGGCCTTCACATGTTGGGCTTCATTTTTTATGAGAAAAACATTGGACTGCTCCCTGGAGGATTTTTTATTTATATCTCACAATTAGGGGATTTTTATTAAAGAATTTATAGGATTTAGACCTTATAGCTTTTTTTTGTAACACCTCTAGTCCACCTAATGTTTTCATAACATCTCTAATCCACCAAACCACTTTTTTATTCTCTTAGGTCCATTCTATTTTTTTACTAGACAAATGTACCCTTACATTAAATTTAATACATAATATACATTTAAAAAAGTTTGAAGGCGCCGGGAAATTGGACTTCGCCAGAAAAGTTCGCACAAAATCCAAAGCAAAAAAATTTGAAGGTTGCTAAAATTGGACTTCGCGGAAGGAATTGACCGAAATGATGTGGTTATCTAGAATCGCAAGAATATTATTTGGACACACAATGTGGTTATCTTGATTCGAAAGAAAGTGGTTATCCTTACTTCATAAGATGTGGTTATCGGGCATATTTTTGTTTAATAATGTAGAGGTAGTATAGGTAGTATTGTTGGAGTGTTGAAAGAGACAATAGATAAAACATTTTTTAGTAATTTATTTGTTCAAGATTTGTTGAGCCTTGTTGTCTTGCCCTTAGAAAATGAAAATTGAGAACAAAAAATCTATATTTTAAAAACAATTCTTTTAGCCTAATCTATATTTTAATAATTGTCACAAATTTTCAAATTAAATGTGAAAATATGTAAACTTTGGGGGAGGAGAGGGAGAATATCCCTACCTCATTATATACATACATTTATGCAAATATACACCTCTCGATTTCTCTCTTTTCATCTTCCATTTGCTAAACCAATGGAACCCCGAAAACTTGGGTTTGTAAATTTCATTACCACCGGCATGAACCCCTCGCTGATCCAAAAACACAAACCTCGGTCGCCGAGTCCGAAAATCCTCCTAGGCCGACCGAGGAACACGCTAAGAAATTCGGTCGGAGGAACACGCCAAGCCGAACGGTGGCGAACTTCAACGAAGTCGGCGGCGGGAGATGACTTTGAGATCTCGTTCAATGGATTTTTTTTGTTGGCTGAGGCGGTGAATTAAGAGGAAGAAAGATTCAAAAAAAAAAAAAAAAATCGGGCTCCGTCGCGGTTTTCCCAAAGTTACCCACCATCGCCACCACCGCCATCCGCCTGGCGATGGAAGACGGCCATAACAGGAAAGGTCGTGTCTCTACTTCAGTGAAGAAGGGAACGGCGAGGATTTGGTCGAGATTTGATCCAGCCATTTCAACATGATGATGGGGGTAGTTGGATCTTTTGTTATTCTAGTGGATCTTATGTCTTAGAGAATATTGGGGTGTACTTTAGACTCTAGGAAATTCATTTTCCTTACACTAAGCCCATCTCACAATTTCCTTCAAATGAACCGAGTCGTTCAAATTTTTTGAGGCTCAATCGATAAAAGCTTGTTCGAGTTCAATTTGAGTCGACGACGAACCGAACTGAACTTTAATTTTAGGTTCGTATATTAAATAAAAGAGCCTTGAAATTGACAGGTATTGACTCGGGGCCATGACTTTTGACAGAGTATACCATTTATGTGGCAGTTTCTCAAACATGAACAAAAGTCAGTTTTGGGCTGTCCAGATTTTAGGGGTGAGAGAAATCTAACTGCATGGGCTCTGGACTTGACATGGTCTAGTTGGGGGCCTTTAAATTTTGGGCTTCTCATTTTTTATGAGAAAAACAATGGACTGCTCCCTGGATGGGTTTTTGATGTATATCTCACAAGACGCAACATTATTTGCATATGTTCATCAAAAAAAAAAAAAGGGTATTTACGTATACTTTTCGACCAAATTGTTAAAAGATGAAAAATAAGATACAGTGAAAAGGACAATCAGCAAATAATTTGAGGCGTTGATTATACTTGTCATTTGAGTGGTGGAATTTTGTAAATACTACTTTGAAAACTGAACTTTATGAAGATTGAATGAAGGAGAGCTCAGACGCATCAATAAAATATTACATCATATGAGTACTTTTTACTTTTTTTTAGTACATGCAAGAAACATAATTTAACCTAATCTAGGAGATTCAATAAAATATTACATCATATGAGTACTTTTTACTTTTTTTTAGTACATGCAAGAAACATAATTTAACCTAATCTAGGAGATGAGGAATGGAACCCATAATGAAAAATCGAACCTAGGTCTTCTTCCTGGTAAAAAGAAACCTTAGTTGATTTTTTTTTTTTTAGAAAACGAAATATATATTCATAAACCAAACAATACAAATTAAAAGACTCACTGATCCCGCAAATACAACAAAAGGACCCAAAAGGTCCGAATAAAAAAAAAAAAATAGAGATCTGTCAAAAAATTAGAGCTGCAATGTTTGATACCGTTGATCCGCTCATAGATGTAGTTGGAGGAAGTTCCAGAAATCACATCGGCATTAAAGCTCACCATCCCTTCAACCCACCACAGACGTTGCTGCAAAACGCCAATATCAGAAATGCTGCTAGAAAATTCATAGATCTGTCGCCTAGACTAATCAGATTTGATGGCCAAACATCTCATGTCTAAGAAATCAGATCTAGGTGACCCCGGCCAAAAAAAGATAGTGGTATATAATTGTGGTTACAAGATACATGTCACTTGTGATTCGTGGATGGTTGCAAAACATGGAAAGAGCATCGATCCCTACTTCAGAAAGTATTAACTAAGGCAAATAATGAAGAAACAATTAACCAAATTAATGACATTTAAATTAAACATACTGAAACATAGATGGGCTTGAATGGGGCCTGAAATGTTGGGCTTCTCATCTTTTATGAGAAAAACATTGGGCTGCTCCATGGACGGGTTTTTTATGTCCTCCCTCCGTCCCAAAATGATATTCCATTTTGTGTTTGCGTGTTATTTTTAATTGTTTACATTTTTTAATGTGAATCTCAAAAAATAAGCAATATCAATCTTGTTTGATAGATCTCAATTAGTTTTATTATAAAAAAATTCAAAATCATAAAAACTGTTATAAATTAAAAGATATAAACAGTTGGATATGACACGCAGTCCCAAAAGGGACTATTATTTTTGGGACGGAGGAAGTAAATTAGCTCACAACAGTATTTACATATGTTCATCCAAAAAAAAAAACAGTACAGATTTTTACTACTGAAGTGTTTGTTTTAATGTTGAGTTTGGACCGAAATTTGGCTTTCAATTCTTGTGTGCTAATTTGGCCTTAAATTGTTTTTTTTTAGAATAAGTTGAAAATCCGTGGACAAATCCGGAACCGATCCGTGACTCGCGGATCGGATTGGAACCGAACTGTGAGACTTTTGGATCGGACACGAATTATGTTTTAAGAAAACCGTGACTCGCGGATTAGGATTGGATTCATGCCAATCTGGACCAATCTGGACCGTGAGCACCCCTAAGTGAAATTATTAAAATTTCAGAATTAGTGAAATTTTGAAATTTAAAGTTAGTGAAATTTTGCACCTCCGGCGGTAAGTAGATGCTGGGTGGAGGTGGATTTTGAAATAGAGTGCAATTTATGAGCTCAAAGTTAATAAAAATCACTAACTTATGTGAAATTTAGTAATAATCACACAAAAGTTAGTGAAATTTCAAAATTAGTTAAATTTCAAACTTAGTGAAAATTCAAAACTAGTGAAGTTAGTGAAATTTCAGAACTACTGAAAATTAGTGAAATTTCAGAGTTAGGGGAAGTTGATAACTAGAGAAATTACGAAATTTTAAGAATTAGTGAAACTTACTGAAATTTCAGAGTTAGTGGAATTTGATAACTAGTGAAATGACTAAAATTTCATAATTAGTCAAAATTAGTGAAATTTCAAAATTAGTGAAATAACTAAGTTCGTGAAAATGCAGAATTAGAGAAATTTCGCACCTCTGGCGGGAAGTAGATGCTCGGTGGAGGTTGATTTTGAAGTTGAATGAAATTTATGAGCTCAAAGTTAATAAAATTTGCTAACTTTTGTGAAATTTAGTCAAATTACTGAAATTTAGTAATATAATCGCACAATAGTTAGTTTCAGAATTAGTAAAATTTCAAAGTTGGTGAAATTTAAGAACTAATGACAATTAATAAAATTTCAGAGTTAGTGGAATTTGATAACTAGTGAAATTACTAAACTTTCAGAATTAAAAAAATTAGTGAATATTTGAAATTAGTTAAATTTCAAAGTTAGTGAAATTTCACAATCAGTTAAATTTTGAACCTCCTATAGGAAGTAGATGCGGGTAGAGGTGAATTTTTAATTAGAGTGAAATTTATGAGCTCAAAGTTAATAAAATTCACTAACTATTGTGAAATACTTAAATGTAGTGAAATTTAGTGATAATCGCACGAACAAAATTTTAGAATTCGTGAAATTTCAAAGTTAACGAAAATTCAGAATTAGTGAAGTTAGTGAAATTTCAGGACCATAGAAAATTAATAGTGAAATTTTAGAATTAGTGGAATTTGATAACTAGTGAAATTACTAAAATTTCATGATTAGTGAAAATTAGTAAAATTTCAAAGTTAGTGAAACTTCAGAATTAGTGAAATTTTACACCTCCGACGGGAAGTACATGATGGGTGGAGGTGGATTTTGAAATCGGGTGAAATTTATGAGCCCAAGATTAATAAAACTCACTAACTTTTGTGAAATTTAGTAATGATCGCACAAAAGCTAGCAAGTTAGTGAAATTTCAGAACTATTAAAAATGAGTGAAATTAGTGAAATTTCAGAGTTATTGGATTTTGATAATTAGTGAAATTACTAAAACTTCAAAATTAGTAAAAATTAGTAAAATTTCAATGTTTGTGAAACTTCAGAATTAATAAAATTTCGCAACTTCGGCGGGAAGCAGATGCTGGGCAGAGTTGGATTTTTAAATCAAGTGAAATTTATAAGGTCAAGGTTAATAAACTCACTAACTTTTGTGAAATTTAGTAATAATTGCACAAAAGATAGTGAAAATTCAAAATTAGTAAAATTTTAAAGTTGGTGAGAATTCAGAACAAGTGAATTCTCCTCCTATCCGCTCCTCCTCTCTCGCCAACCACCTTCCGTCACCTCCCCACCTGTTCTTTACCATCCCTAAACCAGATTACCATCCCTAAACCAAATCATCTTCCTACTTCTAAACATCCTCTTCACCGCCCCACAACCTCCACCATGCCACCTCCTCCACCTCTCCTTTTATATCTCCACCTCCTCCTTCTAAAACTCCACCCATCCACTGCCCTGCAGTCCCACCACCACTCCACAGCCCTACCACCACACCACTGCCTCCACCATATCACCACCACTCCACAACCCACGGCCACTTCCCTCTGTTTTGGTTGGGCCAAATCTGACGAGGAGGTGAAGTTTAGGCTCTGTGGAATAATCCATTCACGGCAGCTATGGAGTTTGGATCTATACCCAAGAGTTGCGACAAGTCTAAACTCAGTGTAACTGGGTTGAATCGATTTGACTCAGTGATGGGTAATTCAGGTTTACTCACTTTACTGGGTTTGATGGTTTTGGGTGTTTTTTTTTTTTTTTTGGGTTTTTTTTTTGTAAGTTTGTAGCTAACTTTTTTATTTAGCCCTTGGTTGCATCAGGCGGGTCTTGACTCATGATTTTACCTGTGCTTTCTTTTGACTCATGATTTTACCTTGGCTTTCTCTGGTTTGAGTTGAGGTTTTTCCTGTGTTAATCTCTTACTGCTGAAACAAGGACGAACTCCATGCCTACCAGAATTGTTCACCTCCTTTGACAAAATGTGCCTCTAGTTCGGTTATGTTTCTACACATTATTTGTTGTGCCTTCAGTCGAAGTTTTGGTAGTTGTAGCTCATTCCTATATTTTTCGGGAGATTCATCGTACTGCCTTTGGGCATTTGTTTGGCCTTCAGGCCCTTGATATATAAGACATTGACGTCTATTGAAACAAAAGTTAATAATTCACTAACTTCTGTGAAATTTAGAGAAATTACTGAAATTTAGTGACAACCGCACAAAAGTTAGTAAAATTTGAAGTTAGTGAAATTTAAAAACTAGTTAAAATTAAGGAAATTTCAGAGTTATTGGAACTTGATAACTAGTGAAATTACTATATTTTCAAAATTACTTAAAATTAGTGAAATTTCAAAGTTAGTAAAATTATAGAATTAGTGAAGTTTTGAACCACTGGGGGCAAGTAGATGCTGGGTATAGGTGGATTTTGAAATAGAGTGAAATTTATGAGCTCAAAAGTAATAAAAATCACTAACTCTTGTGAAATTACTGAAATTCAATAATAATCGCACAAAGGTTAGTCAAATTTAAGATTTACTTAAATTTCAATGGTGATAATTCTGAACTAGTCAAGTTAGTGAAATTTCAGAACTAGTGATAATTAGTGAAATTAGTGAAATCTTAGAGTTAGTAGAATTTCATAACTAGTAAAATTACTAAAATTTCAAAATTGGTGAGAATTAATGAAATTTCAGAATTAGTAATATTTTGACCTCTGACTAAAAGTAGATGTTGCGTGGAGGTGGATTTTAAAATCTAGTGAAATTTATGAGCTCGGACTTAATAAAATTCTCTAACTTTCGTGAAATTAATTGAATTAAAATTTAGTAATAATCGCACAAAAGATGAAAGATGGTGAAATTTTAAAATTAGTGAAAGTTCAAAATTAGTGAA
Source organism: Vaccinium myrtillus (assembly GCA_016920895.1). NCBI lineage: Eukaryota > Viridiplantae > Streptophyta > Magnoliopsida > Ericales > Ericaceae > Vaccinium > Vaccinium myrtillus. The sequence continues at coordinate 17,362,509 of CM029279.1, forward strand.
GTTATCGAAATTTCAGAACTAGTGAAAATTAGTGAAAATATCGGACTCAGTGGAATTTGATAACTAGTTAAATTACGAAAATTTCAGAATTAGTAAAAATTAATGAAACTTCAAATTAGTGTAATTTTAGAGTTAGTGGAATTTGATAACTAGTGAAATTCCTAATATTTTAGAATTAGTGAAAATTAATGAAATTTCAGATCAATGTTAGTAAAATTTTAGAATCAATGAAATTTCAATGTTAATAAAATTTTAGAATTAGTGAAATTCCGCACCTCGGGCTCGAAGTAGATGCCGGGTAGATGAATTTTAAATTCCTATGAAATTTATGAGCTCAAAGTTAGTAAAATTCACTAACTCTTGTGAAATTTATTAAAATTATAGTAATTTAGTAATTATCGCACAAAAGTTACTGAAATATGAAAAATAGTAAAATTTTGAAGTTATGAAAATTCAGAACTAGTGAAGTTAGTGAAATTTCAGAACTAGAGAAAATAAGTGAAGTTAGTGAAATTTCAGAACTAGAGAAAATTATTGATATTAGTGAAATTTGATAATTAGTGAAAATACTACAATTTCAGAAATAGTGTAAATTAGTGAAAGTTTGAAAAATTAGTGAAATTTCAAGTTAGTGAAATTTCAAAATTTGTGAAATTTCAAAGTTAGTGAAATTTCAAAACTATTAAAAGTTAGTGAAAATTTCATAGTTAAATTTCAAAACTATTAAAACTTAGTGAAAATTTCATAGTTAGTGGAATTTGACAACTAAAAATTTTAAAATTTCAGAGTTATTGGAATGTGATAACTAAAATTTAAGAATTAGTGAAATTTCAAAATTAGTCAAAATTCAAACTAGTGAAAATTATAAGCTCAAAGTTAATAAAATTCACTAGCTTTTCTGAAATTTAGTGCAAATTACTAAAATTTCCTAATAATCGCACAAAAAATAATGAAATTTCAGATTTAGTGAAATTTTAAAGTTAGTGAAAAGTGAGAACTAGTGAAGTTAGTGAAATTTCAAAGCTAATGGAAATTAGTAAAATTTCAGAAATAACTTAAATTTTAGAAATTACTGAAATTTCAGAATTATTAAAATTTAATAACTAGTGATATTTCAGAATTTGTGAAATTTCGCACCTCCAGCTTGAAGTAGATGCTCAGTGGGGGTTTATTTTGAAATCGAGTGAAATTTAAGAGCTCAAGTAAATAAAATTCAAAAACTCTTATGAATTAGTAAACTTATTGAATTTTGGTAATAATCGCACAAATTAAGTGAAAATATCTGAATTGGTAAAAAATGTAAAGTTAGTGAGAATTTAAAACTAGTGAAAATTAGTGGTATTTCAGAGTTAGTTGAATTTGATAACTAGTAAAATTGTTAAGATTTCAGAATTTGTGAAATTTTCAAAAATTATTGAAATGGGAGAACTAGTAAAACTTCTAGCATTAGTTGAATTTGATAACTAGTGAAATTACTAAAATTTAGTGTTTGTGAAATTTGACAATTAAAATTTAAGAATTAGTGAAATTTCAAAGTTAGTGTAAATCCATAACTAGTAAACATTAATGAAAATTATGAGCTCAAAATTAATAAAATTCACTAATTTTTGTGAAATTTAATAAAATTACTGAAGTTTAGAAATAATTGCACAAAAGTTAGTGAAATTCCAGAATTATTGAAATTTCAAAGTTTGTGAAAATTGAGAACTAGTAAAGTTAGTGAAATTTTAGAACTTGTGAAAATTAGTGAAATTTCAGAGTTAGTGAAATTTCAAAGTTAGTTAAGTTTCAAAAATTTTGAAATTTCGCACATCTAACTCAAAGTAGATGCTCGGTGGAGATCGATTTTGAAATCTTGTGAAATTTATGAGCTCAAAGTTAATAAAATTCACAAACTTTTGTGAAATTTAGTGATATTTGTCACGCCCTCATTTTTTAGAGATCAAAATACAAATATAATCCACGTGGGATTGGTCAAAAGTCACATATATTACCATTGAAAAGTCAAGTCAATAATACATATCCAAGTCAAATTCCACGTGTCTCAAACCAAAAGGTACCCATACTCAAATACATAAGTACCAAAATGAGTTAAAGTTATTACATATTTCGAATATTGTCAAAAGATTGAAGAAATTAAAGTTACATGATCATCTCCCAAAAACACATTAAGTATGGAGAGGATAAAATACTTCATGATCAAATAAGCTTCATGCCTTGCATTCATACTCCAAACATCCATCTCATGATCCTTGTCGGTTACCTGAAAATGATAGGGTGAGCTCACTAGCCCAGTAGGAAAGTCATTCTACTGGAAAGTCATTCTACTAACACTAGGTGTATAAAGTATGATATGTGCACATGAAGTTGAATACTATGAATTATTTGAGAAAAATATGACTCGGAGGGCTAAAACAAGTGATAAATGACTATAAAGTACCCACGTGTCCAAAGAAATACCAAAGTGTCCAAAAATAACTCAAGTGTCCATCAATCTCTTCTTAACCATTACCAATCGTGTCATATGTTCAAACGCGTATCCAAATATCCAATTTCACCAAAATACCGTGTCTTTCATAAAATTCTTCACTTTCAAACATTTCTAAAAAATAACCACTTGTCTTTAATAGGGAGTTAATCCCTCTGCCGGATTTAGTAGGCTCCGTGCACCCCTGCCGAATTTCGTGAGCTCCATGCACCCATGGCCAGGGACGCACCGAATGGTGGCCCTAGTATTCATAATTACCATTCTCAAATATTCATTTAATACAATTCATTCATCAAAATATTTCAACGCATCGTATTTCTTTCCAATCATCACAACTTTATCAAAAGTGTCAAAACCGACTCAATGTGGCACGTGTCCCTTACGTTACGTCATCACGTGTCTAGTGTCCAAGAATATGTTCAAATATTGTGGGGTTTTGAGTAAATAACCAACGGTACAGGGATTGGATTAGAACAAGGCTTTTTAACAAGTTATGAAATATAATTGATGAATAAGGCAAGCACATGGTCAAACCACCCGACCGAAGGTCAAAGGAGGGCAAAGCAAACAACCCAATCAACAAGGTGGTCGATAATAAGTAAGATTTTAAGTTTAAAAAAGCATTGGAAGGATGTCCGGAACAACCAAAGGTCGATAAAAGACTTAGAGTAGTTTTGGTGTCCAGAGCCATCTGGTATTGATACCCAGAAAATGGGATGTTGATACCAACTGCACAGCAGTAGTATTGATACCGGACGCAGGGGTATTGATATCGACAATAAAAATAGAATCTAAGTATTGATACCCTGACGTATTGAATCTATTGATACCAGATGCACAACAGAAAAACAAAATCTGCTGGTATTGATACCTGACGCAGGGGTATTGATACTAGGTGGTTTCATGGACTTTTTGACAGATTTTCATATCTGATGAGGGCTTCAACCCAAGCAAAAACAACTTGAAATTCATCAAAATATGGATTAAAACACTACACAAACACTTAGAGGGAGTAGAGATTAAAGATTAAGCATGATCAAAACTCATATTCATGGTGATAACAAGATCAAAACCCATAACCATGGTGATATTCAAGATTGACTAGAAATTTTTGGGCATCACAAGAATATATGCAACAAATCAATGAAATACAACTAGAGGGAGTAGAAATTTGTCTCTTACCTCAAAGATCAAGCTTCCAAAAGGTGAGAAATGAAACCCCAACTTTGTTCTTGAATTTCCAAAATACACCTCCTCCAAGCAAAACCCAAGATACCCGGACTCTAAATAGCGCATAGATGAAGGATTTATGGTTGGATCTTGGAGTATTTGAGTGAGAGGGTTGATTTTGTGGAAGGATTTGAGAGATTTTGGAGAGGGGAGAAGGAGAAGAAAGGGGGTCGGCTGATGTTAGAGGGAGAGAGAGTGTTGCTTTATGAAAAAAAAAATCCCCTACTACAAGTGTATATACCCCCTTAGTACACTTACACCCCTCATGTTTCAAATGTATTTTAAACACACCCAAATGCAATTACTAAGTCCACATTAACCCCTCTTTAATCTATTTTCATTTTCTCACATTTCCCCAATGTTATATCAAAAATCATTAGAAATTACGAGTCCTTACATTCTACCCTCCTTGGAAAAAAATTGTCCTCAAAATTTGAAACCACAATACTATCAAGGCAACTACATGATATGCAATATGTATTCAACTCTATAAGCTCTAAATATGCAAAAAATTTAAAACAAGTACTCACATAGTTCAAACGGAAAACAACTCCGGGTGTTTCTCTTTCATCTCATCATCCATTTCCCATGTCGACTCCTCACTACCAAAATTGTTCCACAATACCCTCACTAATCGAATAGTCTTACCCCTCAGTGTTTTCTCCCGCGAATCTATAACCCATCGGCTTCTCCCCATAAGACGCATCGGCCTCAAGCTCAAGCTCAAGTTCGCACCACTCTAACAATGTGATGGACCCAGTTCATACTTCTTCAACACGGACACATGAAACACGTCGTGAATACTCGATAGCCTCAGCGGTAATGCTAAATGATACGCGACTTCCCCAATTTTATCAATAATGTCAAATGACCCAATGTAATGTGGTGATAACTTACCCCCTTGCCCAAAATGAGTCAAACCCCGACGCGGTGAAATTTTGAGAAACACGTGATCCCCCACATCAAATGACAAATGTCGTTTACGTCAATCGACATAACTCTTTTGGCGACTTTGAGTTGTTAGCAAACGTTGGCGAATCATTTTAACTTTCTCGGTCGTGCTTCTTGCGCAGCTTTAAGCCTCTTATGAATCAATCCCATCGTTTCGACGGTTTCGATTACTAATTCGGGCCCCACTAACTTCGCCTCCCCCAATTCGGTCCAACATACGGGTGATCTACATGGCCTCCCATATAAAGCTTCATACAACACCATCTCAATACTTGATTGATAACTATTGTTGTACGCGAATTCGACCAACGGTAGGTGATGTTCCCAATTTCCTCGAAAATCCAACACGCAAGCTTGAAGCATATCTTCTAGGATTTGAATCGTTTTCTCGGATTGACCATCGGTTTGAGGATGATAAGCGGTACTAAATAACAAGTTCGTGCCAAGCGCGGCTTGCAAGCCTTTCCAAAAATGTGTCGTAAAACGCGGATCTCTATCGGACACAATGGACACCGAAATCCCATGCAATCGGATAATCTCATGGATGTACAAATGACTAAGCACTTTAATCGAATCGGTAAATTAGATCGGTAAGAAGTGTGCGGTCTTTGTCAATCGGTCCACTATAACCCAAATAACATCGTGGCCCCTCGGCGATCTCGGTAAACCGTAACAAAATCCATTGTCACGTTCTCCCATTTCCACTCGGCTACCGTAAAGGTTGCAACTCTCCCGCTAGTCATTGATGCTTTGCTTTCACTTGTTGACACGTCAAACACTTAGACACAAAGGTCGCCACATCTCTTTTCATCCCCAGCCACCAAAATTGTCGGTGTAAATCGTGATACATTTTCGTCCCACCCGATGTACGGCTAACGGTGAATGATGAAATTCTTGCAAAATCTCATCTCGACGCGAATTTGGTACAAATAGTTTCCCTTGAAAACAAATGCTTTGATTAGCGTGTATCATCCACCCGCTCGGAGCCTCCCCGCTAAGGAACTTGGTTCGAAATCCTACCGCTTCCTCATCTCCTTGTTGAGCCTCGATAACCCACGTAGATAAAGTCGAATGGATGGTTAGATTACACAAAGTAACTCCCTCGCGGACCTCCTCGCAATGTAATGCATAGAAACCTAACTCTTTCATCATTTTTCACTCTTCTATTGTCAAACTCGCTAGGTGTGCCAGTTTTCTACTCAATGCGCCCGCTACCACATTTGTCTTCCCTGGGTGATATTGAAGTTCAAAGTCGTAGTCCTCCATATGCTCCATCCAACGGCGTTGTCTCAAATTAAGCTCTTTTTTTGTGAAAATAGATATTTAAAACTTTTATGATTGGAATATACTTCAAATTTTTCACCATAGAGGTAATACCTCCAACTTTTCAAAGCAAAAATTACGGCCGCAAGTTCCAAATCGTGTGTCGGATAGTTACGCTCATGATCTTTCAATTGACGTGACCCGTACACTACCACTTTACCTCGTTGCATCAACACACACCCAAGTCCTTCCCGCGAGGCATCACAATACACAAAGTAGCCAACTCCACGCTCGAGCACAATCAAAATAGGCGCACTAGTCAACTGCTTCTTTAACTCTTCAAATGCCGCTTCACATTTATCATCCCAAACAAGCCGAGTCCCTTTACGTGTCAACCTAGTCATAGATGACGCTAAACGTGAGAAATCGAGCACAAACCGACAATAATACCCGGCAAACCCAAGAAGCTTCGGATCTCAAACACATTCTTCGGACGCTCCCAATTTAAAACCGACTCAATCTTACTCGGATCAACGAACACCCCATCCCTCGATACCACGTGACCTAAAAACTTCACCTCGGCCAACCAAAACTCTCACTTACTAAACATGGCATACATTCAATGCTCTCTCAAGATGTCAAGAACAATAGAAAGGTGAGATTTGTGATCTTCCTAGGAAGATGAGTAAACAAGGATGTCATCAACGAAGACTACCACAAACCGATCAAGATAGGCACAAAAGATACGATTCATAAGATCCATGAAAGTAGAGGGAGTATTGGTTAAGCCAAATGGCATGACCACGAACTCATAATGGCCCTCACGAGTGCGAAAAGCGGTTTTGGAAATATCCTCCCGCCGAACTCTCAATTGGTGATAACCGGACCTCAAATTAATCTTGGAAAAACAAGTAGCACCTCGAAGTTGGTCAAACAAGTTGTCGATCCTAGGCATTGGATACTTATTCTTAATCGTCACTTTGTTCAACTTACGGTAGTCTATACACAAACGGAGCGATTCATCCTTATTTTGAGCAAATAGAGCCAAAGCTCCCCACGATGAAGTACTCGGACGAATAAATCCCAAATCTTGTAACTCTTGCAATTGCGTCTTCAATTCTCCCCACGATAAGGTGGCATGGAAATAGGTGCGGTGCCCGGAATTAAATCTATAGTGAATTCAACCTCCCGCTCGGGTGGCAAGCACGGTAACTCTTTCGAAAAAACGTCCGAAAAGTCACAAACGACCCGCGGTAACTCCCCACGTGTAGACATATCCTCATCTAGCGTCAAACTAGCTAAGAGACAAGCAATCGACTCTCACACAAATATGATTCCAAAGGTTCCCCGAAAAATTTAAAATAATTTCCCTTCGGTGGACAAATCCAAACTCGATACTTAAAGTAATCAATTGTCGTGTGAAAAGTCGATAACCAATCCATTCCCAAAATAAGGTCGAACCCCGTCATACCAAAAACAATGAAGTCGAACACAAAACGACAATCCCGGGTAACCAACTCACACCCCCGACATATACGATCTAACATAGTTCTACCACCCAACAGCGTGTCAACGAACAGAGGCAGACAAAGATCGTTGGACTCTAATTCTAAAGCATGTACAAATGATGCAGCTATGAAAGAATGTGATGCTCCCGAATCAAATAAGACTTTTTCGAAGGAGTTAAACAAAAGAAATGTACCCCTCACAACCGATGCCTCTGGAGTATGAGAAGTAGCAAGTGGTGATGGTGGTGGTGGCGGCGATGGTGGTGTAGATGCAGAAACAGTGAAAACCTGGGTGTAGTCCGCAGACCAAGCGTGGACAAACTCGCTTCCCGCTCCACCCGTGACCCCTAAACGAAGTGGTCTGATGAAAGTGTGACTCCACCCCGGCTACCCTCTCTCTCTTGTCGACCAAACCATTGCCCTGGCCTCGACTGCTGAACTGAGCCGGACTCACTGCTAGTACTTCCCCTCTATGGACAAAACCTAGCAACGTGGCCAAACCCTCCACACCCGAAATAAGCACCCGAAGTCTGAACACGTGGTGGTGGTGGAAGAATTTTAAGCTGAGTACACTCTGTGTGAATATGAACCGGCTGACCACATTAGTGGCAAGTGATCAGTGGCCTAGACGAATTTCCCCCAAACCCGGAAGAAGTAGGTGCCCTGAAAGTTGAACGACTCGACGTAGACTGAAAGAATCCCTTAACCTCTTCCTATTTTGGTTCGCATAACTCCCCATCGGTGCGCTCACGGTACTAGTCTGTCACACCCTCGATTTTCAAACATATTTAAATATACTTTTCTCAAAATAACAAAACTAATTTCATTTAGAGATATCCAAATTCTACATGCATCGTCTAATTGAATACCCATATCCCATATGAAAACAAGTATCAAGTACATAAAGTTATTACACTTTCCAGAGTCAAAAGATAGTACCAAGGTTGTGAATACCGTGCCAAAAAAATGGTACCAAGCACCCTAATACCGTACCGTACTCAATACCGGCCGTTATCGAACGACAAATGAAAACGTTACCGGCATGAGATGGAAAATAGTGAAAAAACAACTTCTTCCGTTTCGATTCTTCTTGCTCTTTCCTAGCATCACCGAAACAAAGGAGATCCGCGTTGAAGATCGCATCTTCCTCTTGAAGTATCACGATCGCACTCCAAGTCATCGATTGTTGCGAAACCATCGATGCTCCATTGCCGTAGTCTTGGATCATCGCACGCTGTTTCGAAACCGGTGGTGGTAGGCAATGAATCACAAATGAATTTTGTTTCTTTGTATCAAGAAGGAAGCTCTGATGGAGTAGTAAAAAAATTTCTCGATAATAACAAGGAAAAGCTCCCTTTTTATCTCAATTTTATACAAAGTATGTTAGGAATTTACCCTCTATTTTTTATTTATTACATTTTTCACCCAAAAATGTTTAATTATATGTAATGTGTGGAGAATTTATAATTTATAATTATATGTAATTGTACTTGCGCTAATCCGAAACGGTGATATATGATGAATAAAAAGAAAAATCATACCCAAGCCAATACGGTAACCTTGATAGTACCTTGGATAGTACAAAGTAATGGAGCTACAACTTTGTCTTCCAAATGAAGTTCATGAGATAAAATGATAATTTTTCTAGTGCATGCCTTTCAAATCCAATAGTGCACTCCAAGAAAGCGACTCGTGCTCCATGCTGTTTTACCTGAAATTGTTAGGGTGAGCTACACTAGCCCAGTAGGAAACTTTTCTACTAACGTTAAGGGTATAGAAAATGAGAGATGCACATGAAATGAGCATGAGACAAGCACGAAGATTTGACAAATACGTTGTTTCATGTTGAAAAGTGATGACTCTTAAGTGATATATGAATCAAATTAAAAACCCAAGTGTTAACATTTATAAAAACAAATCGTCATTTTCGTTCAGGTAAACATCTTTATCTAGTCTAAAGTGTTTACACGTGCTAAGTACCTAGCTCTCTTATTACACTTCCACTCCTCTGTTAACTCTATATTTATATATATACCTGGGAGTCTTGGGTCCCGTAACCCGTGCTAGGATTTATAGATCCCTAATATTTTTGTCCAACGGTATTAGTAAATTAAACCGTGTTTCACGGGCCACGCTCACCCATGCCCAGCTACGCTGGTAATATTAATAATATTTTGTGTTTCACAGGCCACGTTCACCATGCCCAGCTACGCTGGTAATAATAATAATATACCAACGTTATTATAACGTGACTCACTCTATCTTAAAGCATATCCGCTCATCAACCACACACACTCACCCCAAATATGTAACGTCTCATCTATTCTCGACAATCCAGCATTCACTCATTCTCACAAGCCATTGTGCAATCCTCCACTTCCTTCAAACGAGTATCCATGTATAAAAAAATATGGTTTTATGACTCGTGTTGATATATTTACCCAACAAATGTTTAAAGTTATCAATGTGAAATATCGAGTGTCCCTCAAGTGTCTGTTTCTAAACATATTCCCATTCGTTTTGAAGATGTGTCTGTTACCCATTGCCTCACGTCCTAACGTATCATTGTTCCCAGGATAAGTGTCATAACCACCAAGTTAACAGAAATAACAAGTTAATGAAGTAAAGGTTGGAAATAAGCATCTCATTTTCAAATACTTCATAAAAATAACCACTTGTTTTAATAGGGAATAAATCCCTCTGCCGGATTTCGTGGGCTCCGTGCACCCATGGCCAGGGACGCACCGAACAATGACCCTAGTATTCATAATTACCATTCTCAAATATTCCTTTAATACAATTCATTCATCAAAATATTTCGGAGGATCGTATTTCGTTCCAATCGTCCCAACTTTATCAAAAGTGTCAAAAACTGACTCAATGAGGCACGTGTCCCTTATGTTACGTCATCACGTGTCTAGTGTCCAAGAATATGTTCAAATGTCATGGGATTTTGAGTAAAGAACCAACGATAACGGGATTGGGTTAGAAGAAGGCTTTTCAACAAGTTATGAAATGTAATTGATGAATAAGGCAAGTACATGGTCAAACCACCCGACCGATGGTCAAAGGAGAGTCAAGCAAACAATTTGATCAACAAAGCGGTCGGAATTAGGTAAAATTTTAAGTGAACAAAACATTTGAAGATGGCCCAAGAAGTCCAAGAGTCAAGGGAAGGCCTAAACAAAAAATAAGGCCCAGAGCTGTCTAGTATCAATACCCCAGAATGGGGTATCAATACCAGTCGACCAGAAGAAAAAAAAAAAAACAGAACGTGCTCGTATCGATACCAGATTGCAGGGGTATCAATACCAGCGGGCTTCAGACAGATTTTTGACAGCTTTTCAAACTTGATGGGGGCTTCAATCCAAGTCAAATAAGAGGTTTCAAAACACAACTAATCAAAGGAGAGGGACATATCAACAACCAATTCATAGAGTTATCAACCACATATACAAAACCCAAACTTATTCAAGATCTAAAATCAATTCCATGGTGGTAATCAAGTTTAATAAGGATTTTAGGAGCAAGGACAAGAATAATGCATTCATTCACCCACCATACACTTAGAGGAAGTAGAATATTGTTCCCTACCTCAGTGGTTTAGCTCCAATGAAGAGAGAAGAGAAAGCCCTAACTTGTTCTAGCAAACCCAACCGAAAAGAGCTCCTCCAAGGTGATTCCAAGAATGCCCAGACTCCAAATCACGCGTAGATGACGGAAATGAGGTTGAATATTGAAGAGATGAGGTGTGGGAGGTGAATTTGTGGTGAGGTTTGTAGAGAACTTGAGAGGAAAAGAAGAGGGAGAGAGAGCCGGTGTGTTTGGGGAAGAGGGGTGTGTGTGTTTGCTCCCAAAAACCAGCCAAACACTCCAAACATATACACCCCACATTTACACTTTCACCCCTCATGTTCCTAACATGTTTTAAAGACACCCCAATGCACATACTCACTTCACATTGACCCCACATTACTCTATTTTCATTTCCTCACATTTTTCCAACATTATAAAAAAATCATCTGAAATTACGGGTCCTTACATAGTCGACGGCCTAGGCTCCCATGCCTTCACACTCTTTTGATTACCTTCTTGGACCTCCAAACTCTAGCTAGTTCCACTATCTCGGAAAACCTCTCAAGTTTGCTACTCATAACGTACTTCCTAATTAATAGATCCAAACCCTTCACAAACCTCTTGCATTTCCTCTCCTCTGTGCCCACTAGTTCCGGTGCGAAACGAGACAAAGATTGAAATTTCATAGCATATTCTGAAACGGTCATTGTGCCTTGCTATAGCCTCTCGAATTGCTCCCTAAGTTGTTCTTTATAAGAAGCTGGGAAATACTGATCTTCAAATTTCACCTCAAACTCGGCCCATGTTATGTTCTCAACGTCCGGTTCATCCACATTTCGTGCTGCCCTATCCGCTCTCCTCGCGTCTCTCCTCTCTGCAAGAACTGATTTCCACCACTCATTAGCTTCCCCGCTAAGTTGGCAAGCCACTAAACGAACCTTCAAACTTAGGAGGGTCCAACCGACGAAATTTCTCAGCCACTTCCATAGCATGGGTAGAAGTATTAGCCCTAGGTGTTTGAGCCAAGAGATTGTGCGTCGCAAGCGCCGCCACGAAGTCGGTCATAAAAGGGTTCGGTGGATTTCACGCTCCCGATTGTTGCACCTCTTCCTCATGCATCTCATCTTGACCCTCCGCATGTTCGTCGTGGTGACTAACCTCATCCTCTGCCCGCTCATTGCGACCCCGACCATGGCCTCTCCCATGGTTAAATACCCTAGCACGTCTAGTAACTCTCTTCGGCGGCATGGTTCTATAAGAAGATAAGAAAGACAAATCATTAATAACAACATTATCTCAAACTAAGGCCCAAGCCTCCAATGCTATCCCAACACGGGCAACCTATACTTAAAACTCTTAAGTACCATGATGTATTGATGTCACATTCATGAATGTCACACAAGCACAAAATGAATGAGAAAACATGTTTTCCATGAAGAAACAATGCAATGGTCTAAGCCCCAAGACTTCTAGTCTCCCCACGATCTCTAAGTTTTTGAACCTATGCTCTGATTTTAAGTTGTCACGCCCTCATTTTTTTAGAGATCAAAATACAAATATAATCCACGTGGGATTGGTCAAAAGTCACATATATCACCGTTGAAAAGTCAAGTCAATTGTACATATCCAAGTCAAATTCCACGTGTCTCTAACCAAAGGGTACCCATACCCAAATACATAAGTACCAAAATGAGTTAAAGTTATTATATATTTCAAATATTGTCAAAAGATTGAAGAAATTAAAGTTACATGATCATCTCCCAAAAACACATTAAGTATGGAGAGGATAAAATACTTCATGATCAAATAAGCTTCATGCCATGCATTCATACTCCAAGCATCCATCTCATGATCCTTGCTGGTTACCTGAAAATGATAGGGTGAGCTCACCAGCCCAGTAGGAAAGCCATTCTACTAACGTTAGGTGTATAAAGTATGATATGTGCACATGAAGTTGAATACTATGAATGATTTGAGAAAAATAGGACTCGGAGGGCTAAAACAATTGATAAATGACTACAAAGTACCCACATGTCCAAAGGAATACCAAAGTGTCTAAAAATAACTAAAGTATCCATCAATCTCTTCTTAACCGTTACCAATCGTGTCATGTGTCCAAACACGTGTCTAAATATCCAATTTCACCAAAATACCGTGTCTTTCATAAAATTATTCACTTTCAAACATTTCTAAAATATAACCACTTGTCTTTAATAGGTAGTTAATCCCTCTGCCGGATTTCGTGGGCTTCGTGGGCCCTTGCTGGATTTCATGGGCTCCGTGCACCCCTGCCGGATTTCATGGGCTCCGTGCACCCATGGCCAGGGACGCACCGAACGGTGGCCCTTGTATTCATAATAACTATTCTCAAATATTCATTTAATACAATTCATTCATCAAAATATTTCAACGCATCGTATTTCTTTCTAATCGTCACAACTTTATCAAAAGTGTCAAAACCGACACAAAGTGGCACGTGTCCCTTACGTTATGTCATCACGTATCTAGTGTCCAAGAATATGTTCAAATATCATGGGGTTTTGAATAAAGAACCAACGGTACGGGGATTGGATTAGAGCAAGGTTTTTTAACCAGTTATAGAATATAATTGATGAATAAGGCAAGCACATGGTCAAACCACCCGACCGAAGGTCAAAGGAGGGCCAAAAAAACAACCCAATCAACAAGGTGGTCGATAATAAGTAAGATTTTAAGTTAAAAAAGCATTAGAAGGAGGTCCGGAACAACCAAAGGTCGAGAAAAGATTAGAGTAGTTTTGGTGTCGAGAGCCATCTGGTATTGAAACCCAGAAAATGGGGTATTAATACCAGCTCCACTGTAGAAAAACAGAATCTGCTGGTATTATACCGGACGCAGGGGTATTGATACCAGTTGCACAGTAGAAAAATAGAATCTGCTGGTATTGATACCCGGACGCAGGGGTATTGATACCAGCTCAACAGCAGAAAAATAGAATCTGCTAATATTGATACTCGGATGCAGGGGTATTGATACCAGGTGGTTTCGTGGACTTTTTGACAGATTTTCATATCTGATGGGGGCTTCAACCCAAGCAAAATAACTTGAAATTCATCAAAATATGGATTAAAACACTACACAAACACTTAAAGGAGTAGAGATTAAAGATTAAACATGATCAAAACCCATATTCATGGTGATAACAACTCTAAATAGCGCGTAGATGAATGATTTATGGTTGGATCTTGGAGTATTTGAATCAGAGAGGTTGATTTTGTGGAGGATTTGAGAGATTTTGGAGAGGGGAGAGGGAGAAGAAGGAGGTCGGCTGATGTTAGAGGGAGAGAGAGTGTTGATTTATAAAATAAAAAAAAATCCCCTACACAAGTGTATATATCCCCCTTAGTACACTTACACCCCTCATGTTTCAAATGTATTTTAAACACACCCAAATGCAATTACTAAGTCCACATTAACCCCTCTTTAATCTATTTTCATTTCGTCACACGTTTCCCCAATGTTATATCGAAAAATCATTATAAATTACGGGTCCTTACAATATTACTGAAATTTAGTAATGATCAAACAAAAGTTATTGAAATTTTAGAATTAGTGAAATTTCAAAGTTATTGAAAATTCAGAACTAGTGAAGTTAAGTGAAAATTAGTGAAATTTCAGAGTTTGTGGAATTTGATAACTAGTGAAATTACTAAAATTTCAAAATTGATGAAAATTAGTGAAATTTCAAAGTTAGTGAAAATTCAGAATTAGTGGAGTTAGTAAAATTCAAAACTAGTGAAAATTAGTGAAATTTCAGAGTTAGTGATATTTGATAACTAGTGAAATTACAAAAAAAAAAAAATCCAGAATTAGTGAAAATTTGTGAAATTTCAAAGTTAGTGATATTAGAATTAATGAAATTTTACACCTCTGGTGGAAGTAGATGCTGGGTGGAGGTGGATTTTCAAATGGAGTGAAATTTATGTGTTCAAAGTCAATAAATTTCACTAACTTTTGTGAAATTTAGTGAAATTACTGAAATTTAGTAATAATGGCCCAAAAGTTACAGAGATATCAAAATTAGTGAAATTTCAAAGTTGGTGAAAATTCAGAAATAGTGAAGTGAGTGAAATTTCAGAACTAGTGAAAATTAGTGAAATTTGATAACGAGTGAAATTATTATGATTTCAGAATTAGTGGAATTTCGCACCTCTGGCTCGAAGTAGATGCTAGTTCAAGGTAGATTTTGAAGTAGCGCCTTTCTGCGATTCGTATGAAGGAAGTATGCCTAAAAAGGACTATTTTTGAAGACTTAAATCGGATTATTTTGGTTATGTTCTTTTTAGATACTGTTATGGAGGCCGTTTGGAGTGCTTCATGTTGGGTATCGTGTGGAGATTCGATTCCATTATTAATTCGGTTTCAACTATTAGGTGTATGCGAGTTGAGCATACGAGCTCCGTGGGGAGGCTAGGCACATCTGCTCCGTGGGGAGCCTAGTCACATCTTCGTTGGCATAGTAATGGGGTGCGTATGGTCGATGTCAACATTATTGAATATGATTGCTCGCTCGAATGATAAACTCTGTGTTAGAGTTTCAGGTTTAACTATGTCGGTGGAGTAGTGCAATTTGATTAAGTGAAATTTCAGAGTTAGTGGAATTTGATAACTAGTGAAATTATTAAAATTTCATAATTAATGGAAATTGAAATCAATGAAATTTCAAAATTAGTGAAATTTCGCACCTCCAACTCGAAGTAGATGCTGGGTGGAGGTGGATATCAAACTTTTGTGAAATTTAGTAATAATCGCACAAAAATTAGTAAAATTTCAGAATGAGTGAATTTTCAAAGTTAGTGAAAATTCAGAATTAGTAAAGTTAGTGAAATTTCAGAACTAGTGAAAATAAGTAAAATTAGTGAAATTTCAGAGTTAGTGGAATTTGATAACTAGTGAAATTATTAAAATTTCAGAATTAGTGAAATTTCAGAATTAGAGGTTTGATGGTTGTATACATAATAGTATTTTTTAATGCGGTTTTGCTTTAGAGATGTCTATGCTCAAAATGAGTTTTTCCTCAAATTTTGACGCAAATTGGGTAAAAAATAAAGGGTTAGGATGGGAGAGATTGTAACCTCTCTACAAGCTCAAAACCCTCCCGCGAGTGCAATTTTGTTCAACATTTACCCTAGTTCCTATTATTGATTGAAATGGTGTAAATCCCATAAGAAAATGATGTAGCCCATTAAAAAGAAAATGATGTAGCCCATTAAAAAGTGATGTCGTCTTTATCAGAAAAGTGTATTGCAAATGAGAGCTACACCATTTTAATCAATATCAATAAAAAAAGAAAGAGGGTAATGGTCAATAAAAAATGCTATGGGCAAGTAAGTTTCCACTCCTTGCCAAACTGCTCTGCTTCCATTTTCTTTCCAATTCCTCCGAATCTGATAACAAAACCTCCTTATCCAATGCCTTCTCCGTAAAAAAAAAACATCTATGGAGCTTCTTCACCTCTCCACCAGTCTCCACAAAACCCCTTACTCCTCCTTGTATCCTTACTTCCCTAAACAGTTCTCCAACCCTCACTTGTTTCTTGGATTGAATTTCCCAAGCAGATTGAAATCCAATTCAGGGCATCCCAGGTTCGCTGTTTGTTCTGAGAAGGAGTATTCACCGAATGGGAATCCGTTTCTTGAGAATCGAGAGGAGTATGGGCGCTCACGCGAGGATTCTGAGTTCGTCGAAGTCATTGGAATTGGCAGCAGAAAAGACGCCGTTCTCGATTTCTGCTTGGATTCGCCTGTTCTTTGGCATTCTTTGAGGTTTTGGTATGCTTTTTTCTAACATGTCTCCGTTGTCGCATATGTGTTTGTATTTGTTGAACTCGTCAGTGCAGTAGAATGCTTTTGTTGAATTCATGTTAGGAAGGTAGATGACAATAACCAGCATAATATTCGTACTAGAGCAAATGGATCTCCATCTCTCCCTGATATTTGTGTCCTGACAAAAGCTGGGTTTGTCCTCTTTGAGAGGTTAAATAATGGATCTCCATCTCTCCCTGATATTTGTGTCCTGACAAAAGCTGGGTTTGTCCTCTTTGAGAGGTTAAATGGTCAGTGCAGGAAAAATTTATTTATGCTTGTTGCAGACAAACCCATTTTGTAGAGGGCCATTTTGCACCTCCGGAATCACCAGCCAGTGTGCATCATTGTTTCCACACTGAGATTTATCTTCTTCTCTCCCGGTGTGCCCACCCGGAGTCGTTTGCCAGGAAGAAAGAGCAGCTTAGGTGACGTTTTAGAGTAGTTCTTCCGTTGACCATTCGTTCCCCACCGGACAGGTGTTCATTCGCCCCTTCGAACGGATTCAAAAGAAAGAGAAGACGCCCACCATCTCGTACTTTCTCATATGAAGACCCAGTACTGGAACAACGAATGGTCAACGGAGTGAACCTTATTCAATAGTTCTTTATACCCCCGGGGAAGGGCGAGGGCCCTCTTCTCTGTCTCACCTCCCATTGATTTCATCTCCACAATATGCTATTTTTCCCCAAACCTAATGCACAACGAGTTAGGACATTGTTAGATACAATAGAAACGGAATACGCGGTGTTGAAGGTTGAAAAGAGAGAGAGAGAGAGATCAAGCTAATGAAGTTCATCTGTGATAGTGCAATGATAGTTAAAGTGATGGACACCCTTTCAATGACATTCTGGATCATGAGCCTAACGAGCCATTCTCCTTTGAGAAAGTAATTAGTTAGTAGTTAGTGTACAAATCTCAAATTTATGGTCTAACACATCTGTACAATTTGTTGCTAAATGTGAAGAAAGATTTCATTGGCTGCTTCTGTTGAAGGAGAACAAGCTAGACCCATGTGTTGAGTGAGGTACTAGGGAAAACCTATAAAGTGTTCTAAGTATCGATGCTTCATTTTCTTCTTTATGGTTTGCCAACCTTAAAATCTATTTCCTAAGCCTAATACTTTCATTTGTATTATTTTATACTGATGACTAAGCCAGCACCATGTAGTGATGAGTTTTAAGATTTGCATTTATTGTTGTAAATCGGGTTAATTCTTAATTTCAGGGATATTTTCATTGAAGATTCAGTGAAGGTGCAATTACGACAACGCTACCCTGGAAAAGGTTTGCTGTCTGTGTTAGCAGCTTTGCTGACGTTAATGGTTACATATCATAGTCCACTATTCCCGATTTTGCTTTCTTATTACGTGTCATACATCAGTGAAGTCATCCTGAGTAACAAATAAGGAAAAATTTGTGCATGACTGCATATGTTTGTAACAGCTTGGCTTGTCAATGGACTCCATGGCTATTTCAATGTTACGTTCTTTCTTGATCAATTTTGCAATCCACATGGTTAGATGATGAAGCAGTAAAGAAAAAGCTGTAGGCCTTAGCTACAGCTACACTGTGTTGATCTCTGTTAGCCTTGTAAGGGTCAGGATTGGACAGTATCTTGATTTTTTTTTGCTTGTCTTGATGGGATCAGACATCTGCAGAATGATTTTGTGAGCAATACAGTTGCTCCTCATTAAAGCTGAGAAAAGAGACGGTAATATAGGGATCATCTATTCATCTGATCATTTAATTTTACAATGGGGTAGGTCTAGGCATTTCCATGGGCTTCTTTCTGTGGCTGATTGCTTTCTCCTGCATCCTTTCCTGAATTTGCTCTTTAGTACTGATCTATCTAACTCTTTGCAGATGTTACACCTACGGTTTTGGAAGCTCCATCAGTGTTGCAGTCCTGCTCCAAAGCTGTTATACTTGTTTGTACATTCCTTGCCTTTTACTCTTGTAGTTGTGAAATATTCTTTTGAATGTATATTTTAAAGTGAGTGTTCCTAAACTACTGAACATGATGTACAGTGTTTTTAATGGGAAGATTTTACCTTTTTGTGCAGTTTGTTTTGATAAAGAATTTTCCCTTTCTAGTTGTGTGATTGTGTTGAGAAAGACATAAGATTTTTCCTTTTTGTACATTCCCTGCCTTTTACTCTTGTAGTTATGAAATTTTCTTTTGAATGTATATTTTAAAGTGAGTGTTCATAAACTACCAAACATGATGTACATTTGTTTTTAAAGATAAGATTTTACCTTTTTGTGCATTTGACGTGTTCGAGTGGCATCCCATTCTGCTGGTGTGGCTGGGCATAAAGTACTTCATTTTCATCAAGAAAAGAGAAAGATAAGCAAGGATGACGTACTTATATCGAATTATAACCAATGAAATAATGCATACTTACCTTAAACTAGAAGTATGAATTTTAATATTCCCTGTTTTGGATACGCACTGGGGGAAAAAAGTGCGACTTTTGATGTGTCGTTGATTCACTCAATAAAAATAGAGCTTAATGATCATGTTAAGGAGTTGAAGGGTGTTAAAGCATCCTTCCCACAAACAATTGGCTATAAGTGAAGAGGTCGTTCAAGCTCATATGTTAGTCTTGGAGATTAAGAGCAACCTATGAGGGACAATCTCTAACTCTCTCCCGGATGTGAGATTCCTGACAAACATGGTGAGCTAAAACAAAGTATTCATTACATAGGGATCACAACAAATCAAAGTGCACTTAGAGCGTACTCGAGCAAGGATTACGTGTTGATATCTAATTGTAACCACCTATGTAGCACGGATACAGACTTGGACACGGGACACGGATTTCAAAAAAAAAATGGGGATACAAACACAAAGGGACGCGACAAAAATAAATAAATAAATAAAATTAATTTTATACCAGTGGAAACATAGTTATATGTTTAAGCGTGAAGCATCAATATATATAAACAAGCATCATTTTTACATCATATTACTTTTAACCCAAAATCTTTGAAGTAATACACATTTACCCCCCAAAATTTTTTAAAATTGCATATTTAACCCCTATCGTGTCTCTTTAGAATCTTTAACGTGGATTAACATATATTCACAAATCACACATGAAAATCATTGCATTTTCCCTGTTTTGTTAAGGTGGCTACTGCAGGATATGGTGCAGCAGATCATATTAGAGCAGTTGATATTCTTAAGAGAGTGAAATCTACGAATAGATTAGTGGTTGGTATCATTCTCAAGCCCTTCAGCTTTGAAGGACAAAGGCGCCAAGATGAGGTACACTGATTTCTCTTACCATCAGATATTATGGAAAACATACAAGAAGAATTCATCAGTTTGTTTCCTTATCATTATTCGGATCATCATTGTATGATTTACCATAGATCAATATGGCTACATTTCAGTATGCAAGTATTACATGAATTTCTGCCATGGGTTTCAGTCTGCATGTCATTTGATTAGTTAGTATGTTACACTTAACCGCAATGTATGTGGATGGGTATTTGGATTCGAAATACAAGTACAGAATTGCCTATATTCATTTTCATTAAAAGCTGCTAGAGCTTGTCCCACATTGATTAATTATATAACCTCCAAAGCTAGTATATGAGCCTAGGCGTCCTCTCCACTCATTGCCAATTGGTTTTGAGTTTGATGCTTTAACATGGTATCAGAGCTAGGCTTTCGGAGGCTTTTGGACAAGACTCCATGTTGTTGATGGTTGGTTCCATAGTTGTCAAATCGTGAATCGAATCGAGAATCGAAATGGTCCGGTTGCAAATCGTGAATCGCTCCGATTCGGTCATTTTTTAAAAAATACGTAAAAAAAAGTAGATTTCAAGTTGGAATCAATAAAATTAATGTTTAAGAAGATAAATAGATGATCAAGTGGTCTAAATAGGCAAAAAACTTCCCTTTCTAGCTAGGGATGTGGTCGTGGTCTTCCCAGCATGTGCAAAACCCTGAACTTTTTCTGGTACAATCTTTTGAAAAGTGCTATGGAAGCTTCTGAAAAAGAGAGTTGACCCTTTATATGCCAGAAAAATTAAAGAAAACCCCGCAATTTATCAATTATTTCATTTTGGCCCACATGCAAAACATGGGTTTAAAATTTAACTGGATCGTATGATTCTTACGATTCGATTCACGATTCAGCGTACGATTCTATTACACCTGCGATTAATAGTATCGGTTCGTATCGAAAACACCCTGAATCGAACCGAATCATACGATTCGAATCGCGAATCGCACGATTTTGATAACTATGGTTGGTTCCCCTTAGTTTGTCGTTGATGGTTAATAGTTCTCGTGTGTGTTTGAATCGTCGTTTATCTCTCCACATGAGGGTCAGGGGTCGCATGTGCGGGGGAGTGTTAGAGCTTGTCTCACATTGATTAATTATAACCTCTAAAGCTAGTATATGAGCTTGGGCGGCCTCTCCGCTCAGCCAATTGGTTTTGAGTTGAATGCTTTAACAAAAGCAAAAAGGATCCCCTTTGTCCTGGTAGGATCACTACATTGTGTTTCATTAGTATGCCTTTACGAGTGAGAAATTCCAAAGAGTTGTGATGCCTTGGTAATATCTTTGTTATATTATAAGGCCTGCACCTTTGGAAGCCTAAATGAATGACTTTGGGCTGTACTTTTAAGAAGCTATTTGGGTCTGAAATAGAAGCATAGTAGTTCCCATCTTATTACCCTTTGTGTACTTCAATTTTCAATCAAATTGCTCAAATATGATTCCTCACGTTTTGGGAACACTTTAAGAGGTACTGTTCTCCAGCTGTGGAGCAGCTTACTGATCAATGTGCTCATGGTACCGTTCTAGTGTACTACTTTGGTGGTTTTTGTATTTCAAGATCTCTTTTATGAGAATACTTCGAGTCTGATCTACGGGTTAGAATTTAATTAGCATCTGGGCATATTCTATAGAAAACATTATATATATGATCCTCTCTAAGGAAGATATTATAGTTGCTTTGGGTCTTTTCTCTTTCTTTTCTTGTTCATCTTTATACTTTTTAGTTATTCATACTCTATTCTTACTTTTATTGTTTTAAGTCTGATTTATTCCTGCATTTGTTGTCATTGTTGTAACTTCTAATAATTCATTTTCTTCATCATTTATCTCTATTTGCAGGTCAAGGATTTGATTGTAAACCTACAAGATCACACAAATTTCTGTATCGGTGAGCAATGTCTTGCTTTCCATTAGTTGGATATCTGGTACTCTTTGTAGAATAAGTAATATAGATTTCACATTTTTTAGCTCTTATAGCTGTTGAAATTCCTTCTCCACCTGTGATGTTTGAAATTATATTTAAAAAAATTAACACTGTCCAAACGAAATGTATAGTTATCGATCTTAAATCATTTTTCCATGGCACCGATTAAAAAAAAAAAAAAAATCATTTTTCCATGGTGTATGGTTTGACTTGATGAAAAGGAGATAGGGAAACTGCCTGTGCAATACTATGCTGTTCAAATCTAATGAGACTTATTTTCAACATGCACTGGCTACCTTATTTTGTTCTATTCTTTTCCCCCCTTTAAGAAAGAGACGTGTTTGCATTGTTTTGTCTGGTTTTAGACAGATTTTTTGTCTTCTTAAGAAGGATAATCCCCTCTGAAAATGAACCCGCTCCCAGTATTGTTATGCTATTGTAGTGTACCTAAGACTCCTATGGAGGTGTGGGCATTAACCTCCTACAAAGATTTTTTCATTTTCACTGCCAAAAATGATGGAGCTTTATTACTCCCAAACACTTGTTATCCTATTTTCCTGATTTCAGTTGTGGGTTGCTCTATTTCGGTGTCTTCCATTACGAGGATTCATCGAAACTTCTAAAATAAATGCTTCTATAGATGATAGCCTCGATACAGATTTTTGGGAAACAAATTTCTCGATTGTAGTTTTTTTTTTTGGATGTCTCTCTTTGATTCATCCATTGCTTAGTTTGTAATAACGATAGCCTTGATACAGATTTTTGGGAAACAAATTTCTCGATTTTAGTAATCTTTTTTGGATGTCTCTCGTTGAGTCATCCATTGCTTAGTTTGAGTCTGCTAGCTAAAAGAAATATAGCTTGAGAAGTTACTCATCTCTGACTATTTTCAGTCCATGGATAATATGTTGCCTTTGGGTTCATACCCAGGCTGCAACTGGTTTTCAAATTCTTGTATTCATCAGCTTTATTAATGGGAATGCAGTAAAGACCCAGTGGACACGATTCTAGTACCACCAGCTCCAAATTATTTGTTGAACATAGCGAATCTGACAGAATTCCCAAACAAGTTTGAATTACCTACTCAATTGTGTAGGAAATTAACTGAAAACTGATAAGTCACAAATAAAGACGAGAAATAGGGATGGTTGGACACTGGACGCTGGCAAGCCAATGAAAGGAATTGGTGAAAATGAGGACTCTACAGATGAATTATTGCATAGTGAAAGCTCCAAGCAAGGTTTTAATTAAAGGCCGTTACATATTGTATGCCGTTATGAATGGGATTTTGGACCTCCGATACCGTTATTTACCTATGTATGGACTATGGACCAATAGATGGCCGTATCACCGATGATGTTGTGTTTCCCGATACCATGAGTTAAAATGGCTCCACAGATCTCAGTTCTTGCAAAGCATCACAACCGCGAGATCTTTGCAGCCTTGGAGAATAAGTCTCTTCTGGGGAGGAGTGCCAAGTGCACCCTCTCCTATTCTTTCAAATCATTGAGTTAAGAATTAGAAGCTTCTACAATGGACAATTATAATCTTGAAGTTGCTTTCTCATATTCTGAAGTCTTAAATTGCCTTTCCAAAATGATTTACAAAATGGTTCTAGCTCAAGAATTGCCAAGCTATGAGATAACTTTCCATCTTTTTTTGTTGTGCATTATGTAAAATGGAATCACTCGGACGTTGGTTTATTCATGCTAAATTCAGCAAACTTGTACTAGCATCTTTTGTCAGGTTTAGATCATTATCTCTATGACTAAAGCATTTGATTGCTATATAGGTCAGAAGTTTATTTTGTGTGTTTAGTCTTAAGTAAGTTCACTTTTTATTAGTAGTAAGTAGCCAGTTTATCCTGGATTAATTCCTTTATGCTCTCCAGATCAAATTATTAATCAAGTTTATTTGCGTTATGATGGCATACACTTGCACCATTTGGATGTTTTCTGTCCTGAATATCAATATGTGAAGACAGTGTATATAAATATCAAGCTACTGTGCAAGTTTTGTGCCTGCTTGAAATGGCTTTGATTTGGCTTACTCAACCAGCTGTGGTAACTGTGTCTGAATAATACTTCATGATGTTATCTAGTTTTTCAACAGCAGAAGTGCATGATTGCTAATTTATGTTAACCTTCATGTGTTATGTTGTGCTGTTTCTTTTTCCTACAGTGGTTGATGCAGACGTACTGCTAGAAAAAGAACTAGTGACATTAGATGAGGCATTAAAGACAGCAAACACGGCTGTTTTGATGGCCATAAATGGGCTGTCGATTCTTACGTCTGTAAGTTTACTAGTTGTCTTCCTCTGTGACTCCCAAACTTTTATTTTATCGGTAAATTTTTATTCTCCTTGTAGCCTTGTCCTTACTGTTGGTTCATTCACAGGAAAGCCAAAAGAAGCTTCTGGACTCGCAACACCATATTATGGAAGAACTCAATGTTTCAGACGTAATGAAAGTAAGTTTACTTTTTGACCGTAATGTTCTTTGAATCACTTATTATGGCATTTTAGTGTGGTTTGTTGGGTGGGTCCTGCTTCTTGCTCCTAAATGCTATAGATCAATCTTAAAGGGTATAGAAGCAACAAGGGAGAAGCTTTATACCCTTGCATAATCTTTTGAACATGTTGGTTGTTTGGTTGGGGTGAAATGCATTAGCTTTCTTTTCTCTGGGGTAGAGTGTGTTATTTGACTTCCTTTCGTGTCAGTTTCCCCAACCTTTAGGGGTACACCGCTGTTTTGTGTCTGTAGGGTTATGAGGGTAGTGTGATTTGTTGTTATAGGTTTAGTTTTGCCTTGCTGCTTTCCATTGTATTGCCTTTTCTTTGATGGACTTCTCATGCTGTTTTTCTTGTTCCTTTCTTTTTCTTTTTTTTTTTTTCTTGGAAATCAAGAAGAAAAAGAAATATGTACTACTTTTGCTTTTATTACATCTGAGTATGTCCCAATATCTTTGAACCTGATCTATTCTTGAAGGTCTGGGCACGTTAGTGTTTCTGTATACTTGGAATTGTCCAAAAACTGCACTTAATTTCTTTCTTTTCTAGTTTTCACTTTCTCTTGATCTCTGAAGGACTAATTTAACCACATGCAGATTCTGGAGAGTTATAAAGAAGCAAAAATTGGATTTGGAGCCGGTCTCAACATTAAAATATCAATTATGCGAGCTGTCTATGACTGCCCCTTCCTTAGTGTAGGTTTAAAGGTATGAACAGATTCATTATAGGTGTATCCTTCAGTTTGTTTCTCTTTTAACTGAACAACTCATTTGTAAACCCTAATTTTGTTTTGTTTACTCAACTTGAACCATAAGTCCATAAGAATCGAAAAATCTCCATTTATCGCTTGTACTTGCCCGATGGAGATATAGTATGAAGCTTAGTTGCACGAAGAGGGGGCGGGGTTGCTGATGATCATAGAAGTGTGGGAGCGCCTGTCAAAAAAGGAAATATTATTCGACCACTTAGATTGCAAAAAATAAGAATTCCCATAAATTCAACACAAGATGAAATGAAATGAGCAATTGTATGTGTTATGTATTTTATTAGTACAATGGAAGCAATTGAATTTTACACTTCCTAGAAATTCGCTTTTTGCAGGTACAGACCACAATAGCATTTAAAGTTGACAAAATTAGAAATTCGCCTTTTGATATGCCCCTTTGTTGTTGTTATTATTATTATTGTTGTTGTTGTTGTTGGTCATAAGAGAGAAGATGTATAGGTGTTAATTTAACCTTAACACACACGATGTTTATTTATATTGTGAGATACTCCATTACATGACTCAATTACCCGATGTGGGACTAAGTCTAACACTATATTCTAACACTCCCCCTCAAGCTGGGGAGTAACTATTGTTATTTAGAATAAAGAGGAGTGTATAGGGTGTTAACGAACCCCAACACAAGACAATCTTATTTATATTAATGTGTACCACATTACATGACTAAGATAGGCGATGTGGGACAAACGTCAACTACTAACATAAATATATTCTAACACTCCCCCTCAAGCTGGAGAATAAATATCAAAAAGTCCCAGCTTGTCACAAAGTAACTCTAGTCGCGGCTTGAACAACGGCTTAGTAAATATATCAGCTAACTGGGCACTAGTAGGCACAAATGGAGTAGCAATCACACCACCAGTCAACTTCTCTCGTACAAGATGACAATCCACCTCAATGTGTTTAGTCCGCTCATGAAACACTGGATTGGATGCTATGTGAATTGCAGCTTGATTATCACAATAAAGATTCACAGGCACCTGCACAAGGAATCCTATCTCTTCAAGAAAAGAACGTATCCACACAATCTCACATGTTGTGTGAGCCATAGCCCTGTACTCTGCCTCTGCACTAGACCGTGCAACTACCGTCTGCTTCTTACTCTTCCAATTAACAAGATTCCCACCAAGAAAGATACAATATCCTGTAGTGGATCTCCTGTCAGATGGTCCTCCCGCCCAATCAGAGTCAGTGAACGCCTCAACACGCAAGTGTCCATTAGCTCTATATAACAGACCGCGTCCTGGATGGGCTTTGAGGTACTTTACAATTCTTAGAACAGCTTCCCAATGTGGAGAGCGAGGAGTGGACATAAACTGACTAACCAAACTAACTGCAAATGAAATATCTGGACGAGTAACAGTAAGATAATTCAGCTTTCCAACCAAGCGACGATACTGATCCGAACTAGAAAGCAACTCCCCCTGATCAGCACACAGTTTGACATTAGGATCCATAGGAGTCTCAACTGGCTTTGACCCTAGTAAGCCAGTCTCATTCAGAATATCCAGCACATATTTCCTCTGCGACAGATTAATACCATCCTTAGACCGCGCCACTTCAACACCCAAGGAATATCTCAATTTGCCCAAGTCTTTAGTATGAAACTGACGATGTAGAAACAGTTTCAAGTCATCAATACCCTTTTGATTGTCACCTGTAATAATAATATCGTCTACATAGACGATCAACAATATTTTCCCTTGATCAGATGTGAGAGAGAAGACAGAATGATCACAATGACAACGCTTCATACCAAATTGCAGCACGGCATCACTAAACTTGCCAAACCATGCCCTAGGGGACTGCTTAAGCCCATATAGAGCTTTGCGAAGACGACACACCTGAGTACGCTCCCCCTGAGCAACAAACCCTGGTGGTTGCTCCATATATACTTCCTCTTGGAGATCCCCATGGAGGAAGGCATTTTTCACATCCAATTGAAATAACGGCCAACCAAAAGTTGCAGCGAGAGAAATAAGAATTCGAACAGAACCAAGTTTGGCAACAGGAGAGAAGGTCTCAGAGTAGTCAACCCCACAAGTCTGGGTGTAGCCTTTGGCAACAAGGCGAGTTTTATAGCGCTCAACAGTGCCATCAGGAAGATACTTGACAGTAAATACCCAACGACAACCAACAGTAGTCTTACCAGCAGGAAGAGAAACCAAGTCCCAAGTCCCATTATGATGAAGAGCAGACATCTCATCCTCCATAGCTGTCCGCCACTCAGACACAGATAAGGCCTCCTGAACAGTGTTAGGAACAAAAACGGAGGAGACCGAAGTAGTAAAAGCACGAAAGGACGGGGACAAATGATTATAGGAAACAAAGTGAGCAATAGGATGTACAGTGCAAGACCGAATACCTTTACGATGGGCAATAGGGCGATCAAGGTTGTCGGGATCACGCAACGGAGAGGAAGACGAGGCAGGGGGTGAAGGTGGGGCTGCGGGCGGGGATGGCTCTGACGGAGGTGAAACCTGCTGAGATGGCACTGGGGGAATATTAGGCCGACGATGATATACCTGCAAAGGTGGTGATGGGGGAACAGTACTGGGGGGAACAGTACTAGACGGGACACGTATAGGACACACAGACTCATATGCAAGCAAATCATTGGAAGAGACAGACTCCGAATAAAAGGGAAGTGACTCATTAAATGTGACATCCGCACATACAAAATGACGACGTAAAGACGGAGAGTAACACTTATACCCTTTTTGAGTGCGAGAGTAGACAAGAAAAATGCACTTAATAGATCGAGGATCAAGTTTGCTCCGGTCAGGATCCAGAGCATGGACATAACACGTGCACCCAAAAACCCGAGGAGGTAATGAGTGGAGTGGATGACCAGGAAACAAAACCGTATGAGGTATCTCACCGCTAAGGACAGTAGAGGGCATACGGTTAATCAAATGACAAGCGGCAAGAACGGCATCGGTCCAGTAAGACTTAGGAACCTGCATTTGAAATAGCAATGCACGCATAACCTCTGATAAATGGCGAATCTTGCGTTCGGCAACTCCATTTTGTTGTGGAGTCCGAGCGCACGATGTCTGATGAATTATACCATGATCATCAAAAAAGTGAGATAATGTGCTATGAAAATATTCACGTGCATTATCGGAACGAAATATACGAATGCAAGTATTAAACTGATTTTTTATTTCCATATAAAATGAGTGAAAAACAGACTTCAACTCTGATCTCTCTTTCATAAGATAAAGATATGTAATACGAGAGAAATCATCAACAAAAACAACATAGTACTGAAAACTAAAAATATTAGGCACATGAATAGGCCCCCAAATGTCTGAATGAACTAACTCAAAAGGACTCGACGCACGACGCTCAACTCTAGGATAAAAATGTACTCTACGGTGTTTACTAAACTCACAGACTTCACATGACAACTCTTTAAGAGAACCACAAGAGGGCACTAGACGCTTCAAAGTCTGAAGTGATGGATGGCCAAGCCGACAATGTTGCTGATAGGAGGACTCTGTGGACTGAAGAGCAACAGACTTAGCAGGATTATGGGTTAGGTAGTACAGCCCACCACGCTCAACACCGCCGCCAATCGTCCTCCCCGTCTTGAGATCCTGAAACACACAACCATGAGAAGAAAAGGTGATGGAACAGTTTAAAGATTTTGTAAGTTGACTAACAGACATGAGATTAAAAGGTAAACGAGGGACATATAACACTGAGTGCAAAGTGAGAGATGAAGAGACTGGGAAAGAACCTAACCCAGTAACCTCAGTAGTAGAACCATCTGCTAAGGTAACATGAGACTTTTGACCAATAGAGTGACAATTAGACAAGATAGTAGAGGTACCAGTCATATGATTAGTAGCACCAGAATCAATAACCCAAGGAGAAGAAGAAGAGGAAGAGGCAACACAAGCAACAGAGGAACCTGTCTGAGCGAACGTAGCTGTGGAAGGAGCTGCAACAGCAGAAGGCTGAATGGACATAAGGCGCTGGTACTCTTCTGCTGAAATAGTCACACTGCTAGTAGTAGAATGAGTAAACTGTCCAGCATCCTCAGAATGAGCAACCTGATGAGCCTGGGGAAAACCATGAAGATCATAACAATAGTCCACTGTATGAGTTGTACCCCGACAATGAGTACAGAATCTGGTACCACGGCCACGACCAGAACTACCTCCCCCGGACGTGCGACCCCGACCATTTCCACCACGACCACTAGACCCAGAATCACCACGACCACCTGAATCATAGCTACCAGAACTTCGACTACCGTAACCACGACCACGATCAAGCTAAACCTGTAATCACGGCGCGACCACGGCCACTACTCGATCCAAAACCACCGAAAACAACTAAAGCAGAACGGTCAGGTGGTGGCTGAGAAATAGAACCAGCATCGGAATAAGAAGCCTGACGAAGACGTCTAAACACCTCGTCGAGAGAGGGCAACTCCCGCTCTCCCAGTAGCTGAGACCGAACCGGATCATAGAAGGACGACAAACCATATAGAAATCGAGCGACCTCCAAACGCTCACGCTGACGCTCCATAACCTGGGGATCACTCGAGATAGGCTCATAAACACGAAGTTCCTCACAAGTCCCACGAAACTTAGAATAGTAGTCCTCCAAAGATCCAGAACCAATGGACAGAGAAAAGAACTGGTGGTGAAGATCATATGTACGAAAGATTATTAACACTGAATACATCCCGACCAGCCGATTCCACACTTGTTTGGCAGTGTCGAGATAAAACAGAGGAGCACTAATTTGGGGTTCCATACTATTCCACAACTCAACAAGTATATGACAATTCTCAGCTTCCCAATCACTATAGTCCTTAGCCTCTTTGGCAGGAGGATCATCCGTCAAATAACGGAACTTGCGCTCACCCATATAATAAACCTTAACAGCGCGAGAGCAAATAGCATAATTGTGTCCATTCAAAGGAATAGAGGTAATGGAATCCCTGTCACGACGCCGAGAGGAACTAGAAGTGCTACCAATAACAATAGTACTTGAACTAGAACCGAGAACATGTTGCCAAACAACAAAGAGGAAACTAATCACCAACAACCACAAACAACCAACTACTGGCAGCGAACTAAGCAACAATCAATAACCAACCACTGAACTTCTGCCACTGCGCATACCAAACAACCCAAACAAATACGAACAAGACATATGACCATACCAGAAATAACAGATTGACTGTGGCAAGCAACCAGAGACCATAAACAACCAACTACCGATCAAGGGAACATCGACAGCAATCCGAGACCACCAATCGACAATAAAAACATCTGATTTAGAGGATTTCGAGCACCTTTCAAGAGAAAGGAGGCATTTTTCGAGCAGAAACAGGTATTGTCAAGCAGCTATGGTTAATTTCGAGGTTGGTTGAACTCGAAATCAACTGGGTGAGGGTCGGTTGGGGTCGAAATCAACTGGGGTTTGGTTTATTTAGGGTTTTCGAACTCGACTAGGCTTGAAATCAACTGGATGAAGGTCGATTAGGGTCGAAATCAACTGGGTTAGGGTTCTTCGCACTCGATTAGGGTCGAAATCAACAGGGTTAGGGTTCTTCGTGCTCGATTAGGGTCGAAATCAGTTGGGTTAGGATTTTCGAAGGTTTAGAGGTTACTGGGTGTGGACTTCGAACACTGATAGGGGTCGATTAGGTATGTTTAGGGTCGTATGGTAGTCGATTAGGGTTTATGAAGGTCAATTGGTGAATTACAGAGGTCGATTTTGAGTTCAGTGGGAGGGTTGATCGACTAGGGTTTCCAGGGAGAGAGACGATAGGGTTGGTGATGACGTCAGCAAGGTATAGATTTAGGGTGGCTGAGGGACCCGCTCTGATACCATGTTATTTAGAATAGAGAGAAGAGTGTATAGGGTGTTAACGAACCCCAACACAAGACAATCTTATTTATATTAATGTGTACCACATTACATGACTAAGATAGGCGATGTGGGACAAACGTCAACTACTAACATAAATATATTCTAACAACTATCACACAATCCCAGCTTGTTACATAACAACTCTAAACGTAGTTTAAACAAAGGTTTGGTGAAGTATCAGCCAATTGAGCTCATTGAGCTCCTGTAGACACAAAGGGAGTAGCCATCACACCACCATCTATCTTTTCTTGAACAATTTTTCTCGAACAATATGATAGTCAACTTCAATATGTTTGGTTCTCTCATGAAAGACTGGATTTGAGGCAGTATGTCTTGCCACCTGATTGTCACAATTCATAGGGATAGGTAACGGCATGCAAAATCCTAACTCCTCAAGCAAAGCTCGTAACCATACAACTTCACATGAAGTACGAGCCATGGCTCGATACTCGCTTCTGCGCTAGATCTCACAAACTAGATTGCCACCAACGAAAGTATAGTATCTAGTCATCGATTGTCTATTGGACGGTGATCCTACCCAATTAGCATTAGTAAACACTTCAACACGCAAATGACCATTCGATCGATAAAATAGGCCACGTCCAGGTGAGCCTTAAGATACTTCACAATACGAAGACAAGCTTCCCAATGTGGAACACGAGGAGCCGACATAAATTGACTTACCATGCTAACAACGAATGAGATATCTGGACTGGTATCAGTAAGGAAATTCAATTTTCCAACTAAGCGACGATACTGGTCTAAATGAGAAAATACCTCCCCCTGAACAACACATAGTTTGACATTTGGATCCATAGGAGTCTCTACAGGTTTAGCTCCCAATAAACTTGTCTCCTCCAGAATATCCAGTGCATACTTCCTTTGGACAGACTAATCCCTTCGCTAGATCTTGCCACCTCAATACCCAAGAAATATCGCAATTTACCCAAGTCTTTAGTGTGAAACTGATGATGCAAGAATTATTTCAACTCATTAATACCGTTCTGATTGTCTACACTAATAATAATATCATCCACATACACAATCAACACTATTTGGTATGCGTCGGTCTCATTTTGATCACTCTGTTTTCTTTATCCAGTTTGAGCGGGGAGGATAGTGTTTGTGTACGTGGATGATATTATTACTGGAGATAATACATAAAGGTATTGATGAGTTGAAACGGTTCTTGTATCAGCAGTTTCACACCAAAGACTTGGGTAAATTACGATACTTAATGGGTATTGAGGTGGCAAGATCTAGTGAAAGGGATTAGGCTGTCCTAAAGGAAGTATGCATTGGATAGTCCGGAGGAGACAGGTTTATTGGGAGCTATACCTGTAGAGACTCCTATGGATCCAAATGTATACTTCCTTTAGGACTGACTAATCCCTCCAGTAGATCTTGCCACCTCAATACCCAAGAAGTATCGTAATTTACCCAAGTCTTTGGTGTGAAACTGATAATGCAAGATCTGTTTCAACTCATCAATACCTTTCTGATCATCTCTATAAATAATAACATAATCCACATACACAATCAACACTATCCTCCCCTGCTTAGACTTAGTAAAGAAAAAAGAGTGATCACAATGGCTGTGTTTGGTTAGATAGTTTAGTTTTGATGATGTCAGCAGGTGTAATGAGTGGAGAGAGAAATGAGGGAAATGATGATGTCATCAAAACTAAAACTAAACAGGGAAATGAACAAGGCCAATGAGACCAACGCATACCAAATTTCAATACAACATCACTGAACGGACCAACTCAGTCTCGAGGTGACTGTTTAAGGCCATGGAGAGCCTTGCGAAGATGACACACCTGAGAACGCTCCCCCTGAGCAACAAACCTTGGAGGTTGCTCCATATAGACCTCCTCGAGCAGATCACCATGTAAGAAAGCATTCTTGACATCCAATTGCAATAAAGGCCAACGAAGATTCGCTGCAAGAGAGATAAGGACCCTGACAGAGTTTATCTTGGCGACCGGGGAAAAAGTCTCGGCATAATCAACGCCGTATGTCTGGTTATAACCTTTGGCCACAAGACGGGCCTTGTATCGTTTGACATTGTCATCTGGATTATACTTGACAGTAAAGACTCACCGACAACCACCAGTAGACTTCCCTGGTAGAAGTGAAACCAACTCCCAAGTGTCATTCTCATGAAGGGCCGACATTTCAACCTCCATTGTTGTCCGCCACTCAGACAAAGAAATAGTCTCCTATACAGTTTTCGGGACATATAGAGAAGAAACAGACAAAGTGAAAGCTCAAAGAGAAACATGGCACTCAACCCTCGGATAAGATTTTGGATTTCGTGGTTCAGATGGTGACTGAGAAACAGAATCAGCATCTGATACAGAAGCCTGGCAAAGACGACTAAAAACCTCATTAAGAGAGGGCAAATACCGCTCTCCCAATAACTGAGACCAAACAGCATCATAGGACACATGCAAACCATGTAGAAATCGAGTGACCTCTAAATGCTCAAGTTGGCGCTCCATAACCCGAGTATCACTAGAGATCGGCTAGTAAAATACGGAGCTCCTCACAAGTACCACGGAACTTGGCATAGTACTCCAAAGATTCAGTACCAAGTGACAAAGAAAAGAACCGCTGATGTAGAGCATATGTGCGACGAAGATTATTAACACCAGAATACATCTCTACAACCCGACTCCACGCTTGGCAGTATCTAGGAAAATCAGAGTGCTGCTAACCTGAGGTTACATACTATTCCATAACTCAACACGAATATGAGCATCCTCAGATTCCCAGCTACTATAAGTCTTATCCTCTTTGTTGGGAGGATCAGCTGTCAAGTAACTATATTTCTGCTCGCCCATATGATAAACTTTAACAGCTTGAGCCCAAATAGCATAATTTTTCCCATTCAAAGGAATGGAGGTAATGGAACTTTTCACGAGGCCGAGAAGAACTAGACGAAGTACCAACATACGAACTAGAAGAGGAAGCAGTACCAGAAGGTTCAGAATCCATTGTAGAACTACAACCAATTAATAAACCACAACCAAATAAGCAACAAGCAATAACAAACCACTTAACTCTTGAACTGAGATAAACAACAAACCAGACTAAACCAAAAGAAGTCTGTCACTGCTCACATCAAACAATCTAACAAATATCGACAAAACATACAACCATACCAGAAACAGCAAATTGACAGCAACAGACCAAGGAAACATCGACGACATCCAAAGAAGATCGATGAATACCAGTCACTGGATGTAGAACACAAATCGACAGCAAAGACGTGATTTAGACGAATTCAACACCAAGCACAAAGACATTTTCGAGTTTGGAAGGTTAAGGTTTGGATTTCGAGTTCGATTACGGATTTCAAGGGTTGTGGGCATCGATTTCGAGTTTGATTTTGGGTTTTAAGGATCGTAGGGGGCTCGATTTATGGTTTTGAAGGTCGGTTTGTACTGGGTAACGGGTATTGATGGTTGTCATGGATTGGGGCTGGGGTTTTCAGTAGGTAACTGGCTCGATTTAGTGGGTTTCAGAGGTATTGATGAGAAATTAGGGTTTGGGTGGGGCAGCGACTCGTGGCCGACGGCGGTAGTGGCTGTGGTGTGGTAGGTTTAAGGACTACGGGATCAGATTATGTGTTGGGGTTAAGGGTGGCTCTAATACCATGTTGGTTATAAGAGAGAAGAGTGTATAGGGTGTTAATTAACCCTAACGCACGAGACGTTTATTTATATTGTGAGATACTCCATTACGTGACTCAATTACCGGATTTGGGAATAAGTCGAACATTATATTCTAATAGTTATTGTTATTGTTATCCTCCTCCTCCTCCTGCTCCTCCTCCTCTCTCTCTCTCTCTCTCTCTCTCTCTCTCTCGCACAAGTGAGGATTCTCATTTCTTGCTGGGTGGTTTCTAAGTTGCTGAAGTTTAGTTTGCTTTTGTAATTTCTAATTTTCGGTAGTTTATTATTTTCATGGCACGCAGTTTAGGATGTTATTCTCTTCAATTGTGTGAGTGTTTTTGTATGAAACACTGTTTCTAATGTATTTGCACTTATATGTCTTTTGTTCTCAGGATTTGGATGGCATTGTTATCTGCATCCTCTCGAGTTCTGCTGTTATTGACAGCAGTGATGTGAATGCCTTTTTGCCTACTTTTCGCCAAACTACTGAATGCAGGGGAGGAATTATAATATCTTCAGTTCATGAACCCAATATGGAGCCCAACCTAATAATGGCAACAGTACTCACTGTAGGGTAAGATGTCATGCAAAGAGTATAATCCCCATAATTTCACTGCTCTTGTGACGGTCTTCAATACAGTTGTATTGTACACAATTAAAATTTTGCATCTTCTTTGTCCAACAAGGTTGAGGGTTATGATGGATGGTTTGATCCTTGAATGACTTGAAACCTAGAAGAAACATGAACAGAAAATGTGAATTTTGACTGGAGAGTACTTGTTTTTCTTTTCATGTCCTAATTGTAGGTCTCACTTTACTCGGTTTCATGTAGTTATATACATAAAATTAAGGAACTCCTTTTCAAATGAGATAGTGCTAGCTTTTGATGCAAGGTCATTGTATATTTGTATATGCATGTGGTCAAATTAGGGCTGCAAACAAGCCGAGCTGAGCTTCAGATTGCTCAAACTCGACTCGCCAGTAAAAGGGTCGGCTCAAGCTTGGCTCGAGCTCTGGACATGTTACAAAATATTGGCTAGAGCTCAGCTCGCATTAATTTGTCCCAGCTCGAGCTCGGCTAGATGGTGCTCGAATAGCATGCGACTTAGCATGTGGAATCTAATTAATATTCCGGAGCTGTGGTATTGAAAAAAATCGATTTGTTAGTTCCTGTGATATTGTTTCTCGGATGGAGAAAATCTTGCGAATTAGGGGAGATGGCAGATGGAAATTTAACAACTTTAACGTGATGAATAATGGCCTTATTTTGATGTCTTCATCAACTGGTATCCTAGTTTTCCACTCGAATGGTAACGAATTAGTTATGAATAAGGATTCGAAGGTTGGAAGAATAGCATAAAAGAGCAGATGGAGTTGATCTGATAGAATATCATCTGAGCCCTACTTGTAGAAAATAAGGTGTACTGAGCTCTATGCAGTGTTACACTGATTCGGCTATCTAGGAATGAACCTGAAGTTAACGATATATAGGGGATCACCATCCCTCGTCTATGTTGGAAATTTATCAAAATAAATGGGTTTTTATTTGGGGTTTTTATCAAAATATTCCTTGTGTCTTAGGAAGCTAGTTTGTAGTGTTTTTGGTTTTGTCCCACATTGGCTAGATAAGTAATGGTTGAATGGTTTATAAGTAGGAGCACAACTATTAAGTTCACATTGTGTTATGTGGCTTGGCTCCTATGGTGCTTCGCACCTAACCGGTGAAGCTGGTGATGAACACACCCATATGCACGCGCGTGGCAGTGGGCTGTGTCGTTGCAATGTGACGCTTTGATGGCGCACTTTGCACTTAGCGCGAGCCTAGTAGGCGCCCTTATTGCGACTTGGCGGTAAGGTGGCAGTGACGTGGAACACGAGATCAGAAGGCTGGGTATTGATACCAATGGTGCACAGGTCAAACGGATTGCTGGGTATCGATACCCCATGACTGAGGTATCAATACCAGTGGGTTTCTGGACGAACAGATTGCTGGGTATTGATACCCATGACTGGGGTATCGATACCTACGGGTCTGTGCGCGAATTTCAGACGCGAAACAGGCTGTGGTTCGCAGACGGGTGCAACTCAAACTGGAGAGTTATGACCCTAACTCAAGGCTATTTACTAAGGGGTGTATCCTAAAGCGAATAGGCACATTTGGGTCTATAAATAGAGCCCATATCTCATTCATTCAACACCGAATTTCTGCGCCGTTACTTTGCCGAATTCTCTACTTACTTTCTTCCTTGTTTTGTTGAACCGTTGCTCTGCAGAAACGGTGTCAACATATCCTTGGCTCATTTGATCACAAATTCGACTTGGTATTCTATCTGTCCTTTGTTTGTGCGGACGCAGGCAGAAGATCATAAGATCGGGCTTCGTTGTATCCTCGAACAGATTTGCTATCAACCCGCTGCACACCAAACGGTGGGGGCGAATACTGTTTTAGGAAAGCGACATTATAACGTGCCTCGAAGCAAGGTCCATCAAGTTCCATAATCAAGGCGTTCAGATTTATCGAAGACTCCCAGATTTGCACCAACAGTCTATTTGTGAGGTTATAAATGTTCGTTAATTATCAGATCAGTGGCTTCGTATTCAATCATCATTCCAGCTTAGGGGATCAAAATGTCTTAATAAGGTTCTAGTGTCTCAGTGGGACACGTCCTCTTCCCTTACCTTTGTCATAGCCTGTGGACACCGTTATATTGTAGAAATAGAAGAGTCCATGTAAGATGAGCTATATGGCATTAGACACTTGATGGCCTCCAAAATTTTTGCGATGAATGGGTGAGCTATTATGCTTTGACATTTCAATTTACTTTTCGTCAAACAGGTTTGAAGTAAAATTCCTGTACAATCATAACTTGATTGGATGATCGTTCTTAATTTTCAGATAGAAAACTCTGGTGAGTATAGATGGGCAAATTATTATGTCCAACAAATTTTGTTCTACATATGATTGCTCATCTCTTGACTCAAAGGTGTTATGATATGACATATGCTAAGCCTGTCAGCCCTTGAATCCATAGAGGCTGAAAAAGAGTCTTTTTTGTGTCAGTCTGTGATGATAATAGCAGACACTACTACCTAAGGATATCCAATTTACTAGAATTGATTGCACAAGTGAAGAGGAAGCTCCGAATTGTGGAATTCAGTACAAGATACTGCGATATTAACATGTTTGGCCTTCGAGAGAGCAAGATACAAGAAACAAACCAAGTCTGCTACTCACTTTAGTATGGGCAACTGGACTAGGAACATGGTATGCATGTGCCTCTAGAGTCTGGTACCAATTTATGCATTTGGCACTTGAGGAGCAACCCAATTTGCATGAATATTGCTTAGCCAATAGTTTTCACACAAATATTTCATGCAAATTGCAGCCGCACCAGACATCAGGTTGTTGAAGAAAGTAGCATATTCTCGAGACTGGCCCAGCATTTTCCTTTTATCTTCAATCTTTTGAGGAGAAACCGTCCACAATCTCCTGTAGCTGAGGATAGTTATTTTCCTAAGGATCCATCCTTTTCTGAGGCAATCACTGCACCAGATTCTGGCGAACTGCAGAATGAAATTCCTGCAGATAGAACAGCTGAAGATTTTGACATTTACTCCACTGAACTGCAGGCGGTATTGAGCAACAACGGTGGTGAAATGTATTATTGGAGGTGTATAAGTTTTTCCCTTTTGATTCAATGCACATCAAAGATCACTTCTAATGTCCTTAGTGTTATGCATGGTCACAAGATTCTGAACTAATATTTATGCTGTAGGGGTTATGACAGTAGCTTAGAACAGAAGGATGTAGAATTTTCAGAGACAACAGATTCTTCCGATTTTTATGACGATGTGCAAGGTAGATTCATTGTTAAACCAATTTGATCTTATAAGTGTAGTGCAACGAGTTCTTCGCTTTTTACTCACTTAGACCATTGAATCCATGAAAAGTGCATCTGAAGTTTTAACTGGTTAATGAATGTGGATAAATGCATTACCTAGGAGTGCCTGCTTTTCAAAGGGAGCCACTCATCCCGCGAAACTTGGGACCAGGATTTCGGATTTCAGAGGAATGGACCAATCAAGGAGCAAATTATTGTGGAGCCATATCAACTCTTGATAATTTAAGCATCTACAAACTTCCGGTTGGTGTAAAACTATCAGAGGAGTTAATGAACTGTCTCCATAGCTCAGACACAATTCATCATCAAGAGAAATCAGATGAGGATGACATGAAGGCCCAAAGTCAGGCTCCTCCAAGGATGTCTTGGGATGCATTAACTGATGCAGGTTTGGAAGCTGTTTCAGAATTTTATGACAGTGCTTCTTCCGTATTCAAGGGAACTGACGCTAATGTTTCTAAGAAGCAAGGAGTTCTTTCTGCTCGTGCATCATCTATGCTGGTTAGTAGTATTTCTGCTTCTGTTGTATGGATGTACAATGTAGAATGAGGCTTCCAAATTTTGCAGTGGCAGTTCATGCACTGTTCTCATATCATAGTTTTCCTAAATATTTACGGGCTTTGGACTGGAGCTTTTATTTCATTTAAGTCATTGTTGCTTTGCCAGCTGAGTGTAACACATAGAATCTAATTTGAACTAGACCTTTTTCCATTGGTGTGATTTGTGTAATGGATGAATCAGACAATCAACTCCATCTCCATGGAATGGATATGGCCAGGGATTAGATAGCATCGACTTTCAGCAAGGTTCCTAGAATGGGTAAAAATAGTTTACAGCAATTTGATGTCAAATAATAACTCTAGATTCTCATTAGCAATCGATTAGTTTTTTTCTTTTTTGATATACGTGTTACTGTGTGCGTTGGGGTCATGGTGGAGTGGGGGCATAGTTGTTAAAAACTTACGATACATGATTCGTATTCCTACGTATCGTATCGTCTCCTTTGGAAAACGATACATATCTCACCATGTATCCTTTCTTGTATAGAAATCCTACGATACAATCGTTCATCCTACGATTTACACGCGTATCCTCATACGGTATATATCCAACGATTACTCCTTGGGAAAAAGTCGGACCTTACTTTAAGAAGCGGAACCCTAAATGCATTAATCTAAGCCATTCGATCTAATTATGGCGACATTCAAACCATTTGATAGAAATTCAATCTCAATATAGGGCTTGCATAGAATAATAAAACATACTTCGACTGTGTTTTGCCTAAATCATATGTAGGCTTTTTTATTTCTTTCCATAACTAAGGCAGCAAAAAATTGAGAGACAGAAAATTTTACATTGTAAAAAGTTTTTTTTATAAATGTAAGCATAGTTTGTTGGTGCTATTAGGTATAATTATTTTTTAATTGTATATTAACAATGGTTAACATTGTTAAAGCATAAACTAAATTTAGTATTTTGGCCCAAGAACGTAAAGTCCAAACAAGCTCAATTGACAAAAGCCCAAAGATGAAACAAATTATTGAAGGGGATATAAATATTTAGTTTCTCGAAGTTCCAGAATATACTTGTGAAGTATTAGATTTTTTTGTGAGAATCAGTCACGTGTAATTCTAGAATCTACCTCAAAGTTGATGTTACGTGAAAAATATCTTTGGATTAGAGCCTTCCATGGAGTAGCATAAATAGGGATGAGTTCTAGCCATTTTATAGTTTATACCAAGCCAAAAAGAAAGTTCGAGTTTAAGTGTAAAAGAAACTCCCTCTTCCAATATCTTGTCTAACTAAAGAAACTCCTACCCTCCAACAAACGTATCTTAAGATATGTGATACGTATCCCGATATGATTCATGCAATGTAAAAAACAATACACGATATGTATCCCAATTTGAAAACACTGGTGGGGGGTCATAGACTCACATCATATGATGGCTTCTATTTGTCATTCTGCTATTATTGGATTGGGACTGTTACTTTCCATGCTCTCTTTAGTGCTGATTATGTGCTTTTCTTGCAGGAAGCTGAACGAGAATTACAACAGAAGTGGAACCCTGTAGTGGAAATTAATTATAGAGGAGGAATATATAAAGGGCGTTGCCAGGGAGGTCTGCCAGAAGGGAAGGTACTTTGCTATAGCTCTGGTACATGAGTGAAAGCATCTTTTCCAGGTGTTCTCTAGTTATTTAAGTGGGAAAATTAAAAGCTAGAATTCTCAGGGGCGACTGTCTCTAACGAATGGGAGCACTTATGAGGGAATGTGGCGCTATGGTAAGAGATCGGGTCTAGGTACATTCAGATTCAGTAATGGGGATGTTTTCCGGGGATCATGGAGGGACGACGTCATGCATGGAAAGGTATCCGTTGTTCTCCTTGAGCCTGTTGGTATTTTATTACTTGAGATGCTGTGTTGAAAGTAACATCAAGATGCCAGCGTAAATTTCTTCTCTGCACATTTACCAGTTTTTTGCCCAAAACAAACATTACTGTTTTTTCAACTTCGAATTCCTAGCTGGTCAACTTTGTGTCAAAATGTCCTTGGAGTACATCCCTAGGCTTCCAACTCTGAAATTTTACTCGTATTAAAATGATTCACTTGTATACTTTTGTTTTGGTTCCCTCGAACTGACTAAATGAATCGTGGACTCTGATTATTATGAATGCATGGATAGAACTTTTCATACAGTATCCAATCTTCCCACACTTGGCTAGGAATTATCTTTATCACCAAACTTGGACCTGTATCTTGCTTGTTCCATTTGTTTTCAAAAGTGTGCTTGATTTTTATTTTGGCTTGCAGGCAAAGATTTTTTTTATCGACCAAATTTAGAAGCTGCAGGAGAAGCTACTCATTAGTTTTTACTCCTAATAATTATAATTGGAAGGATTGCTTATGGCAACCTTGGGATCATACATTCCCTTGTTCATGTAGGGTTGGATGTATTTCCACACTGGGGATAGATGGTTTGTAAACTTTTGGAAAGGAAAGGCAAATGGCGAAGGGCGGTTCTACTCAAAACTTGGTGAAATCTTTTTTGGCCATTTTAAGGCTGGATGGCGAGATGGCGACTTTCTTTGTATTGACGTCGACGGAGCAAGGTTTGTTCATTTGTCAGTGCTTTCCATTTGTTTCATTTTTCTGGTTTTAAGTTTTGGTGCCTGTACGACATGTATTTTGAAATGTTAATGTCCTGCAGGGTAATAGAAAGAACATTGGGTTCATTTCCTAGGCTACATTAGGTGTTTTATGGAAGACCCTATGTAAATTGTTGGCTCAGTAACTTGTTGGAGCCTACAGTGTGGCCTTAAGCATCCTTAATTGCTTAAGCTCAAGTTACTAGTACTAGTAACCAACATTTTTTATCGTAGATCCAAGATCACCCATGTTGACTTCTGATGAAGGATGCAGTATCATAATCTTCCCTGTGCCATCATTAGAGGTTCAGCCCAGAGACAGCACGGTATCCCACGGGTCTTTCCCTAGTGATCAGAGTGACCATAGTATTTTATGGGTCTTTTCCCTGGTGACCACACAAGGTCCCCCTCGATTGCTTACACTAGTTGGCTCTTACACCACTTGGAATGACCCATGTAAACTATTGGCTCATTAATTTGTTCGAGTCAAACAACTGGGCGCAAAATGCTTAAGTTATTGGTTACCCCCATTTAGATGGCGTTCTAAATACCTTGAGATTGGCATAGTTTTGGTTGGTCATTTTGTCAAGGTTGCTCAAATGTGTGATCCCCGTGTGCCCAGGTTCCTACAAGTCTACTGTCTACAACTAATAGGGGTGCACACGGTCCGGATTGGACCGCTTCTCTAGAAATCTAGTAACCAGACTATTCCGACCGGTTCTAGAAAATTAAAAACCAAAACCTAACCAAATACGAGTAGAACCTGTCCAGATCCAAACCGCAAGACCGGACCGGTTTTGGTTCGGTTCTTGTTCTACCCGATTGACGTTGGAACAATTTTTCACAATACATGAATTCGATAGATTATGTAGAATTTGGAGCACCGAGTGCTTGAGCTCGGCTCATTAAACTAAACGAGCCTAGAACTCAATGTCGAGCTTGGTTCGTATGTAAACGAGTCGAGCCCCTAACGAGCCGAGCCCGGTTCAATTACTAAACGAAGCCGGGCTGAAGATGTTCAATTTGTTTAAAATATTTATTTAAGGATCCTTGAAAACAAAAATCAGCTCGATTGAATATCGCTAGAGGCTTGATCAGTTATTTGCTCTATTTTTTTTTATAGGAAATTGAGTGAGGAATCGATCAAGCTCTTACTGATATTTGATTGAGTACCGAGTTAGGGTTTTAATCTTTATAAGTTTCCGATGATAATAACACTGTAGGATTTGTTTGACTGGATCCAAGCACCGTTTGGACTATTATTCCACTGGATTAATAGTGAAACAAACAGGTCCTGCAGGCCTTCAAATTTTGCCGCATTTCAACCTTTTTCGTCATTCAAATATTCCCCTTTCAAATTCTAGATGTTTCAATTTTTGCTCAATTTCTCTTGATCTCGTGTCACTGTCTGTCAGCATGTAGCTCTTGAGTTAATCAATTTGTTCTCATAAGTTTGATGCTTTTCAGGTTTGTTGAGATTTGGGAAGAAGGTGTTCTTGTAAGTCGGAAGGAGCTGGACGCTGATGCCGATTCCATATAAACCTCTTTCACTTGTATAAACCTCCTTCACTCTAATGTTTTGTAAGTTTGTGTCTTTACGATAAGTTATTCCATCCGTCTCAATGTGGGTTTTTGTAGGTAGGTAGAGGAAAAAAACCCTATCGGAAAAAAATGACCCGATGATATAGGGGTGTGTATATATACCAATAGCAAGAGTCTATATATTGAGAGGGTTATGATTCATGTGTAATTCCCCCATGCATGTAACTTCTCAATTCTACGCCCACCTATTTTTCCATGGATTATTGTCCTATTCAACTGCAATCCTTGTATTTCACGTTGATTTTTTCCTTTTCTTTTCGACAAGTGCTCGAGTGTGACATTCCATGCCGTCCCATTGTTTCCCTCGATTGATTTTTTTTCATTTGCTTTTGGTAAGCTATTTCACTGATCCTAACCAAGTACAGATGACAAGGGCATAACTCAAGCTAACA
Source organism: Vaccinium myrtillus (assembly GCA_016920895.1). Lineage (NCBI taxonomy): Eukaryota > Viridiplantae > Streptophyta > Magnoliopsida > Ericales > Ericaceae > Vaccinium > Vaccinium myrtillus. The sequence continues at coordinate 17,406,510 of CM029279.1, forward strand.
AACACAAAGCAGCTTCAGAGCAAAACACATCATCAACGCATCAGTTTTCTTGACGTTCCTCCAAGAGCTAATGTAGGGATCTGATATCAGAGTAAACAGTAGGCTATGATCCTCCAAAGTGTTGTGCTAATGTAGGGACCTGATATCAGGTTATACTTGCATTTATCATCATATGGATATTTAATGCTAGATCAGAAAAATTCCGAATAAACACAGGAGATGTGCCCATAGGTTTACAACTAATTTCATTGACAGACAAAAACATTCAAGGGAATAAACCTTAAGCTAAGAAGGCCAAAGCCCAAGTGCTCTATACGAACCTTTCATTTGTTTCTCATTTTCCTGGCCGCACAACCAAGGACAGTAACAACTAACAAATCAACCTTTTTCACTTCACTTGACACCTTTCTTGTCCTTTTCACAAGCTCAAAATACATACAGAGCTGCTTAGAATTCTAGCGAAATGACTACTCTCTAGTAATAGGGAATATATATATATATAGGAAGTTTCCTCTGAGGGATCTATTTTCCCGCACTTTTTTTGTGAGGGAGCCCTCGTAGGAAACTTTCTCTATATTAAGAAGTTTCAGGGCTCCCTCACAAAAAAAAGTGCGGGAAAACAGTTGTGGGCCATTGGATCCTACGCCCTTCACGCAATCCAATGGCTCACAACTGTTTTTTCACATTTTTTTTGTGAGGGAACCCTCATAGGAAACTTCTTGTATATATATATATGCAGATTTTCCAGTCAGGGCCCTGACTGGAGGATTTTTGGTGTTTTGAATGTTTTAAAAATTGTTTTCCCAAAATCCGAACCGTCCAAAAAGGTGTTTTTAAGGGTTCCCGCGAGAAATCATAACAAAAAAATACCGGGAAGACCTTGATCCGAGTTTTGTGAAACTACTCGGATCAAGCCCTTCCCGGTATTTTTTTGTTGATTTCTCGCGGGGATCCTTAAAAACACCTTTTAAACACATAGGACGGTTCGGATCGTCAAAAAAAATATCGGGAACGTGGAGGTCCAGAAGTCGGAAGTCCGGACTAGAAGCGGAGCCTATATATATATATATACAGAAACTATCCAGTCAGGGATAGTTACGACCCGGGATTGTCCGGACTAAGCATTTTCCGATCACATTTTGATAATCCGAACCGTCCAATGTGTTTAAAACGTGTTTTTAAGGGTCCTTATCATAAATAAATATAAAAAAAAGACCAGGACGGCCTTCATCCGAGTAGTTTTTGATAAAACTGTATTTAATCGAAAACTACTCAGTTGAAGCCATTCCTGCTCTTTTTTCTTTTTTTTTATGATTTCACGTAGGGACCTTTAAAAACACGTTTTAAACACAGTGAACAATTCCGATCATCAAAATTTGATCGGGAAATGAAAGGTGACGACAGACAAAATATGAGACCTCACATTTTGCCAGGTGGCCCCGATGACAAAGTCAATATAATCCAACAAGATCAAACACACACACATCCCCAAATACAAGCAAATAAACACAACCCGACAAGAAAACACAAATCATCGGACGAAAAAAAGAACCAAACAAAACATTACATGATGCAACCAAACCAAAAGAAAAAAGAAAAAAAATAACATATTGATTTTCTTTACGGGCGACCAAACGCGAAAAGAAGACACCGGTTCATAAATATCTATTGATTTTCATTTCATCTTTCCATCTTTATCCACCAATCACCAAGGTAAGAACAATTTCTTCATACATGGAGATACAACTAACATCTAGACTACTCCAGGTAAGGCAAGGGGAGGTGCTAAGGGGCATGAACGGGTACACACCCGCAAAGGGTGTCATACATTTTAGTACGCTACAATGACGGGTTTTCTTTAGGCTTCAAATTGAAAAGGAAAACCTGAAGATACATGCACAGCTGATTTCAATCTTCCTTTGCTAGTTGAACACTCATCTGGGGTGAATTGTAATGGTCGCTTTGAACAAGGCTGTAAAGAAAGTAGCCAAACAGCAAGACCCTGTTAGGCATAAAATCTACAGAACAGTTATAAATGTACTAATGAAGCATGCAAAAAAACATACAAGTAAATCAAGATAAATCACAATGGTCCTTTAATTTTCAGTCGCGTTTTTAATTCAGTTCCCTGAAGCTTCAAATGTGTCTTCTTTCTGTTTGAAATGCTAATTGACGAAGTGAAAAATGCTAAATACCCTTTAAAATTAGCTACATGACTCACATGTTTTTGGGTTTTCAATTTGAAATACTCGGTAAAATGACTGGAAGACCACACTGAAACAGCCAAACAGGAAAAAAAAAACTGGGGACCAAAATTAAATTGTTGCTAAAGCTACAGTAAAATGATATACCTGCAGTTCTGAGGAACCCTCCAGGATGATATCGATGATCTCTTCAAGCTCGGTGCCAAAGACATATATTGTTTCCAATCCTCAAGCATAATTCTGAGATCATGAATCTTGTTGCCCAGACCAAAACAACAATTTGCATGCATTGTACAAACTGAATTGAAATCTTTGCTCGGTTCACAGAATCCACCAAAGTTAGCAGTATTCAAGAATCTCATCTTTAGGTCTAAATCTATGATGAAAGCATCAAATTTGATAATGTTAAGGACATCCTGGTCATGGTATCCTGGATACACTTCGCGCGAGTTGTACCAGAATTTGTAAAACTCAATGGACCGGTTACTGGACCTGACAAAGTTAAATCCCCCATTTGGTCTGTTCTCCAAATCATAAGAGCTGCCCAAGAAATGATCACATGCAATTTGAAAATCTGCATCTGAATAAAAGCGGGGAAATGGGTCCCTGAACCACATGATATCAGCATCCTGGAAGAGCAAAACCAAGAATGAGAAATTGAACATGACAGGGAAGAAAATAAAAAAGGACTGGATGACTAAAGAAGACCTATTTCATCAATAAAGACGACCCTTCTGGGAAAATATCTTATAAGACAACATAAAACTAGTATAGATGAGGTTGCAGGCCACAAGTAAAAAATTACTAATTGACAAAGGAATTTACCAAAACCAGGTAATTTGACAAAAAAAAAAATAAAATTTCAACCATCACTTCTATTAGGTTTTGCGAAGCCTGATTCGGTTTGATTTGCTATACATAGGTTATAATTTATTGGTGATGTAAACCCTAGGTTATAAATACTTGCTCTACGTAGGAGCAGATGTAACTCTCGTACTCTCTTCACCGATACACATAAAAACTGGTATGAACTGCGGATGTATTCAACGATGCAGTTGGAGAACCAAGTGAAATGTCTGTCTTGGGTTCTTTGTTTCTTGCTTAATTGTTTTTCGCGCTTTCTGTGTTTGTTCGTTTGATCGTTTTCTGAACTTCTTCAAACCCCTTTACTGTTGGGTTACCGTATTCCAAAATTCTATCATGGGGCATTGCTGGTTAACCAACAAAGAGATATCATAACCCATAAATTTGATCTTCAGAATATCATAACCCATAAATTTAGTCTTCAGAATAACTTCTTTACACAACTAAGTACCATAATCTGTTTGTGTTGTGCTTCTTACTTCTAAACAAAGAAAAAATGTGGTGAAGTGATATGTGGTGCTACAAATGAAACATAATACTAGTAAACCACAATGTGCTTTCTTAAATGCCCATTATCAGGACGTCAAAGCTATTACCTAAAGTGGACTGATGCTGGTCAACCTCGAAGATCAGATAGTTTAACAGGAAAACATGTATAGCAATAATGTATTCTCTCATTAAAAAAAAGTGTACAACACGAAAAGAAGGAGAACCACCAACTTGTTTATAAAGCTGATGAAGATAATTTCGTGTTTGAATCGTTACCGTGAAAACGAAGTTGTATCCCATTTCAAGAACAGATCGTAGGAAATCGATCCTTCTCCACATCATCTTCAAGTAGTCAGGAGTCATAAAATAGGCCTCCCGAGAGAAGTCGACCCCTTCAGTGACGAGGGCAAAGCAATGGATGTGGACAACCAAACAACGAGAAAATGCTCTCTCATCTAAGGCAATAATCACCAAATGCTTCAGAAGCTTACGAGTGCCATCTCCAATTCTAAAGCTCTCAAGAAATAGATCAACAATCGAATTTGGAGCTGCCCAAGCTTCGTTTAAAGTTGTTAAAATAACTGTTCCATCTTTCATGGCAGCGTTCTTTAACACTCTTTCAAGCTTGTACTCGTCACTATCCTATGAGGGTTAAGGGAACTCAATATAAAAATATATATATATTCGCATAAAAAAAAAAATCGCCAAACACTAACAAGCACTAAATCAAAAAGAGAAAAGTTGGAAATCATGACATGAAATAGAAAACAACAAGGAATATGAATGATTTATCAACATGCCTATACCATCCATATCCTCAAAAACTTAAGCATTCATTCAACATTAAGTTGAACTTAAACATGCTTTTGAAAATGTATAAGAGGGAACATCATCCGGAAAACCTTAGAGTTGATCCCATTCTATAAAAAAGGACAAAAATTATTCAAACTACAACCAAATCAAGCCAAGTTTTGTTGCAACCTCTCCAACTTTTTAACCAATGAGCCATCAATAGAAATCACCAACATCATAAAGTAAGCAAATTAGAGATACTACTTCCAATCAAAATCAGTCTACAGATGTCAATAGATAGTGTCCCTTCCAAGTAGCAAGTTCCTTTCAAATCATCCACTGCCCACCCCACACCACCTTAGCAATCAACAAAGCTCCACAAGGAAAACCCAAACAGGTAGCCAACCCATCACCAACAATCCAAAACTTAAGCCAGATATAACATGAATTCCTTAAACTTCATGAAAACAATACAGGACATAGCTCAAAGGTACCCCATCCCGTACTTCACACCCATGAGTAAAATCTCCCTCTTAAAAACCCTAGCCACCAACCAAGAGCATCCAAGACAATTATGAAAATATGATTTGAAAAAGGTTATTCCACTAGAATCAGGGAGAAAAACGCCTTTAGGAACACTTTTTATCGGAAAGCTCACAACAAAAACCCAAAATACCAACCAATACCTCCATCGATCACCAAATCCCGTCTTCTGCATTATATGAAACAGAACTCGCAAAAAACATGATCATATGTTTTTCCAAGTCCAACCTACATGACTCTTCAACCAAGAACTGACCGTCGTCTAAAATCCTTACTATCATCCAAATAACTTTTCTGATGATTAAGGCGTTGAGGAATAAACGATGCACTAAAGCTCCTCTGAAAATCCCCATGCTTAAAAACAGTGAAACACGATACCCCAAGGCCCAAACTCCCACTCTAGCACTTCTGATCAATTTACAACCTCAAAGATAAAAAAAAAGAGGAACTCTAATTAGCGTTTCAATAATATTTGGGTGACCATATTTTGGGTACTATGTGATGACTGATGTGTCGCCAATGTATTACATTGGTAGAATCAGCCCCATTTGTCATGTATTGGAGCAAGTCCTACCAATGCATTAGTGGCACAACACATGATACCATCCAAATTATGGCCACCAAATGCAGTCTCCATAGAATTGGTTAGCATTAAAAAGAACATCACGTCCAGAAGAAAACACAACTATAGATTTCAACAACCAAAACTAAACAAAAGTTGGTTAGAAAAATGTAAATTGAAAGCAAACCCGAGCCATGACTAGCAAAGTTGAAACGCACAAAACGAACTCTCACAATCTACAATCTGTTTTGGATAACAGAGGTCTTAGGCATAGGTAGATAGTCAAACACTAAAGTAAAAACCAGATAAGAATTAGAATTAGAATTAGAATTGGGATTTCAAATCACTCCTGTAAACAAATCACTTCAAATCTATAACATTAGAGCTCTCGAACACAAAAACAGATCATGTACACTGCCTAAAACCTAAATTTGAGCTGAAACGATCATCAAAAACCTACATTTCATATATACAGCAACATGAAGCTAATTGATCACAAAGAGGCGATTAGAATGGGGGAATGGCACTTACAGGTGTAGAGAAATCAGGAAATGAGGGGATGACGTGGCGAAGGGGAGAGAATGTTTGTATGCGGGCCAAGTTGGCAGCTTGAAGAGGACGAAGCAGGAGAGAGAGGCGGCGAGGAAGAAGCAAACCACGACGATAGAGCGGCGGAGGAAGGAAGAGGAGGAGTCAGGCAGCATGACGCCGCCGAGGGAATTACCGGCTCTGGAACGGACTCGCCGCCGGTGGAATGCCAGTCGTCGGTGTCCCGGTAGTGGGTTCAATCTCATTGACGATGGAACGGACCATGCTCCTCCTAAAGAGAGACAGAGAATGGTTTCGTAGATTTTTTGATATAAATGATTAATTACATTATAAAACTATTAATTCAATGCTTTTCATTAATGACATGTTTCCAACAAATTTCTGATTACGTGTCAATTAATTACTGAATGTTTTAATTTTATATGTATGTAAACACTGCCACAAATTTTTTTTTTCCCGGGCCAACTTGCGACTGCTACACCATTTACAAAAGTCTTACGAGTTGATCCACTCAAATTGGCTTGTTAATTTTTTGAATTTTTTTAATTCATTTTTTTTTTTTGCGTCAAAATTTTCACGTTTTTTATTCGTCTAACTTGAGCTGACTTTTAATTGTATATTTTCCAAAAAAATCGGGTAATTCTCATAATTTAAGACTTTTATGTTTGACTTAAGCTAGATTTTGATGAGATATTTCTCAAAACAAAAAAAAATGACATAATTCTCAAAATTTTGAATTTTTTCCATTCCTCACGTCGAGATGAATCAAAAGACGTGAAAACTTTAACGCAAAACTAACAAATGGGGAAAAAAATTAAATAAAGACAAATCAAAAAATACTTAAGCAAATTTTCCGCTTCCTCAGAGTTTTCATCCCCGTTAGTTTGAATGATTATGTTGTCATTCTTTTTATTTATGAAATACATTGTTTACCCTTTTTAGTGATACATATTAGTAATATTAATATATGTAGAAATATTTTCCTAATTAAGAGGGATTTGATTAAGTTTTATATAGTTTCCTAATAAAGGAGGATTTGGTTTGACTATTTCAAATGAAATTTTTGAAATGGTGGATGATTAATTTTGTTGCCTAAAATCATGAAATTTTTAAAATGGTGGAGATTCAAAATTGAGTGGAATTATTCTATTCTAATTAGAGATTATTTCTACCGGAAAACCAGAGGAAATGAGTGGGGGAATTTAAAGTGACATGTCCCAGAATTTTCGATAGGGAAGATAAGTGAGACTAATCAATTGCACATTATGGTAAAATAAGTCAATAGCAATACTCATGAGACGAATATTCATGGTAAAAATATGTCCACAAGATATTCTGGTCATTATGGTAAAAAAATCAAACTAGGAACAATAAAATATGGTAATATTTATTGACTTAAGAACTTTAATCGTGGAATAAGATATGGCTACAATACCTTCCAATAATCATGGTAAAACTTACACCCATAATATTATTGTAAAAATAAAAATCACATGTTTTATTTTTACCATGATTTATATTAAGTCTTCTTATGTCGATATAACTTGTTGTTTTTCTGATTTTTCTACCTTCTATATGAGAGTCGTTGCGTGGGCCTACTGTAACAACCCGGATTTTTGGCCTATATTTTTTCAAATAAAATTATGTTATTAAAATTCTACTAAAGTTTATTTTTTTATTTTATTATTAGTATTAGACTAATATCTTAATTGTTTTAAATCCTCATGTTTTTCCCTAAATTATATTATTACACACACGCATGTGAACATATACATATACTGATGCATAAACATCTCCTTCCCTCCTAACCAATCTAGTCCAATTACCCTAACTAAACTCTCCTATCATTCCATCAACCCATCATTCAAACCATCACAAAATGTTTAACCATTTTTGGTCTTTCTTTCCCCTAGCCAATTAGATTTTTACACACCCCCAAATTACTTTTCCTCAACCCTTGAATAATAAGCCATACCCACACACTCCATTAACCACTAGATTTTGGCCTAACCAATAAAACCCCTTCCTGTCACGCCCTCATTTTTATAAAAACAAAAATAAAGAAATTCCTTACAATTAATAAGTCAAATGATAAAATATTTCCATAAATCCTCCCCAAGAGGTTTCCATTCAAAATGTACATCATTAATCCATTGGCAAATCAAGTATTTGGGCACCCTTGCCCCAAAGGTGAAATCAAATATTATCCCATAAGTTATTACACAAGTCCAAATTGTTAGAAGATTGAATAACCAAAAGTTACATTGTCATTTATCAAAATACAGAACTTGAGATGGAAAAATATCTTCATGCATGCATAAGCTTCACATAATGCATCACTCCACAAGCATCCGATCTCATGCTCCATGTTGTGTACCTGGGAAAGATAGGGTGAGCTCACTAGCTCGTAGGGAAAACCATACTACAACCGCTAGGCATATAAATATGATGAGTGCACATGATGTGGTTTGCCAAGATAAGAGATGCTCAAAGGAACACAACGGAAGCTAAAACAAGGGATACGTGTCCAAGAAGTACCCACGTGTCCAAAGTGATATCAAGTGTCCAAAAAGATTTCAAGGTGTCCCAGAGTACCCATTAGTTCATTAAGTTTGTCAAAATCATCAACAAGTATCACACATGTCCAAAACCGTGTCCAAGTATCCATTGTTACCAAAATACCATATGTACCTCAAAACATTTTCATTTCCAAGTACTCAACACCACCTAAGTTTTCCATCTTTGTTTCACCAAAACTACGCAAGTTACTCACGCAAGTTTAAAACCAAGTCCACAAGTCGAGTTTCGACAAAACACCATAGATAGTCCAAAATCTCATTTCCCGTTTCTTTCATTGAAGAAAACCATCATTTTCATTAAAACTAGGGATTTAATCCCTCTGCCGGGTTCCATAGGCCCAGCGTGCCTCTGCCGGGTTCCATAGGCCCCGCGTGCCTCTGCCGAGTTCTGTAGGCCTCGCGTGCCTCTGTCGGGTTCCATAGGCCTCACATGCCTCTACCGGGTTCCGTAGGCCCCGCGTGCCTTTTATCAAAAAATTTACCAAATGATGGCATTGGTTTAAAACACCTCATTATCACAAACATTTCATTAAAACTTTCATAACAAATCCATTTCTCCATTTCATTTCACCAAAACATCCCTTTTTTGATAAAATGAGTTACACGCACACTCACACACGCATTTAAAATCCAATAACCTTTCACGCATCGTTAAGTGACATATTTAGTTATGATTTTATAATTCTCGAGTCAAAACATGAATCAAATGATACCAAAGGTCAAATACGAGAAGGAATGGGCAATCGGGGGTCAAACAGACGTCAAAGGGTGGCCGAAAACCACCCAGAAAATAGGGGCAGCAACATAGAAACAGGGGCAGCAACATAGAAACAGGGGCAGCAGCTGCCTTGTCCAGAAAATGGCAGATTTTCACCTCTAGGGTGTGGAATTTCAACCCAAAACACAAATGTGATAGTTTAGGCTCAAATTGGAAATGCTAGGCAACAATTAAACATGGAGGGAGGTCAATTCCACTCCCAATTTCATCAATCAACAATCAATTTCGTAGATCACAAAATTAAAGTGAGAAAAACCCATACAAAGAGGGAAAACATGAATTTCAAGGAAATTGAAGTCAAGAACAAGATATGTTCAACATATCACAAGTATATAACTAGAGGAGGTAGTAATTGTTTCCCTACCTCAAAGTTTTGCTTGAAAATGGAAGATGAATGGAACCCTAGGTGTAGAAACCTTCAAATCCCGAAACTTGAGCTCCCGGTGCAAATCCAAAGCAACCCGAACTCCACACGGTGCGTAGAACACGAAAATGGTCTTGGTTCTTGAAGTGGTTGAGTGAGGAGGGAGAGTTTTGAGCTTGAAGGTGGCAAAAATGGAGGAGAAGAGAGAGAGAGAGAGAGAGAGAGAGGGAGCCGATCGGGTGGAGAGGGAGGAGAGAGTGTAATGTTTTTATTTTTTTGCAAATCTTCCCCCACACACTACTACACTACACACCCAAATGTGACTTGTGTATATAATATGTGACCACAATACTTATTTTCGTAAACCAAACTTTACTTTAATTTATTTATGAAAATAAGGAAGTACCCCCCATTTGGAAACAATGGCATTTCCAGAATTTTGAAATTTCAATCACATCAAAATCTCATCCCCCCACTTTTAGTTCAAAACCGAAAAAGGCACATTTTTCTCCAAAGAAAATGGGTGAAAGATGACTTTGCTTTACTCAAAATTAACTTCTGATTATACCGTTGTGATTGGAAAAATCCAAGGAACAATTACCGGGACTTTTTATCGACCAAATCGAAACTTCTCCAAAAAGTGATTTTTCAAAAAAGTAATTAAATTTTCTGGTTCTTTACACTTCCCATTTCCATTTTTCGGCAGAGAGAGAGAGAGTACCCATTCCCCATTTCCATTTTTCGGAGAGAGAGAGAGAGAGAGAGAGGGAGAGAGAGATCATCACCATCATATATCCTCCACTACCCTTGTCTTCATTCTTTATTTTTATTTTTATTGTTTCTTTCCTTCTTAATTGCCGAGAGGGAGAGTAAGAGATTACTGGGTAAAAAAAGGAAAAAGAAAGGAAGAAAAGAAGAAGAAAGAAAGGAGAAGAGGACAAATGTTTCCATGCACCCACACCTGACACCACCAATTTCATTTTCGGGTAGCCCATGTACCCTTCATAAAACTCCATTTTTCTCCAACTTGGTGTGGTTTTTAGGCTTAGGTTTCTTCATGAAAGTTTTAGATCACTTCAAGAGCTAAGTTTTCGACACAAGAATCGTTGAAAATGGTTGAAGTTCGACTGCTCTATTGCTGTCCAAAGTTCAGTGCGAATTTGCGACTTTCACCACAAAACTTTTCCTTTAAACCGAGCTTATTCTTCCGGACCAAAGGTAGATTACTCTAGACCTTTTAATTCCTAAGTATATTACATGTATCATAGACTTGATTTATGTGTTTGATGTTTAATTGATCCTTGGAATTTGCATATAATTAATAAAACTTGGAAAGTATGGCTTAGTGTTAAAACTGTCTTGGTACCGGTTAGATCAGTCAACTTTGGGAACTCGTATAAAATACTACGAACCTCTTATGGGGTTGATTTTTATGTCAAATTGTAGATACACTTCTTATCTTTAAATGGACGCTAGAATCGCTTAAATCGGATTTATAGAACTCTAGAAAAAGCTGATTTTAGTAAATGATGGCAAATCTGGACAGTCTAGATTCAAAGACGTTTTTTGTATATCTTAAACTCATTTTTATGAAATATGTTCTATATAAAAAATGTTGATAACATCCTATTATATTATCCTGTTAAATATCATAAATTTAGGAGCTGCTTTGATATGCTTTTGAAATACATTTCGTAATAACAAAATCTGTCAGGCTTGGGTAAAGCATTGAGTTCTAACACTTTATTGGAAGACTTAAAAATTTTATTTTTCAAATCTGTTTTTACTAGAACTTAGACAAGGTGTTGTGAATACATATGAATTTTTATAGCTCTTCAATCCATCTCCTTAAACCCTAAACGATCAAGTTTTCATATAGTGTAAAAACTAGACAGATTCTGTTCAAAGCCCTTTTGGGTTAGAGTAACTTTTGCTTTTGGAAATATGTTCTTCAACAAAAATGTTTCTAACACCCTAAATAACTTGGCCATAAAATTTCATAGTAATTGGATTTTATTGATAGATGATTTTGGCTAAACACTAAGGTGAATAAAATATGTACTTTTTGGTAAATAAGGAGCTAAGACTTAAAACTCATGTTTCTATATTAATTCGATATCATCGTACAAGTTAATGAATAATCATTGTTCTTAGTTGTGATTGAACTGTGGTGATATTATGAATTGTTATGTATCATTTCAAGTTATGACTTTGTTGATTGAGCGGTAATGTTACTGAGAACGTAGAAAGCGCGTTAGGTTCATTGAATTAGTTGCGGACTTGGAGAGATCACCTAGATGTTTAAGTTAATGAAAATTTAAATAAGGATAATGGATGGTGATTGATGAGATCTGGGGAGACCATCCTGCAGAGTCTCAGTTTTATGATTGGCGGTCAGCCAGATTATGCAGTATTGGATATACCTATGTGTTGTATGTGCATCTCGAGGTAATGTGTTGTATGTACAACCTCACGTGTTGTATGTACGTCTCAAGGATTTGTGTTGAATGTGCATCCTTATGCGTTGTATGTGTATCTTGAAGAATGCGCTGTATGTACATTCTAAAGGGGGGGAAGTGAATCTTGAAATGATGGAAAGCTGAATGTTGTGTTGATTTGGAGACTGATCCATGAGATGGTCGGAATTTGAAACTTGTGAGAAATGAAAATGGAACTCTGTGATAATTAGGGAAACGAAAATGTATCGATCATAGTATGTCAATAATTTGGAAAGAAAGTTGAACAATGAGATGGGTAGAGTATTGGGATTATTTGAGAGTATGATTGCTCAAGGTAGTTTTCACTACGTTGAAGATTATTCATTGAATCTATTTATTTGATCCCTAATGTTGTATTGCCTTTATATCAAATTGTGTATTACTTGTAATGTAAGCGTTAACGGGTAGGAGTATATCTGTTGAGCGTCATTCGCTCATGGTATTCGTGTACCCTGGCTTTTCATGCCAGGTATTGAAGACGGAATTGAAGGACAAGATGAAGATAAGGGTAGAGCCCAAAGGAGGACAAAAGATGTCGAGCCCTAGATTTTGTACTTGTTACTGCTCTGTTTCCTTTTTTTCGAAATCAAGTTTTAAGTTGTCATCTTATTTAGTAATTGAATCTATTTCGTCAAATTGGTGAAATCAAACTATGCTTCCGTTGTTATTTAAGAAATTGACTTTTATTTAATGGAATCATTCTAGAAAATATATTTTATTAACGTGTCTGAATTTCGGGGCGTTACACCTACATAGATAAGGGGTATATAGAAAGACAATACACATAGGCCCGCGGAGCGGGTATAGTATCCTATAATATTTACCATGAATTAACCATGTTACAAAATATTGTTTACCAATTTTTTTGGTCATAGGATTAAAAATATCAAAACAAATCCCAGTTTTATGGTAAAAAAGTACTTAATGACCTGTAAATATGGTAATAATTATTGACTTAACATCTTAAATCATGATAAAAAAAAATGTCAAAAACCATTGACATGATTGCCGGTTCCATTTTAACCATGATCGCTAGAGTATATTCAAGGATCATGGTAAAAATTGTAACCATGATTGCTGGATCAAGGACTTTTGGATGAAAACATAAAGAATTACAGGAAAAATCATTTATGTTTTCATCCCAAAAATCTTTACCCTATAGGCAAAGAAATACAAAAGATTCTTTTTATGTTTTCATCTAAAATTCTTTATATTTTCATCCAAAAAATCCTTACCCTATAGGCAAAGAATTTTTGGATGAAAACATAAAAAATTTTGGATGAAAACATTCGTTTTAGTCCTTATTCTCATAGTATAAATATTTATATATATAATAAATGGCAAAAGTGGGTTTATTTGAATTTCTGGATGGAAACATAACTTCAAAAAGAGTACAGGATGAAACTCTAATTTGAAGTGGGTGGAAGATGATTATTTAAGTGGTCCTAAAAATTTTGATGCAAAACTAACAAATGGTGAAAAATTAAATAAAGACAAACTAAAAAATACTTATGTACTACTCCGTGACTCTCTCTCTCTCTCTCTCTCTCTCTCTCTCTCTCTCTCTCTCTCTAAGGGCTCATTTCACTAAAAAAAAAATCAAGCTACTTCATTCCACTAACTCAAAAGAGTTAAAAAAAAAAAGCTAATACATTCCACTAAACTTAAAAAAAGCTAGCTTATTCTGAAATCCAAGATAAGTCATTCCATCACAATACATCAATAAAAGAAAATCAAATGCTTGGTTGCAATCTTTCTCTCTCTAGAATGGGAGCCCCTCTCTCTAGAATGAAAGCCCCACCACTTTTGTGGTACCGATACCATTCTACCCCCACTAACCCACCTCAACCCCCTCACCTCTGTACGGGGATAAATTCCACATAAGCCTGGATCACGTGCTTCCTTGATTCAACCCTGAATCTGCAAAACAGAAAGAGGGTTGGAGCACCTTTGCCTCTCGTCGGTAAAGGCCCTCCATGCCTAAGTTAGTATCTCGTACTATAAACTCTCAAACCACAATGCGTATGAAAATGGGGTTTCACAACGTACCTTTCTTCATGGGTATGGTCTTGTATTTATAGGTGTGGATAGTTTGCAGATTAGGGCGTCCCATGCATTCTGTTTCCTATTAGCTTTAGGAATCCATCTCCTAATAGGACTTTGCTATTAGGGCCAAATTTCCATATTCTGCTAGATCTCGTATAGCAGAGGTCTTTCTTTCCATCTAGGATTCTTTCTTATATGGGGTTCATTCCTAATTTCGTTAGGAATTCTCATACTAATCCCTCATCCAACGGGATTACTCCTTATCTCGTAAGGAACCGTCATAGTTTATTCTGGAATGTCCCACCGCCCTATACGTGGCGGTGATGTGCTTCCACGTAGCTCGGAATAACCCATACATAGCTCAGCTCATCGCGCCGTGCTGAATTATGTATTCCAGAATGCTATTTTAGGTTATACCCGTAGCCTACCTAGCTCGGCCATATCAGGGGCATCCTTTTATGTTCCACGCCAAGCTAGTGCATCCTGACTTATTAGTTTACTTTTATTATACTGATTATCCCTGGTTAACACAGCTCGGCACAGGGCTAGGGCTCCCCTATGTGGTGTCGAACTTCTCACCATCACATGGTGACTGCTAAAGGCACGTGTTATGCCCATTATTAGGGTAGTTAGGTTTTACCCACTCCAATTGCTCCCCAGCTCTGCCACTGCTGTCATTTGTCAGCGGTGCGCAGAGCTCCAACGGATCTTGATGCATCCCTTGCACGCCTCCCCCTCACGTGGGGGGCAGGGTTACTTTCGCATTAAATACGAAGTGACCCGTTGGTGGATCGGATAAGCCCAAAGGAGGATTTTGCTGACGTTTCTCACGCGTCACACCCCACTTTCATGGGGTTTCGGGCGGGATAATGATCACTCTTTCCCCCCAAAATCCTCTAAGTCTCAAAAAAACCTTCCCCTCCTTCCATCTCCTTTACCATAAGCAAAAGAACAAGAGAGGGAAAGTTTCGTCTGTTATCTCCGTTGTTGTCAAAGCTTGATTTCCGAGGACGACGACTCCGTTTTTCGTTGGAAACTGCTTCCATCGTCGGAAAAATCCCTTTTTAGGCCTAAAAAAATCTTGTCATGTAAGTCTTTTCACTCAAACCGCCATTCCCGTCATACTCTTTTCTCGTTCCTGTTCATC
Source organism: Vaccinium myrtillus (assembly GCA_016920895.1). NCBI lineage: Eukaryota > Viridiplantae > Streptophyta > Magnoliopsida > Ericales > Ericaceae > Vaccinium > Vaccinium myrtillus. The sequence goes on from CM029279.1 coordinate 17,421,925, forward strand.
TTCTTCTTTTTTGCTTGGGTTTCAACTGTGAAGCCCTAACTTAGTAAAAATGGGAAGACATAGGGCCCTTCTTAGTACCCCTGAGAAAGTAGCGGAATTTCGTAGAAAGTACGAGATTCCCGCCGATGTTCAATTTCGGTTGAATAGACGTGATGACCTAGAGGAGGAGGGTCAGGACCAGGATAAGATTCACATTCCTCTGATTTTCATAGTTGAGGGTGGCCTGAGGTTTCCTCTGCACCCGTTCTTTAGGGAGGTCTGTAATAGGTGCAGACTTAACCCTATGCAGCTGTGCCCTAACATTGTTAGGGTAGTCATGGGCACAGTTGCCCTGAATAGGCTGCTCGACCTGCACCTGGACTGGTGGGACTTACACTATCTATATAGTGTAGTCCCTACAGCTGATAATAATTATTATTTCAAGGCCAGAGACCCTGATTAGAAGTTCATCACTGATCTGCCCAATTCCTCAAAGGGCGACGGGGATGACTATCGCGTAGTCACCGGCAATTGGGAGCCAAGGGATGCTGAGGGGGACACTATTGGCTTTGCCTGCCCCACAGCCACAGGCCAACCACGTTAGTATTCAATCCCTGCATTATTCCTATATTTCTCGTCCTTTCATAAACTGCTATTGATCATTTTTTCCTTATGTTGTTCCTTTTGTTTTGCAGCGAGCAATCTAAACCATGGCGGCCGTCTGATCCACGGGAGGCTCCACCGTGAAGAGATAGCACTAGCTCTCTACTTTGACGGATTTGAACCAACTCCTATTGGTCTCGGACGTGCATCCCACCTGCTACTGGACTACACCCCAACTTACTAGGGTGGTATTAGAAGAGTTGGCGAGCCAAGATCAAGACATCCCTGGCCTCCAGCTGCTCCCCTTATTGCTCCACTTGCTCCAGCCGATCTGAGGAGCACAAGATCACGAAGAGGCCGATCTAGAAGGGGAGCAACACGTTCCCGTGCTTCGAGAGATCTCCAACAACAGATTACGTTCGCCCACGTCCCCGAAATTCCAACTGCCATCCCCATCATCACAACAGGGGGCTCTGGACCGAGTAAGTCCGATAGAGCAACAGAAGAAGCTGCTGAAGAAACAGAGGAAGAAAGGTTTGATCATCGTGCTGCTGTTCTTTCTCTTGCCGAGCAGTCCCTCCTTCTTGCAGACTCGGACTCATCAGGATACTGGCCCTCCCCTAAGCGAAACATGCCTCTTGAACCTCGGCGGGCGGTCTTCCCGTGCTCCCCTAGCCGTCCATACTGTCACCCCTTCTCAAACACCAATCGTCTCTCTTCCCGAGCAACAGAGGGACAAGAGACCAGCGGAGAGTCCTCAAAACGCTCAGCCTCCCCTGCAGAGGAGGAGGACTGGAGACTCGAGCTCTAGTCAACACCTCACCGACTCTCCACCTCTGGTACAGCCCTGGGCCCCTGTTGTGGCTCGTCCTGACGGTACCCCCCCCCCCCCCTTCTCACAATGACTGATAAGATTTCCTCTATGGATGTGGCGTTTTGCGTTTCCCGAGCTGCGCTCCTTCCTCTGGATATGGACAGGGAGAAGAGCAATTCCTACGATAGCCTCATGAAGTCCATATTCCAGTCCCGCACCAAGGTGAAGAGATTTTCCGATTATGTCTTCTATCGTATTTAGACCGCTGTTTTTCCTTACCAATCGTTTTCGTATTGCAGATTATGCAAAAGGTGTCCATCGGCTTGGAGAGAGCCAAAGACGCCGAGAAAGAACTAAAAAAAGAGCAAAAGAGGGCGGAGAGAGCGGAGAAAGAGAGTGCCCAATATGCTCAATCTCTAAAAGATGCTTGGGAGGCGGTGGAGGGATTGATGGGAGAAAATGCTGAGTTGAAGAGGAAAGCTGAAGAGGTTGAACGTGAACTCCGTCAACAACTTGCTGCTGCAGAGGCTAGAGCAGAAGTTGAGTATGACCAGGTTGTTGTTGTGATCACCGACAACCATAGAGCGCAGATGCCAGCCGTACAAGACGCTATTTGGGGTGATGTTTGGCAGAGATGCCTTAGCAAGCTCGAGGTGGACCCTTCCTCTCCTCTCTGGGCTAACATGGAGTTACCAAGCGAGGCAGCTGCTGCTCAAGCCCATCTCGACGCTCAGGCACAGCCCAACTCCAAAGCTCAACCTGAACCCCTTCCGGAGCAGATCCAAACAGATGAAGCCATCATTGAACTCACCGTCCTAAGAGACGGTATTGCTGAGGACACTGTTGGAGGTGACAACCCTGACCCCAATCATGCCACTGTTGTCAAAGGGCAGAGTGAAGAGGTTTGATGCCTAGGTCACTTTTGATGATCAGCCCTGCGAGGCTTTGCTCGGCCGAGTGTGGCCTTTTTAATACTCTTCTCTCACTCGATTTTGTATTCTGTTTTCGTACTTATAATTTTGTTGGACCGAGCATTTCGTACTTGTATTGCAAACCTTCCCAGTGTTTTCGTACTCCTTACCAAGTATCCTCATACCTGAGTATTGTGCAGTGTTTGTTGCAATACTGAGTCTCTTCGTACCCAGCTTACTTATGCAATATTCGTCTGCATTTCTAAGTGTTTTCGTACTTAGTAATTTACACCAAGTATTCTCGCACCTGGATTGTTGCATTCTTCGTTGCAAATTCTAAGTTTTTCCGTACGTAGTAATTTACAACAAGTTTTCTCGTACTTGAATTGTTGCATTCTTCGTTGCAAATCTAAGTTTTTTCATACTTAGGAATTTATGCTAAGTGTTTTCATACTTAGGGTTTTGCTGCAATATTCGTTGCAAATCAAGTTTTTTCATACTCAGAGATTCATTGCAATATTCGTTGCAAATCTAGAGTTCCAAGTGTCTTCGTACTTGGATTTATTAATATGATTGGAATACACATACTCCTTGCTCCCCAATAGGAATCCAAATTTGAGATAAATTTTGGTTCGTATTAATCAAAACCACAATAAGAAAAGATAAAATCTCATTAATATCAATAAAAAATCTGAATAACTGATGTTGGTGATTTCATTCTTAATCCCAACTAGGTACTAAAAACAAATGTGAATTTATCCGCATTCACTAAAAAAGATGTGATTGTATTCGTAATCACATAAACAAATTACTGGTAAAATTTTCGTAGGTTTTGGACGTTCCATGGCCATGGCATTGGGTCTCCGTTTAGGTCGGCCAAACGATAGGCTCCAATGCCACCAATCCCTACAATCTTGTATGGGTCTTCCCAGTTCGGCCCAAGCTTTCCATCAGAGGACACCTTAGTATTGGCCAAGACTTTTCTTAGGACTAAATCCCCAATCTTGAACTCCCTTGGCTGCACCTTCCTGTTGTAACTTCTTCTCAGCTGCTCCTGGTATGTTGCCAATGTAATAAGTGCACACTCTCTTTTTTCCTCGGCAAGGTCGAGCTACTCGGCCAGGGCCTTATCATTGCCTCCAGACTCCACAAGAGCAGTGCGATTGGTCGGCAAGTCAATCTCCAATGGGATCACCGCCTCTGTCCCGTAAGCGAGGGAATATGGCGTTTCTCCCGTAGATTGCCGAGGAGTGGTCCTGTATGCCCAAAGTACGGCTGGTAGCTCGTCTGGCCATTATCCCTTCTTACTTTCCAACCTTTCTTGAGACTCTTAAGGATGGTCTTGTTCGAAGCTTCTGCTTGCCCATTGCTCTGCGGGTAGGCTGGGGTCGAATAGTAGTTTCTAATGCCGTACTCAGCACAGAAGGCTTTGAATTTCTTGCCGAACTGGGATCCATTATCTGAAATGATGGAGTAAGGTACTCCAAATCGTGTAATGATCTTGTTCCAGACAAATTTCTCTACCATGGCCTCCATGATCTTGGCCAGAGTTTCACCCTCTATCCATTTAGTGAAGTAGTATGTGCCAATGAGGAGGAATTTTCTTTTCCCCGTGGCCATGGGGAGAGGACCCACGATGTCCAATCCCCATTGCGCAAACAGCCACAGACTTGTTAAAGGAAGAAGATCCTCCACTGGAGCTCGGATAAGAGGGGAATATCTTTGGCACTTTTCACATTTCTTGACAAAAACCTTTTCATCCTCTTGCATGTAAGGCCACCAGTACCCCTGGGATATCGCTCGGTGGGCTATTGACCTTCCACCAGTGTGTCCTCCACATGTTCCAGCATGGATCTCATGGAGGAGTTTTTGGACTAAAGCTGGATGTACACATAATAAATATGGACCAAGGAATGATTTTTTGTAAAGCTTACCTTCTGGAGAGAGCCAGAAACGTACTGACTTGGTTTTGATCTTGTGAGCATCCCTTTTGTCTTCTGGCAAAGTCTCATCTCGTAGGTATGCCACTATTGGTCCATCCAGCTTCGTCCAAGCTCTGTTTCCTTAACCATCTCTACTGCTCGGCCAATGCTTGACTCATTCAAGTAGTCCACAACCACTGTACGACGGTACTCTGTCTTGATTGCCGACCCTAAGCATGCTAGTGAGTCCGCATGTGCATTCTTCCCTGAGCTGATTTGCTGGATATGGACCTCTTCAAACTGGTCAAGCAGATCCTTGGCTGCCTCAGAATATGCAGCCATCTTCTCGCTCTTTGCAGCGTACTCTCCTGAAAGTTGATTAACAACTAGCTGTGAATCGCAAAATACTCGTAACTTACTGACCTTGAGTTCTATGGCACTCCTGAGTCCAGCGAGCAGGGCTTCGTACTCTGCCACATTGTTAGTGGCACTAAACCCCAGCCGTAGTGCTTGCTCCAGCACCAACCTTCTGGAGAGAACAACACCACTCCTACTCCTAACCCTTTGTTGCAAGCCGACCCGTCAACGTACAACCTCCACTCTTCTGGATCTAGCTCGTCCTTTCTTGTTGGCCGCTCAGGGACAATGCTTTGCTCCTTCTCGTGGAGAGTTGGTGGTGGTGGAGCTACTGTCGGAGTGAATTCTGCTATGAAGTCAGCCAAAAATTTTCCTTTTATTGCCGTTCTGGGCTGATAATCAAGGTCAAACTGGCTCAACTCAATGGACCACTTAGATATTCTGCCAGAGAAATCTGCCTTCCTAAGCAAAGCCCTTAGTGGATATTCAGTAAACACAGTAATGGGATGTTGTAAGAAGTAGTGTGGCAACTTTCTTGAAGTAGTGACAAGAGCATATACCAATTTCTCCAATGGTAAATACCACGTTTCTGCGTCCAACAAGGCCTTGCTCACGAAATAGATTGGAGCCTGCTCTATCCCCTTTATTCGCAGGAGAACCGAGCTGACTGCGTGCTCGGATACCGCTAGATATAGTATCAACCGCTGCCCAGCTTCTGAAGTATTGAGCAAGGGTGGTGATGATAAATAAACCTTCAACTCCTGAAAATCCTGCTCCTGCTCGGCTCTCCACTCATATCCTTCTCTCTTCTTCAAAAGTTGAAAGAACGGCCTGCATCTGAGGACTTACTAATAAAACGGTTAAGAGCTGTTGCCATCCTTGTTAGTCTTTGAACCTTTTTCGTGGTCTTAGGGTTTTGGAGATTCTGAAGCGCGGTAATTTGATCTGGGTTGGCCTCAATCCCCCTTTCTGTCACCAAGTGTCCTAGGAACTTTCCCGAGCTGACCCCAAAAACACACTTTGAGGCATTCAGCTTTAACTTGTATTTCCTTAGTATGTTGAAAGTCACCTTTAGGTCGACAAGATGATCGGTCTTCACCTTGCTTTTTACCACCATATCGTCTATATAGACCTCCATGGACTTTCCGAGCTGATCCTTGAACATCTTAGTAACCAGTCTCTGGTAAGTCGCCCCAGCATTTCTTAGCCCAAACGGCATGACCTTGTAGCAGTAGAGTCCTCTTGGTGAGATAAAGGACGTTTTTTCTTGGTCTGGCTCATACATAGCTATTTGATGATATCCTCGATATATGCGTCAAGGAAACTCATCCTTTCAAAGCCCGACGTGGCATCTACTAGTTGATCAATCCTGGGGCGGGGAAAGCTGTCCTTGGGGCATGCTTTGTTGAGGCTGGTGAAATCCACACAGACTCTCCACTTCCCGTTTTTCTTTTTGACAACAACAGTGTTAGCCAGCCAGTCCAAATAGCTCACCTCTCGTATGGCATCCACTTCAAGCAGCCAATCTACTTCTTCAATCACAGCGTCTGCGTGCTGTGGTGCCGACCTTCTCGCCTTTTGCACAATAGGTTTGTGCTGAGGATCTACGTTTAAATGGTGGCAGATCACCTTGGGGTTTATCCTGGGCATCTCCTGGGGAGTCCAAGCAAAAACATCAATATGCTCCTTTAAAAAAGCAACCAAATCTCTTTCTTCCTGTTCGGCAAGTGTTTCTCCGATCAGGAAGTACCGTTCTGCATCATCCTCCTTGATCTGTATTTTCTTTAATCCTTCCACCATCTTCTTGGTGGGGTCACCCCCAACGTCCTCCAAAGTAGGTTGGTCTGGTACTTCGACTGTCTGAACTAGTTCTGCCCTCGGGGATCCTCTCATCACCATGTTGAAACATTGGTCGGCCACTTTTTGGTTACCCCTAATGCATTCAATACCGTCCGCGCCTGGATACTTGATTTTCTGATGGTAGGTGGAAGGGATAGCTTTCATCTTGTGCATCCAAGTTCTCCCTATAATCACGTTATAGGAGGACGGCAGGTCTACCACCAAGAAATCAGTTTTAAGAACAACTGATCCTGCTCTGACAGGCAGCGTGACCTTTCCCATAGGCCATACTGTCTGTGCGCTGAAGCCCACCAGGGGGACCAAACACTTCTGTAGCGAGCTCGGCGGGAGCGTGCTAGCTCCCTGATCCACAAGGATTTTTTCCACGTCATATTCCCCTATTCGTAGGGTAATTACCAATGCATCATTATGGGGTACTAATACCCCATCTAGATCGCCATCAGCGAAGGTAATGGGAGTCTCCATTACTCCTTCAGTCCTCGGCCTCTTCGTGCCGAGCTTCATGATTTGCTTCACCTGCCCGTTGATCCTTTGAATATGCCTTATCTCGTTGCTTGTGTATGGGGTAACTAATCCATGTATCATATGGATTGTTCCCTTTGGACCCTTCTCGTAGTCCATTTCTTCTATCAGCTTGGCATCCTTCTTATCATCGGCCAAAAATTCCCTAAGATGGCCTTCTAACACTTTTTCATTCAAAAACTGTTTGTACTCCACGCAATCTTCAGTCATGTGACCCCAATCTATATGGTAGCTGCAATGCTGGTTTGTGGCCCTCCTCCTCTCTGGGTTCCCTGTCATCTTTGGGGGCCTTTTGAACCATGGCTCATTCTTTATCCTGTATAGCATCTTGTAGATCGGAATATTGAAGGTTGCCATGATGCTAAAGTAAGACTTGGGATCTGGATCAGCCTTGTCTTTCTTCTGCTGCGTATAGTCCTTTCTTCCTGTTGCGTACTCCTTCTTGTACACCTTTGATTCTATCACTTTCCTTTCGGGAAGCTGTGGTTGTCCTGCCACAATCTTCCCTTCAGCTTGTGTAGACACCCCAATTTTGAACTCGAGATGCGCTCGAGCATTTCCAATGATGAAACGGACCAATCATGATTACCTGGAACTTGTGAGTTTGACTTGAATTTGATCAAAATCAACCAAACACCATCCCAAGCAACCAAAACAGCTCAAACCAAGCCAAGCCAACAATTTGCCATTAATCACCTTGAGCGCTCAAGCCAATGGCCTTGAGCGCTCAATCCTGGGAAAGCACCTTGAGCGCTCAAGCCCACGGCTTTGAGCGCTCAACTCTGATCCAGTCAGCAACTTGCAGAGTATCTCATCATGAGATTTTCTGCATGGGGAGCGTCTGGGATGATCTTATACGATCTTTATACGTACAATGTACTCCACTAACTCCAAAAATACACCAAAAATACTCCTGAAATACCAAACCCACTCTTTCTCTCTCTTCTCTTCCCTCCCACTCACTCTATAAAAACCACCAGGCACCCCTGGTTTTGGGGTTACCAACTCACACACTCCAGCTCCCAAATCCTCCAGAAAATCGATCATTTCTCTCTCTCTCTCTAAAAAACTACTCTTTCACCATCAAAACCACTGGTAAAACCACCTTTCAAATCCTGAAATTCAGTTCTTGATCATCAATCAACCACACACATTGTCTAATTCGTCCAGAATATAAACCAAAACATCCACAACGATCCATCCCCAAGATCAGAATCAAGTTCAAACTACAAGCATTTCCAAAAGGTAGTAAAACATGTGATGAATTCACTGTTTTGGTTCATCTGAGGAGGACCAGTGAGTTCAAGCAAGTTCATTGTACTTACATTGAACTCACAAAGGTCTAAAAATTGTTTAGAAAGAGTTTTCAAATTTGTAGTTACAACAGGGGTTGAGCGCTCAAGCTTCAGGCTTTGAGCGCTCAATCCCAGTTCTAAACAAGTTACTGTTTTGTTGATTTTTGTGCCTTCTTTTAGTCTTGATCATCATTTAATGGTTACCCATGTTCATGAATTTCTCAAAATAGCTTATTTGTGTCAAAGAACCATATGCATGAATATTGATTAGCCATTTAATGATGATTAAGCACCAAAATATTTGCAAAGCTCATAATTAAGAGCAGAACAGTGACTGTTTAACTACAAATTCCTTTAATCTGTATTTTCTTAGGATCCTGAGAATCATCAAAAACCAGTTTTCAAGTCAAAAATCAGGAAGCCAGATTATGACTTAAGCGCTCAAGGTCATTCACTTGAGCGCTCAAGCTGTTCTTGAGCAAATTTCTGATTATTTATCGTTTCGATGATGGATCTTGATTCACTATATTTCTGGTGTGTGTGAGTTGTTATTTCTGTGCTGAAATCTGGATCCCTCTCTCACTCCTTCATTTTTAAACATTTCTTTATTAATTTGCGGTGATTCAACTCTCTTCTCGTTCTTTTAGGGATCAATCTACCTGATTTCATTTGGTTTCCTTTGAAATTTTTTTATCAGTGTTTGATCTTGTAAAGAATGAGAAGAGAAGTTGTAAAAAGAGAGTAAAATCATAGAAGCCAGAAACTGGTTTGAGCGCTCAATCCATGAGCATTGAGCACTCAAACTGGTTTAGAGAGGTTGAGCACTCAAGCCATCATCTTTGAGCGCTCAATCCCTATTCTGGGATCCAGTTTGTGAAGCAGTGTAATTAGGTCTCATGTGCATAAAATTCTGAAATTGTTGTGAAGTTTCTGTAATTTATTATTCCTTGTGAATATTTGTATCATTTCACTTTGTTATCATCATCATTTCTCATATAAATCATGTGCACAAGCATCCACTTCAGATTCAGATTTTATGTTTTCTTACTTTTTACATGATTCCCATCCCCGGTTCCTTATTTTCGTGAATAAATTGAATTTCAAATATTTTTCAAAATCCCACAAAACATCGAGTAGAGGCCGGTTCACGGACCGGGCGAGAGGGGTGCCGTAAAACCCTTCCCCTCTCGTAACCAAACCCCCGAATCCGAGAAATCTTTGGTTCCGCCATGATCAGTAAAATCTTTTTTTAACGGGCAACGAGTCATGTTTTTATTGGTTTCTCGGGTTCGGACCTAAAATCCGGGTGGCGACTCAAACAATCACAATCTTTTCGAAACGCGAACCGAACCGTTTTCCGGTGGGCCGTCCACAGCTTGCAGGATGTCATCCTCCACCCGTGCGTGCTCCTGGATCCTCTCCATAAGTTTGGCCACAGTCTTTACTGGATGCATGGTAAGCGATTCTCGTAGCTTACTATGCATAGTCAAGCTTGTCTTGAAGAATGCCAAAGCATATTCTTCACTACAATTTTCAATCTCGTTGAAAGTCTCCCAATAACGTTTGGAGTACTGCCGCAGAGTCTCATCATCCCTCTGTCTCATAGAGGTCAATGCATCAAAAGTCTTTGGAGCGGCTTGGCTTGTTAGGAACCGAGCAGTAAACTCCTCGGCTAGTTGAGCCCAGCATAGGATAGACCCCTCTGGGAGTTTGTGGTACCAACTCAGGGCCACTTTTCCCAAGCTGGACGGGAACATCTTGCACAGCAATGCATCATCTTGCCCAGCAATGCATCGTCTTGCCCATGCATGAACATGGCATGTTGATAGTGTTGAATGTGGGCCACGGGATCCGTGCTGGTTTCATAAGGGACGAATGTTGAATGCTTCACCCTGCTTGGTGTCTTCTCTGCTCGGATCCAGTGGGCCAGTGGTGACTTTGAGATCTGGCCTAGGGCTTCCTTAGCTGCTTCTTGTGCAGTTTTAGGACCTCCATCTGCTCGGCCAGTCTCCCTTCTTTTCACATATTGCTCGGGAATATGCTCATTGGAACCAGATCTCTCATACCTGTCCCTAGCATGCTTTCTTCTTTCTTTCTTTTCAACGGAAACGCTCCTCTCTCTCCTTTTTCGTGGAGAGGCTATTCCGTCTGTGGAGACATCGTCACGGTGGTGATTCCTTCTTTCTTTCTCATAATGCACGGATCTCGTCTGCGATCGTAAGTCCTTTTCCTTTTCCTGGAGTTGCTTCTTTAGGTCCTGAATCTCTCGTTCTCGTCGAGTGACTTCACGGGCCAGTTCTTCTGTCTCTTGTTCTTTTCTATCGAGGATGTCCTCTCTCTCTCGATCCCTTGTGTGTTTATGATCCTCCCTCCTCGGGGGACTCCTCCTTCTCTCACGTCTGGTGGAGGCTCCCCTACCTCTCGGTGGCGTCCTTGAGCGCCTTCGCCGCTCTCCTGATCCTGTAGAATCATGGTCTACCAGGCGTGTATCCCTAAACTTTGGAATTTCAGGGATATGCCCTATATTGAATCTCCTAGCAACGGGCTTCTTTTGAGGTGCTTTTAGAGCTGCAGGAGTTTTGTCCACCCATGCACTCTTTCTCGTAGTGTACACAATAGTGGTTCCACCATCGTCTTCCACGTCCTCTCTTCGTGGAGTGCACAAAACAGGCTCTGAAATCACCATTATTGAATTTTGTTCAAAAGGAGAGAACTTTTTGGAAGCGTTTCCCACAGACGACGCCAATTGTACGGGGATAAATTCCACGTAAGCCTGGATCACATGCTTCCTTGATTCAACCCTAAATCTACAAGACAGAAAGAGGGTTAGAGCACCTTTGCCTCTCGTCGGCAAAGGCCCTCCGATGCCTAAGTTAGTATCTCGTACTATAAACTCTCAAACCACAATGCGTATGAAAAGGGGGTTTCACAACGTACCTTTCTTCATGGGTATGGTCTTGTATTTATAGGTGTGGATAGTTTGCAGATTAGGGCGTCCCATGCATTCTGTTTCCTATTAGCTTTAGGAATCCATCTCCTAATAGGACTTTGTTATTCGGGACAAATTTCCATATTCTGCAAGATCTCGTCTAGTAGAGGTCTTTCTTTCCATATAGGATTCTTTCCTATATGGGGTTCATTCCTAATTTCGTTAGGAATGCTCATACTAATCCCTCATCCAACGGGATTGCTCCTTATCTCGTAAGGAACCGTCATAGTTTATTCTGGAATGTCCCACCGCCCTATACGTGGCGGTGTCGTGATTCCACGTAGCTCGGAATAACCCGTACATAGCTTAGCTCATCGCGCCGTGCTGAATTATGTATTCTAGAATGCTATTTTAGGTTATACCCGTAGCCTACCTAGCTCGGCCATATCAGGGGCATCCTTTTATGTTCCACGCCGGGCTAGTGCATCCTAACTTATTAGTTTACTTTTATTATACTGATTATCCGTGGTTAACACAGCTCGGAGCAGGGCTAGGGCTCCCCTATGTGGTGCCGAACTTCTCACCATCACATGGTGACTGCTAAAGGCACGTGTTATGCCCTTTATTAGGGTAGTCAGGTTTTACCCACTCCAACCTCGTCCTCCTACCACTGCATCCCCCACCTCCTCCTCCCCACTATCCCACTCTTCTCTCTCACCCCCCCCCCCCCCCCTTATTTCCTCTACCTCCCCCCTGTTTATATGGCTGATTTGGAGTACCTAGACCTTGAAGAAGGCTATGGTGAAACAGGAGAGGTTGCCAATCTTTGTCTTTTGGGTAAAGTTCTTAGCCCTAAACCTCTGCAACATAGCATGGAAAACCAAAGCTCCCTTCTCTATTACCCCTTGAAGTACCAACGTTTTCCTCTTCCGATTCAAAGACGCTGAAGACAAATCCTCCATCATCAGAGATAGCCCTTGGTCAATCTCGAACAATCTTACGGTCCCGCAGAACCTCGCCAACAGAGTAGCTATCCCTGACCAAATCTTCACTCATACTCCTTTTTGGGTGCAGATTCACGGCCTCCCCATCGAAAAAATGACAAAGGCTAACGCTTTAACCCTAGGGAACCATTTCTCCAAGATTCTAGCAGTTGAATCATCGTCGGACGGTCTTCTTCTAGATAGAAGATTCATCAAAGTTAGAGTTGAGATTGAAATCTCTAAACCCCTTCCATTGGGTTTCTGGCTACGGAAAACTTCTGAAACTGGTAAAAACCTTTGGATATCCTGCAAATATGAGAAACTTTCTGATTTCTATTATGATTGTGGGAGTCTTGGCCATGATAACAAAAGCTGCAAATTTGTCTCGAGGGAAGAAGAAGCAAACTCAGGTTACTCTCATAACTTGAGAGCCACCTAGATAAGGAAATCCCCAGTTCTGGTTGAAGAAATTAGGAAGCATACCGCTGATGCGGAATCTCGAGTAGACCAGTTGGTCGGACGGCAACCGGAATTTTAAGCAGTTGAGGATAACCCACACTCTCCAAATGCTTTCGTTGTTGACACGTGCCCTTCTGTCGTTTTGGCGGAGCGCGTGACCAACTCTCCATATAGCCGACAACACCAATCCATGTTGGTGAATGCGAGAATGGCTCAATCCCCAGGCGTTGTCGGCGTCCTTGAAAGGACAGGTGTCACCAACTCTGCTACGGAAGGTATCACCCTCAACTTGCTTTTACTGAATATTCCCCACACCTTTTCCACCCCCAAAAACCCCCCACCACACCTAACCCTACCTCACACCAAGCCTAATGGACCTCAATCCCAAAACTCTCAATTTCACTCAGTCATAGCCCAGGCCCATCTACAACCCAAACCACTCTTGAACCCTACTTTGTCATTGAACCACCTGATAGCCCACGATCCCCAATTCACAGCCCAGACCCAAAATCTTTATAAACCCACCCCCCATCTCCATGATATCTAACCCATTCCCCAAACCCATCTACTGACCCAAACCATCTAACTTCTCAAGCCCATACTCCCAACTCAAACTCGCGTACATCCAAAACCCAGATCTCTAAACCAACTGCCCCGATTGATGCCCTGAATACTCCTACATACCAGACCCCTACCACCAACCCAAAACTCCATTACCCCCCAGCTGAAAGCTTCCTTAACCATTGTCTTCAACTCCTTTGCCATCAAAAGAAAAGTCGTTGACAACGATGAGGAAGGAAAAGGCCCCAAGCTTCTCCGCCTTTGTGCTCCTGAACCTAACCCCACCCACACTCTCCCTACTCCCACTCCCCCAAAACCCACTCCTAAACCTAAAAGAGTGATAAAGAAAAGAAACTCACAAGTGCAATCAACCATCTTTGCTAGCAACTCCAAACTCTGTGATGAAAACCTCTACGATGTCACGGTCTCTCAGAATTTTAACTCTGCGATGGATACTAATATGGAAGAAAGGCGTGTGGCTGGCCCCAAACAGCCACATTCTCCATGATGCTCCTAACCTAGAATTGTCAAGGCATTGGGCATACCTTAACAACCCAGTCTTGCATGCCTCTGAGAAAGTTTTACAGCGTAGCCTCGAAGACTTATGGCAAAAGGATGCCATGTTCTGGCATCAACGCTCCCGAATTAAATGGCTTCAATCAGGCAACACAAACTCTCGCTTTTTCCATCTCACTACCATCCAGCAAAGACAGAGAAATCAAATTGTGAAGCTCAAAGATTCTAATGGAGTTTGGAGATATGAGAATAAGGAAATCTCGAGCATTATCAATTCCCACTTTCGCTCTTTATACATCTCTCCTCATAATAGTGATTTTGACAATATTCTCAGCCTTGTTGATCCTATTGTTTCTTCTGATACTAACAACTCCCTTGTCAGAGCTTTGTCTCGCGAAGAAGTTAAGTTAGTTGTTTTCCAATTCGGGCCTTTAAAAACCCTAGGATCTGACCGGTTTCCAGGATTATTCTTTCAAAAGTACTGGGACATGGTGAGAGAAGATATCTTTGAAGCAATGCGCTTATTTTTTCAAGATGGTATTCTGTTGAAAGAGTGGAACCACACCAACATCATACTCATTCCCAAATCAAAAAACCCTGAATCCATGAACCACCTCTGCCCCATTAGCCTATGCCGCTTCATCTACAAAATCATCTCCAAAATCCTGACCAACAGACTCCAACCTTTCATCAATAGCCTGATCTCTGAACAACAATTAGCCTTCATCCTGACAGACAAATCCAAGATAACATCATTGTAGCCCATGAAGTTTTCCACCATCTTAAACTCAAAAAACCTGGTTCCAAACCCTCATTGGCAATCAAATTGGACCTTAACAAGGCTTTTAATCGTGTTTGTTGGGATTTCCTTCTCCAAGTTCTCCACCGTCTGGGCTTCAGCCAACAATGGGTCGGATGGATCCAACAATGCATTTGCACTGTCAAATATTCTATCTTTGTCAATGGAGGCCAAATTGGAGAGGTTATCCCCAATCGCGGCCTTCGTCAAGGCGATCCTCTCTCACCATACCTTTTCATTATCATGGCAGATGTCTTCTCAACTATTATTCATAAAGTTGTGCTTAATAAATCTTTGAAAGGTTTCAAAATGAAGCGGAAGTGCCCTATGGTCTCACATTTGCTCTTCGCAGATGACTCCCTCATCTTTCTCGAGACGAACCCTCTTTTCTGCTCCAATTTCTTATTCTTAGTCTCGTGCTTCAGTGAGGGTTCTGTTCTTAGCATCAATGCCCACAAATCCAGCCTTTTCTTCTCGGCACATACCCATGTTTCTTTGAAAGAAGATATCAAATGCATCTTGGGTATGGGTGAAATGGAGCCTAATGCAAAATACCTTGGCCTCTCTACGATTTGGGGACGTTCAAAGAAAGAATCCATGGGCTTCATCAGTGACAAAATCTTGGGGAAAACTCACGGCTGAAACAATAAAGAGCTCAACCAAGCTGGGAAAGAGGTATTGATCAAGTCCGTAATCCAATCTATGCCAGTCTATCCATTCATGTGTTTCAAAGCCCCTCTCTCCTTCTGCTCAAAGATGAACTCTATTATTAGCAACTTCTGGTGAGGAAAAGGAAAGCAAGGCAAAGGCGGATCTGGGGAGCTTGGCACAAGCTGATCACCTAAAAAGGCGAGAGAGGCCTTGGCTTCAAAGACTTCGCAACCTTCAACAATGTTCTCTTAGCGAAGCAATTCTGGCGCCTTAGTGAAAATCCTAATTCCCTTTGGGGAAGAACCCTCAAAGGGCTCTACTTCCCTAATGATTCTTGTTGGGATGCTCGCAAAGGCTCTACTCCCTCTTGGTTGTGGTCTTGCTTGATTGAAGGTCGATGCCTCTTGCAAAAGGAGATAAGTTGGAATGTTGGTAACGGAGAGCTTATTAACTTTTGGAATGATAAATGGATCCCTTCGCTTAAAGGAAGAAAGATTGGAAGCCATCAACCCCCTCACTGCAACCTTGCTCTTGTTGCTGACTTTATTAACCAAACAACTCTCACTTGGGACCTTGATAAGTTGAACACCTACACCACTATCGAAGAAAAGCAAGCCATTCTTTCCATCCCCATCAGTCTTTCCAGAGCCCCTGATAAACTCATCTGGCCCCCAAACAAATCTGGCAAGTATTCCGTCAAGTCCGGATATCATAGTGCCCTCAAGAACTCCCCCACCCACAAGCCCAATCAAGCATCCTCCTCTTATAACCCTCCAAAAGTTGCCTGGAACAAGATGTGGTCTACACCCTCTCTACCCAAGATTCGCCACTTCATGTGGAAAGTGGCTCACAATTAGATCGCATGCAAGAGCAATCTTTTCAAACATAAGTGCTCCCCATCCCCCTTCTGCCCTATCTGCAACAATGATGTCGAAACCATTGAGCATACTTTATTCCACTGTCCCTGGACTCATGCAATCTAGTTTGGCCGTGGGATGGCTTTCTGGATCCTTGACCACCCCATTTTAGCAGCGGACCAATGGTTGGAGAACTTACTCTGTGGCAACCTTGCTAAAGAAACACCCAAGAAGTGGGCTCTATTTTCCAACTTTGTTGGAGCATCTGGAAAGCTCGAAATGTTTACGTTTTTACTAGAAAGCTTCCCATCCCCCAAGACACTATTGAGGCAGCTCGCACGGGCAACAAGGATTACCTCATTGCTGCCTTCTTCAGCTCTAGAGTGAATAATCCAAAATCTCCTTGTGTTTCTAAATGGACCCCTCCCTGTACCTCTGTGACGAAAATCAATTCTGATGGAGCATATTCTTCCTCCCGAAGCAAAGCTGCTTTCGGCATCATTGCCAAAAAACAGTGGTGGAAAGGCTCTATTTTGGAAGGATGGCAAAATTCAAGATTGTTTAGCTCTTTATGTAGGGGGTGTAATTCCACGTTAGCCTGTATCACGTGCAGGATTGGCTCGACCCTAAATCTGCAAGACAAAGAATAGGTTAGAGCACCCTTGCCTCTATTGGCAAAGGCCCTCCGATGCTTAAGTTAGTACTGGATTACTAATCAAGCCAAGAACACAATGCGTATAACTGGGTGTTACAGCGTACCTTTCGTCATGGTTATTGTCTTGTATTTATAGGTGTAGACATTCTTCATATTAGGCATCTTGTGCCCCTGTTTCCTATCCTCTTTAGGAATCCTTCTCCTAATAGGACTTTGCCTATTAAAAGATAACTTTCCATATCCCGCTAGATCTCGTCTAGCTATGAGATGTCTTTCTTTCCATATAGGATTCTTTCCTATATGGGATATACTCCTAATCACATTAGGACTTCCCATATCAATCCCTTGCTATACGGGATGGCTCCTTATCTCATAAGGAACCGCCGTAGAATGCTGGAATGTCTCACCGCCTTATTCGTGGCGGTGTCGTGCTTCCACGTAGCTCGGAATAACTCGTACATAACTCACCTCTTTACGCCGAGCCGAATTATGTATTCCGAATCTTTGTTCAAGCTATACTCGTAGCATAACTAGCTCGGCCATGTCATATCGGACACCCCTCTATGCCTCACGCCGAGCTAGGGCATCCTGATGTATTAACTTACTTAGTTTACTCTGACCCTATTCATGGTCAATACAGCTCGGCACAGGGCCTAAGGACTCCCTATGTGGTACCGAGCTATTTGCCCCCTCGTGGTGAACGTCACAGGCACGTGCTGTACCTAGTAGTAGGGTAATCAGACTTTACCCTCTCCAATTGCTCCCACTCTGTCCTCCATTATTCGTCCGTAGTGCACGAGCTTTCAACGGCTCGCCGCGTCCCTTGCACGCCTCCCCTCCACGTGGGTAGCAATGCTGTCAATGCATTAAATGCGAAATGACCCGTTGGTGGCTCGGATAAGCCCAAAGGACGATTTTGCTGACGTTTCTCATACGTCACGTTCCACTTTTATGGGGTTTCGGGCGGGATAATCACTACTTTTCCCTCCCAAAACCTTCTAAATCCAAAAAACCTCTCCCCTTCGCCTTCACTTCACATTCGTCAGAAGCAAAAGAGAGAGAGAAGAAAACGCCCTTCTGCCTTTTTCGTTGGTCAAGTTTTCTGCAACAGAAATCTTCTCCGTTTCTCGTCTGAAAAACGCCTTCTACTTCCGTCGGAGAGTACCAGTTTAGGTTCATCTTTTCACGTAAGTGACCTTTCTGTCCCCATTTTTTCTGTCTTCCTGCAATCGCCCGTTTCATCTTCCATCTCCTCCTTTGGGTTTCAACAGTGAAAACCCTAACCATGGGGAAACACAGAGACCTCCTTAGCAACGCCCAAAAAATAGCTGAATTCCGTAGGACATATGGAATCCCGAACGATGTTCGCCATTGAACAATCGTAATGACCTGAGGGAGGTAGCCCTGGAAGAAACCAACAAAATTCTTATTCCCCTGATTTTCATAGTGGAGGGTGGTCTTAGGTTTCCTTTACACCCTTTTTTCCGTGAGGTATGCTCTAGGTGTCAATTAAGCCCTATGCAGCTCTGCCCCAACTTTGTCAGGGTGGTTATGGGCACAGTTGCCCTTAATGAGCTGCTCGGCTTCCACCTCAACTGGTGGGACTTGCACTATCTCTATAGTGTGGTCCCCACGGCTGAGAAAAACTATTACTTCAAAGCCAGGGATCCCAAACAGAGGCTCATCACCGATCTGCCAAATTCCTCAAAGGGAGAGGCAGACGACTTCCTCGTAGTCACTGGCAATTGGGAGCCTAGAGATGCCGAGGGGAGGACTATTGGCCCTGCCTGCCCTACTGCTACAGGCGGACCACGTTAGTACCCTTTCTCCCCTGGTTGGTTTATTCGTTGTTTTTCCAGAAACTGCAGCTGACCAATGTTTTGTTATGTTTGTTTTGCAGCGGCCAATCTTAACCACGGTGGTCACCTGATCCACGGCAACCTTCATCGCGAGGAGATTGCCCAGGCCCTTTACTTTGACGGCTTCGAACCAACCCCTGTTGGTCTTGGCCGCTCGGCTCACCGGCTACTGGGTTACACCCCCCTCTACTGGGGCAACATCAGAAGAACTGGGGAGCCCAGGACAAGACACCCCTGGCCGCCAACAGCCCCGCTGATCGTCACACGCCGTCCAGTCGAACTAGGAAGAACTCGCGCTCGCAGAGGCCGAGCTAATAGGAGGACTACGCGGTCCCGAGCCCCAAGGGATCTCCAGCAGCAGGTCACTTTTGCCCATATCCCTGAGGTTCCAACTGCCATCCCCATTCTCACTCGTACCGACCTTGAGGCCAGCACATCTGGGCGGGCGACAGTAGAGGCTGAAGAAGAATCACAATTTGACCACCGTGCAGTTGTTCGGTCCCTTTCTGAACGGGGCGCCTTCCTCGAAGATTCCGACGACTCGCCGGGCTACTCCCCTTCTCCAGGGCGGGAAGACATGCCTCGTCAGCCGATCAATCTGCTCGACGAACTGAACCTTGGCGGAGCTTCCCGTGCTCCACCAGCCGCTCGCGTCACCACTCCTTCCCAGACATCATCCCCTCCTCCTCCTCTGGAGAACCCAAGGGACAAGAGGCCGAGAGAGAGTCCGGAGCACGCCCAACCTCCCCCTCTCAGGAGAAGGACTGGAAGCTCAAGCTCAAACCAGACCCTATGCGACTCGCCGCCTCTGGTGCAACCATGGGAACCTGCTCTGGCCCGACCCGACGGCACGCCTCTTAATATGATTGATAAGATCTCTTCCACTGAGGTGGCGTTTGGCGTGTCCAGAGCTGCTCTTCTTCCACTTGACATGGAGAGAGAGAAGGGCAGTTCTTATGATGTGCTCATGAAATCGATTTTTCAGTCGAGCGCAAAGGTAAAGAAAATCCCCTTATTCCCTTCTTGCTGTGCCTTGGACTTCATCCCTCCTTATATTCTGTTGTTTGCTTTGTAGGTCATGCAAAAAGCGTCTGTGGGTTTTGAGAGGGCCAAGGACGTTGAGAAGGAGCTGAAGAAGGAACAGAAGAGAGCTGAGAGAGCCGAGAAGGAGAATGCACAATACTCCCAATCCCTGAAAGAAGCCCGAGCTGAAGCGGAGGTGTTAAAAGGAGAAAATGCCGATCTGAAAAGGAAATCTGAGGAGGTCGAGCATGGTCTTCGTGAGCAACTAGCTGCAGCGGAGGCCAGAGCGGAGGCGGAGTACGATCGAGCCGTCGAGGTGATTACTGACAATTACCGAGCTCAGATGCCGGCGGTGAAGGATGCCGTCTGGGAGATGGCTTGGCGAAGGTGCCTTACCAAGCTCGGTGTAGACGAATCATCTCCTCACTGGGCTGATATGGAACTGCCGAGCGAGGTGGCTGCCACCCAGGATCGACTTGTCGATCAGTCTCCTCTGATCCCAGAAGCTCTCCCTGAACCCCTCCCAGAGCAGACCCCTTTGGAAGGAGCCATAGCTAATGATGCTGCTGGTGGCATTGCTGAAGGTAATCCTGATCCCACCCCTGCCGCTGATTCTCAAGAGTTCAGCGAAGAGGCTTGATGCCTTTTGTTATTTCTTTTCGATTGACCCTTCGTGGTCCTGCTCGGCCGTCTGTGGCCTGTTTGATACTCTTTAAGTTTCTCGTACTTGTTCGTATTTTGTTGGTTGGTCCTGTGTGACCTCGTTTGGCCGTATGTGGCCTGTGATACTCTTTGCTTTTTAAATGCTATGGTATTTTTGCAGTATTCGTTGCATATCCTGTATTTTTCTCATATTTTTTTGTTGCAGTAATCGTTGCAAATCCCTAAGTGTATTCACACTCAGAAATTCCTTGCATTATTCGTTGCAAATTCCTAAGTGTATTCATTCTTAGGAATATTTGGCAATATTCGTTGCTCATCTAAGTTTCTTCGTACTTAGAGATAAGTTTGCAATATTTGTTGCAAATCCCTAAGTGTATTCATACTTAGAGGTTCCTTGCATTATTCGTTGCAAATTCCTAAGTGGCAATATTCGTTGCTCATCTAAGTTTCTTCGTACTTAGAGATAAGTTTGCAATATTCGTTGCAAATCCCTAAGTGTATTCATACTTAGAGATTCCTTGCATTATTCGTTGCAAATTCCTAAGTGGCAATATTCGTTGCTCATCTAAGTTTCTTCGTACTTAGAGATAAGTTTGCAATATTCGTTGCAAATCCCTAAGTGTATTCATACTTAGAGATTCCTTGCATTATTCGTTGCAAATCCCTAAGTGCATTCATACTTAGAGATTTCTTGCATTATTCGTTGCAAATTCCTAAGTGTATTCATTCTTAGGACAATTTGGCAATATTCGTTGCTCATCTAAGTTTTTTTCGTACTTAGATCTTTACCAATCATAGTTAGAATACACATATTCTCTGCTCCCCAATAGGAATCCAATATCTAAAGTAACTATTGGTTCATATTACGCAAGACCATGATAAAAAAAGATGGAATTTTATTAAAGCTTGGAATAAAGAAAAAGTCTGAATGTTTGACGCTGGTGATTTTATTCGTAATCCCAACAAGGTTCTAAAAAAGGACGTGAATTTACTGTGACTGTATTCGTAATCACATAAATAAACTACTGGTAGAACTTCCTCAGATTCTGGACGTTCCATGGCCGTGGTACTGGGTCCCCGTCCAGGTCGGCCAAGCGATAGGCTCCGATTCCAGCAATCCCTGTAATCTTGTATGGGCCCTCCCAGTTCGGCCCAAGCTTCCCATCAGCGGATACTTTGGTGTTGGCCAGAACTTTCCTTAGGACCAGATCCCCAACCTTAAATTCTCTTGGCTGTACTTTCTTGTTGTAGCTTCTCCGTAGCTGCTCCTGGTATGCTGCTAGTGTGATGAGTGCTCGTTCTCTTTTTTCCTCGGCGAGATCAAGCTGCTCGGCTAGGGCATTGTCGTTGCCGCCCGACTCTACAAGAGTGGTGCGGAGGGTCGGCAGGCCGATCTCCAGTGGTATTACTGCCTCTGTCCCATAAGCGAGAGAGTACGGCGTCTCTCCCGTAGATCGCCGTGGGGTGGTCCTGTATGCCCAGAGTACGGCTGGTAGTTCGTCCGGCCATTTTCCTTTCTTCTTCTCCAACCTCTTTTTGAGGCTTTTTAGGATAGTTTTGTTTAAGGCTTCTGCTTGCCCATTGCTTTGTGGGTAAGCCGGAGTTGAGTAGTAGTTCCTGACGCCGTACTGGGCACAGAAAGCTTTGAACTTCTTGCCGAACTGGGACCCATTGTCTGAGATGATGGAGTATGGTACTCCAAATCGTGTGATGATTTTGTTCCAGACAAATCGCTCCACCATGGCTTCTGTGATCTTGGCCAAAGCTTCCCCCTCTATCCACTTAGTGAAGTAGTCAGTGCCAACGAGCAGGAATTTTCGTTTCCCTGTTGCCATGGGAAGAGGACCCACGATGTCCAACCCCCACTGGGCAAATGGCCATGGGCTAGTCAGAGGTAGCAGATCCTCCGCCGGAGCTCGGATGAGAGGGGAATACCTTTGACACTTCTCACATTTTTTCACGAAAGCTTTTGCATCTTCTTGCATATAAGGCCACCAATATCCCTGTGATATTGCTCGGTGGGCTATGGACCTTCCTCCAGTGTGTCCTCCACAAGTTCCAGCATGGATCTCGTGGAGGAACTTCTGAACAAGAGCTGGATGTACACATAATAAATACGGTCCAAGAAAAGACTTTTTATAAAGCTTACCTTCCGGGAGAGCGTCTTGATTTGGTCTTGATTTTGTGAGCCTCCCTTTGTCCTCCGGCAAAGGTCCCATCTCGTAGGTATGCCATTATTGGGTCCATCCAAACTTGGCCCAAACTCGTCTCCATTACCATCTCAATCGGCCAATGCTTGGTTCGTTCGGATATTCCATGACCTACTGCTTGCGTCGGTATTCTGTGTTTTTCTCGCGATCCCAAGCATGCCGGTGAATCTGCATGTGCATTCTCGCCCGAGTGATTTGCTTTGGATGTAGATGTTGTCAAATTTGTCGAGCAAGTCTTTGGCTACTTCCGAGTATGCAGCCATCTTCTCGCTTCGCGCGTATTCCCCGAGAGCCGATTAACAACTAATTGTGAGTCACGAGAATACCCTCAATTTTCTGACCTTGAGTTCCATGGCGCTCCTGAGTCCTGCGAGCAAGGCTTCGTATTCTGCCACATTGTTGGTGGCACTGAATCCCAGCCGTAGTGCTTGCTCCAGTACCAATCCTTCTGGCGAGAATAACACCACTCCTGCTCCTGACCCTTTGTTGCAGGCTGATCCGTCGACATAGAGCCTCCATTCTTCTGGATACAGTTCGGCCATTCTTTTTGGCGGCTCGGTGGGACTGATCTGCTCCTTCTCGTGGAGAGTTGGTGGTGGTGGAGCCACTGTAGGGGTGAACTCAGCTATAAAATCAGCTAAGACTTGCCCTTTAATTGCTTTTCTGGGTTGATAATCAAGGTCGAACTGGATGAGCTCGATGGACCACTTGGATATTCGTCCAGAGAAGTCTGCCTTCCCGAGTAAGGCTTTGGTGGGTATTCGGTGAACACGGTGATGGGATCTTTTGCAAAAGTAGTGTGGCGATTTTCTTGCGGCTATGATGAGAGCGTACACCGCTTTTCCAGTGGTAGATAACGTGTCTCGGCATCTAACATGTTTTTGCTTACAAAGTAGACGGGAGAGCTTCTGTCCCCTTTATTCGTAGGAGGAACCGGACAGGCGTGACCGGACACCGCTAGATATAATATCAACCGCTCCCCAGCTTCTGGAGTAGAAAGTAAGGGTGGTGATGATAAGTAGGCTTTCAACTCCTGGAATGCCTGTTCCTGGTTGGCTCCCCACTCATATCCCTCTCTCTTCTTCAGAAGTTGAAAGAATGGTCTACAACGATCTGAGGACTTACTGATGAAGCGGTTAAGAGCCGCTGCCATCCCCGTAAGCCTTTGAACCTCCTTCGTGGTCTTTGGGCTTTGAAGACCTTGCAGAGCTGTGATCTGATCTGGGTTGGCCTCAATCCCCCTCTTAGTTACCAAATGCCCTAGGAACTTACCCGAGCTGACACCAAAGGCACACTTGGAGGCGTTCAATTTTAACTTGTATTCTCTAAGAATGTTGAAAGTTTCCTTTAGGTCGGCAAGGTGATCAGGTTTTGATTTGCTTTTCACCACCATGTCGTCGATGTAGACCTCCATGGTTTTGCCGAGCTGTCCTTTGAACATCTTTGTAACCAACCTCTGGTAGGTTGCTCCGGCATTCCTTAGCCCAAAAGGCATAACCTTGTAACAGTAGAGCCCTCTTGGTGAGATGAAAGAAGTTTTCTCTTGATCTGGCTCATGCATAGCTATTTGATGATATCCTCGATATGCGTCAAGGAAACTCATCCTCTCATAGCCTGAGGTGGCGTCCACTAGTTGATCAATCACGGGAAGCGGAAAGTCGTCCTTGGGGCATGCCTTATTAAGGCTAGTGAAGTCAACACAGACCCTCCACTTCCCGTTTTTCTTCTTGACAACCACAGTGTTAGCCAGCCACTCTGGATAGCTCACTTCTCGTATGGCATCCGCTTCGAGCAGCCGATCTACTTCAATCAATCACGGCGTCTGCGTCTTTGGTGCCGACCTTCGTGCCTTCTCGCATAAACCGGTTTATCTTTGAGGGTCCACATTTAAATGGTGGGAGATTGTCTTGGGGTCTATCCCGGGCATTTCTTGAGGAGTCCATGCGAAGACATCGATGTGGTCCTTTAGAAAGGCAACCAAATCTTCTTCCTCCTGTTTCGGCAAGTGCTTCGCCGACCAAAAAGTATCTTTCTTCGTCATCTCCCCGAAGTCAATCTTTTTAACCCTTCTACCATCTTCTTGGTGGGGTCACCTCCGACGTCCTCCAACGCGGTTGATCTCGAACTTCAATTGTCATGTACTCGGCCTTGGGCGTTTTCTTTATTACCATGTTGAAGCATAGGTCGGCTACCTTCTGGCTTCCTCTGATGCACTCAATGCCATCTGCTCCAGGATACTTGATCTTTTGGTGGTAAGTTGAGGAGACAACCCTCATTTTGTGCATCCAGGTTCTTCCTATAATCACGTTATAGGAGGAAGGGATGTCTACCACAAGGAAATCGGTTTTTAGGACCACCGATCCAAATCGGACGGGCAATGTGACCTTTCCCATAGGCCATACTTGTCACAAGACCGAAACCGACCAGGGGGACTAAACACTTTTGTAATGAGCTCGGCGAGAGTTCCATCTTCTTGAAGGTATGGTAGTACATGATTTCCGTGCTAGCTCCCTAATCAACAAGAATCCTCTCAACGTCATACTCCTCTATTCGTAGGGTGATTACCAAAGCATCGTTATGGGGCACCACTACCCCGTCTAGATCGTCTTCGGTGAAGGTGATTGGGATCTCCATTACTCCCTCGCCCTTGGTCTCTTCATGCCGAGCTTCATGACTTGCTTTGCTTGTCCGTTGACTCTTTGAATGTGTCTCGATCCCGTTGTTTGTGTATGGGGCCACCACCATGTATCATATGGATGGTCCCCTTTGGACCTTTCTCGTAGTCCATCTCTTCGATCACCTCAAAGCATCATGTTTCTGTCATCGGCCAAAAATTCTTTGAGGTGACCCTCCGCCACCTTCTCGTCCAAGAACTTCTTGTATTCCACACAATCTTCGATCATGTGTCCCCAGGTCTCTGATAGCCGCATTGCTTGTCTTGATTGGTAGCCCTCCTTTTTCGGATTGCTGTCATTTTTTAAGGCCTCTTGAACCATGGTTCATTCTTAATCCTGTAAAGCATTTTGTAGGTCGGGATGTTAAAGGTTGCCATGACACCAAGTATGACTTTGGATCCGGATCAACTCTATCCTTTCTTTGTCTTTGTAAAAATCCTTTCGTCCCCGCTTGCACTCCTTCCCGTACACCTTTGACTCCAACACTTTCTTTTAAGAAGCCGATTGTCCACACAATCTTCCTCCAAACTGCGGATGTCATCTTCTACTCGTGCATGCTCCTGGATCCTTTCCATAAGCTCGCCACCGTTTTTACTGGACGCATGGTAAGCGATTCTCGTAGCTTACTGTGTATGGGCAAACTTGTCTTAAACGTTGCCAGAGCATACTCTTCACTGCAGTTTTCAATCTCGTTGAAAGTTTCCCAGTAACGTTTGGAATACTGCCGCAGAGAGTCTCCTCGCCCCTCTGTCTCATAGAGGTCAGTGTATCAAAGGTCTTTGGAGCCGCTCGGCTAGTGAGGAACCGAGCAGTAAATTCCTCAGCCAGTTGTGCCCAACATATGATAGACCCTTCTGGGAGCTTGTGGTACCAACTCAGGGCCACCTTCCCCAAGCTGGAGGGGAACATCTTGCATAGCAGGGCATCATCCTGCTCATGCATGAACATGGCCTGTTGATAGTGCTGAATGTGGGCCACCGGATCCGTACTGGTTTCGTAAGAGATAAAGGCTGAATGTTTCACCCTGCTCGGTGTCTTTTCTGCTCGGATCCAGTGGGCTAGTGGTGACTTTGAGATTTGGCCTAGGGCTTCTTTAGCTGCTTCTCGTGCAGTTCTAGGGCCTCCATCAGCTCGGTGGGCTTCCCTTCTTCTTTCGTGTTGTTCGGGGTGATGCTCATTGGAACCAGATCTCTCGTATCTGTCCCTGGCATGCTTTCTTCTTTCTTTCTTCTCAACGGAAACGCTTCTTTCTCTCCTTTTTCGTGGAGAGACTGCTCGGTCAGAGGAGATATCGTTACAGCGATAACTCCTATCCTTTTCGTTCTGCACGGATCTCGTCCGTGAGCGTAGGTCCTCCTCTTTTTCTTGGAGTTGCTTTTTTAGGTCCTGAATCTCTCGCTCTCGTCGAGTGACTTCACGGGCCAGTTCTTCTGCCTCCTGCTCTTTTCTATCGAGGCTATCCTCTCTTTCACGGTCCTTCGTGTGTCTACGTCCCTCCTTCCTTGGGGGGGCTCCTCCTCCGCTCACGTCGGTTGGAGGCTTCCCCGTCTCTGGGTGGAGTCTTTGAGTGCTTTCGCCCTTCCCTGGTTCTTGGGGACTCATAATTTTCCAGGCGTGTATCCCTGAATTTTGGAATCTCAGGGATATGTCCTATGTTGAACCTCCTGGTAGCGGGTTTCTTCTGCGGAGCTCTAAGAATTGCAGGAGCCTTGTCCACCCTTGTATTCTTTCTCGTAGTGTACACAAGGGTGGTTCCGCCATTGTCTTCCGCGTCTTCCCTCCTTGGGGTGCACAGAAGAGGTTCTGAAATCACCATTGTTGAGTTTCTTTTTAAAGGAATAAAGCTTTTCGTAAGCGTTTCCCACAGACGGCGCCAATTGTAGGGGGTGTAATTCCACGTTAGCCTGTATCACGTGCAGGCTTGGCTCGACCCTAAATCTGCAAGACAAAGAATAGGTTAGAGCACCCTTGCCTCTATTGGCAAAGGCCCTCCGATGCTTAAGTTAGTACTGGATTACTAATCAAGCCAAGAACACAATGCGTATAACTGGGTGTTACAGCGTACCTTTCGTCATGGTTATTGTCTTGTATTTATAGGTGTAGACATTCTTCATATTAGGCATCTCGTGCCCCTGTTTCCTATCCTCTTTAGGAATCCTTCTCCTAATAGGACTTTGCCTATTAAAAGATAACTTTCCATATCCTGCTAGATCTCGTCTAGCAGATGTCTTTCTTTCCATATAGGATTCTTTCCTATATGGGATATACTCCTAATCACATTAGGACTTCCCATATCAATCCCTTGCTATACGGGATGGCTCCTTATCTCATAAGGAACCGCTGTAGAATGCTCTGGAATGTCTCACCGCCTTATTCGTGGCGGTGCCGTGCTTCCACGTAGCTCGGAATAACTCGTACATAACTCACCTCTTTACGCCGAGCTGAATTATGTATTCCAGAATGCTGTTCAAGCTATACTCGTAGCATAACTAGCTCGGCCATATCGGGACACCCCTCTATGCCTCACGCCGAGCTAGGGCATCCTGATGTATTAACTTACTTAGTTTACTCGACCCTATTCATGGTCAATACACTCGGCACAGACTCTTGTGGTATTTTGCCCCCTCGTGGTGAACGTCACGGGCACGTCTTTGCCTCCTAGTAGTAGGGTAATCGGACTTTACCCTCTCCACTTTACTTAGAGGCTTGGGCCCTCCCCTACTCCTTGGCTCTAGAGCCGTGATGGAATTTGAATCTTGCCAAGAGCTTATTCGCTGCCTCCAAAACCCTAACTCCCCGTGCCCTTGAAAAATTGCCACCATTGTTGAAGACATTAGAGCTTGGGCAGTCAATAGACAGTGGTCCTTCCATTGGTGCAATCGTAGCTCAAATAGAGTGGCACATTGGCTAGCTTCTTATTGCCTTAACAAAAGCACTTTATTCCTTCCGGGTTGTATTCCGCCCGACTTTGAGAAGTTAATGTTCAATGATGTAAATGGTTAAATCTTGTTTCTATATATATATGATCTTTTCAAAAAAAACAATACATCAATAAATAAAAAAGTTAACACATTTCACTAACTTAAAAAAACCAACACATTTTACTAACTTAAAAAATAAAAAAAAGCCAGCTAGCTTTTTTCTATGTCCCTTAAAAAAAAGAGTTAAAAATCCAAAAAAAAAAACAATAAGCTGGGTCAGTGGAACACTAAAGTGTGACTTATAGACACAAAACAAATGAGCCTAACAATAGCGAGCCTTACACGGGAACCTCTAGAATTGGTCCATATCAAAGCGGGCCGAGCATGTCGAGAATGATTCAAACATTCTGCCACTGGGCTTTCAAACAAGTTGGAAAATACTCCAAATGTTTCAATGACAACGCCTTGGAAAATGCTAATTACAGTCCTTAGGAATTGTTTGAGAGAGCCTATTATTTTTTGCATTTTAGATTTTGAATTAGGTTTTTAGATTATGTTCAGAATAGATTATTACTCCTTCTATAGAGTACTATTTGGGAGATGTGTGTAAAATAAATTCTACAACAAGTAGTGTATGAAAGTAATCATCAAAATATATTTATGTTGTGATTTTTTACCCAGACTGCATTACTTACCGGGTTGATTATCAAATTATGTGTGTGGTTTTGAGCTCCAAGTTTCTGCCAAACACCCAAAATGTGAAAATCTAGAATGCAGAATGTGAAAATCTTGCTCCCAAACAGACTCTTACGGTAAGACATTTTTTGTATGCGAGTAAATTGGGCGGTGGTTAGTAAAACAATCTCATTTTTTACCCAAAAAAGATACGTTGGACCATCTCAAAATACGAATACTCCTTCAAATATGGAGAATCATCACTAGCTATATCTTTTCATTGGGCCTGATACATTGAAAAAGCAATTATTTATTAGTTTTAGAAAGACATTTAAAAATAATCGTTCAAATCTTGGAGTTATATAAGCGACATAGTATAAGTTTGATTAAATGTTTGTAGACTTCACATTAAAAAAAAGGACAAATTGTAGAGTATTCTGAAAAATAGAGATAGAAATAGGATGTGCAATCCAATATGAGACGAATAGAATACAACCTTGTTATTACGGAATGAATTTTGTCAAATTGCATTATTAGAAAAGAAATAGAGAATGTAGAATCCAAAAATCACATCTTGAAGAGCTTTTGGGGTTTCGAATAATATACTTTCACTAATTACAAAATCCCTTTACCAAATTTATTTTGAACATATCATTCAAACAATTTTACGGATTCTTATTTTAACCAAAATCTATAATCTAATCTAAAAATAATTGATTCTCAAACTCCCTCTAAGCTTCAAATCTCTTATTCGAACATCTAATGACTATTCGCGTTTGAGCATTTTGAAGTACATATACAAAGGAATATTTACAGAATTGTAAAAGAATGCATAAAACAAAATCCAACAAAACCAAACTAAACCGAGCCTTATGTGTCAATCAATTGGGGTCGTAGTAAGATTAGGATTCATGTCATAGAGATTTGACGGGTCATTTCACGTGCTTGTCAGCTGTCTAACGCACAACCCTCGTCCTTAATTCGGGCTTCGGACCGACTAGGATCTAAAGATAAGACTTTAAAAACTTCACAAGCGGAGTTAAAAGAATGCATGAAAACATGTGAAAATTAAATAGATTTAATATATAAGAGTGCAAAACGTGTTTAATCTTCTTTTGCCGAGGAAAAAAATATTACACGGAAACAGGTGAATTATTTGGTAAGATTCTACAAATATTATGGCTTAAAATTTTAATTTCCCAAACCCGTCCAACAAGCCAATTTATTTTTCTAATGCAGGGTATCACAAACATAAATTAATCAACAATAAGATCAACAAGACCTATGACCAAAAGATTAAGGAGATTCAACAAGAAAATTTTTTAAAAATTTGTTAAAAAGAAAAGAAGTGATATTGAAGACCAAACAAAGATGATCGTACTCTTGAATAAAAGATGAGGAGATCTTATTACATAAAAGAAGATAAGTAGGTGCGCCTCTTCATCGAGATAAACAAACCCTAGGTTCCAGTGGTATATATATGCACTACGACATCCACAATCGATATAAAGACAAGTAGGGACTCAGCACGGTGCATGGTTGTTGTGCCGAAACCCGAAGTTAGATAATATAACAAATCAACAAAGAAAATGACACATAAGATTTACATGGCTCTCCCTCAAGTACGAAGCTCTAAACGTACGTCCACGGGGAAAGAACAAGATGATTCACTATAAACGAAGAGAGAACAATAAGTCGGCTATACCCATAACTCAAAAATTGAAACACCCGATAGATATCTAAGGACAAACGTCTCACGAATACGAAGAGACACACACACAAACCCAAGAACTCAAGACCTAGCCCTAAGAGGCCACAGGGCTCCTATTTATAAGAAAGTATAGAAAACTAGGTCAAAACCCTAAAAAAAACAAGCAGCCGCCCGTCAAAACACGTCAAACCCGTGTAAAACCCTCCAGACGGATTTGTTTCCCATCCGGACGGAAGCGATCGAAACAAAAACTGCTTGTGACGAACTTTGCACCTTTCTTCTAAACATTCAAATTCAAAGCAAGACTCCAACAAATCTCCACCTTGACCTGAATTTCTTCAAAGTTATAACATAAACAATCCTCTCAATACACGTTTTTCCCCAAACATCTCCCATAGGGCGATCACCTACTTGTTAAAGCACCACAACTTGACCTTACCAACAAGACTCAGGTAACCCAACCGCACATGCCAAAAAATTGAGTCACCATCTTTAAACGAGCAACCCACCCGAACTCCCCACGGAGTTAGTATGCAAACCCGACACACACCAAAATAGCTGAAACCAAATTCATACCCATAAATAAAAGACCACAACGATGTAGCACCCACAATTGTACTACCATCAAGAGGTTCCTCGATTCCGACACTCTAAGAAAACAAGAGCACCCTTTGAAACCCTTAAGACTCCACCTTCACAGGTATACTTCCAACCCACGAAGTCAAGAGTGCCTAACGAGGCAAGGTTCATCTTCAAATCCGGTACGTGTCAAACACCAAACAAAGTCCTCACAAATCCATCGTGCATTCTTACTTGAACATTTCCCATCCAATAATTCTAGAGGGAGTGTTATTCCCCACAAGAACTGTACCACAGCTGACCACCTCATAAGTATCAACCCAATCTCTTCGCGAACACATGTGGTATGAACAACCATAGTCCAAAACCCACGTGGCACCCAAACAGACATCACCAACCCCAACCGAAAAAGCAAAAAACTGAATCAGGATCATCTTCAGCAATACCAGCATTAACCGAACCTTCCTTCTTTTTATCCATGTTTTTCAACATCAAACAATTTCTCATCATGTGCCCAAATTTCTTATAGTAAAAACATTGTACCTCATCCATATTTGTCAAACAAGGGCCAGAAACCCCCTACTGCCAGAATTCCTCTCAACAGTTCTTCCTCGCATCACCAACACTTGCTCATGATCATGAACACTACTTTCACCAGATACCTTTTTCGTTAATTCTTTCAAATATAAACTAGATTTCACATCCTCTATGAAAATAGTATCTTTCCCATACAACTAGGTAGTCATAAAGTACTCATATGATGGAGGCAAAGAACACAAAACAATAAGGGCCTGATATTAATTATCAATCGAAACATTTATATTTTTTAAATTCATAATAATTCGATTCAACTCATCTAAATGGTCTTTTATATATGGGCATACCTTCTTCCTTCATACGAAACGTATAAATGCGTTGCTTCAAATACAACCGGTTGGTAAGTGATTTCGTCATGTAGATGATTTCCAACTTAAACCAAATACCAGCTGACAAATCCTCCTCCCTGACCTCACGAAGCACATCATTGGCTAAGCACTGTTTAATTGAACTAAATGCCTTCGCATCAAGATCCTCAAAAACACTATCTTACATATCAGTAGGCTTCTTCGATTTCCCCACCAAAACCTTATGAGTTCCTTGTTGCACCAGCAAAACCTTCATCTTGATACGCCATAAACTAAAAGAAGCGTTATGGCTATTAAACTTCTCAACTTCAAAACAAGTCGCCATCGAGATGCACCAAACACAGTGGAAAACAAAAGGCTCTGTTTTGAACCCAGAGCTCTGATACCAATTTGTTGTGTTGAAACCCGAAGTTAGAGAATATAACAAATCAATAAAGAAAACGGCACTCAAGATTTACGTGGTTTCCCATCAGCACGAAGCTCTAAAGGTACGTCCACGGAAAAAAACAAGGTTCACTATAAACGGAGAGAGAACAATGAGCCGGCTATACTCGCAACTTACAAATTCAAGCACCCGACAGATATCTAGGGACAAACGTCTCAAAATACGATTGAGACACACACAAACCCTAATATCTAATCCTAACTCAAGACCTAACCTTAGGAGGCCACAAGGCTCCTATTTATAAGAAAGTACAGAAAATTAGGTCAAAAACCCTAAAAACACGCAGCCGCACGTTCAAGCGCTTCAATCCCGTGTAAAACTGTCTGGACGGATTTGATTCCTGTCCGGATGAAAATTCTAGAGAACATCCCCGCGGTCGAAACGAAAACTGCTCATGACGAACTTTGTACTTTTTTTCCAAACGTTTAAATTCAAGACAAAACTCCAACAATAGTGAAGTAGTAATAGAACTCCCCTAATTCCAGTTTATCATTGCGTTACATTTCTTCTGGAAAGTTATGTTTTTGGGAAAAATTTTCACACCCCCCATTTTACAATCTACACTCCATTTTTTGTTTTTATCTTCGTGAATTTACAATATTACCCTTAGATGTATGAAAAATGTGTATTGAAAAAGGGCAATATTATAAATTCATGTAAGATAAAGACAAAAAATGAGTGTGGATTGTAAAATGGGGGGTGTGAAAATCATTTCCCATTTTTTTCCCCAAAACTATATTACTGTGTTGAAGTTTATGAGAATTTCTTTTTGAATGACCGGTTCAAGTCTCTCGTTTTGTTCAGACGTAGTACTAATTTCTGCATATTAGTTTGAAGGGGCCCCGCTATGTAAAGACAAGGTTCAAAATATACATGCTGAAAGTGTTGTATGAAATTCTTTACCTTTTTTCCCAGTGTGATCAGAAAAGATCCCATTCCATTAAATTCCAAGATTAGTCATTGCCCTTAAAGTAAAATTTTAGTATTATTAAACGAAAAGACAACTAATTAGAATCTCCGCAAACGACATCATATTGTAAGTTGAAGCTAACCAAACATGGAATTTTTGAGGTTGCCAAACACTTTCAAACACTTTGGATTCGAATCCTTCTAGAAAGAAATTCAATACATACGTTCATATATATATAACACAACAATCTACAACCTTGACATTTTCTCTCTGCTTTCTTTTTTCTTTTTTTCCGGAGGTCTCGGGTCATCTGATGCGCACCTTAACTAGTCTCCTCCATGTTCCTGTTAAAGACAGGTCATCCGCATCAGACTTATAAAATTCACAAAAAAATTACTTTCTTACCACCTGACCCCTAATAATTAAACAATCAATTATGTAGAGAGTAAATTCATCAACCAACTAGCCCAACCTTAGGACATTGGAGTACATACATGCATATATCATATCATATATGTAACACACATTCTATAACCTTGACACTTTTCTGCACCTGTCAAATAATGAATGCTCTCCAAGTCAGCTGATGCCTTTTGCATATAAAAATGGACACTTGATTTTTGCACAAGTTGCTTTTAGTTGCATGGAAAAGCAAGCTAGGCAAGTCATCAATCAGATCAAAACAAAAGTCAATCTTAGCTTGTTATATTCAAACATAGCACATCAATTTCTCACCTAATTCCAATCTTCGTGAATACAAAGTCTACAATGGTGGGTCCTTCTTCCTTCTATCATTCATTACCTAGACATTTACAAAATGTTTATCTTTCTTATGGAAATTCCCTTGACCATTTGAATTTAACATTCACACCTTTTATTTCATTATTTTGTTTTAAGTCTAGTCTAGAGAAAAGATACAAAAGACAGTTCAGTTATAATTTCTTTTCTTTTTTTAATTTCCAGTAATAGAAAAATATCAGATTTACATCAAACGAAAAATAAACATACAATTAATTATGTTAAACCTAACTGATTGTGTATAACAAATTACTTTTATTGAAAGGGGAAAAAAAAAATTTGTTTTTTTTACAAGAATTGCCTCCCTGACCTCTCGAATGTATACAAAGGTAAGTAGGTAACCAATTAAAATAACCTTAATTAGTTAGCTCAAATAAGTAGTTTGTACCCAACTTCATTGAAATAATTGACGTGTAAGTATTAAGTATGAACATCTCATACACTGATGTGGGGTCTTTGGGAATGCCTTAGAAATGATGGTCTTATGATTATAATTAATCTAATCTAAGAAGCCACTATCTTTGACTAGTCATGGGAAACCCTGAAATTAGGCTGCCTTCATTCTTTGGATGTCATTCTCTCC
The DNA here is from genome assembly GCA_016920895.1 of Vaccinium myrtillus. Lineage (NCBI taxonomy): Eukaryota > Viridiplantae > Streptophyta > Magnoliopsida > Ericales > Ericaceae > Vaccinium > Vaccinium myrtillus. The sequence goes on from CM029279.1 coordinate 17,456,555, forward strand.
CTTCTTAGAGTCTCCTCTTCGTAGCCCTAAAAACCAACTCCTATAATTTTTTTTTTGATAATTCAAGTATTCGGTCAAACTTACATGCACCTTGACCAGGGGTTGCAAGGGGATTGGTTGGCCCCGACACTCCCCCTAATTTTCTTCATATTTATAGTATACTTTTGAATTTTTTTTAAAAATTACTAAAGAGTGATCCCAACAAATCAGACCAAATTAGTAATCCTACATCCGCCACTAACTTTGACTATGTAATTTTGGATTCAATCTTACTGTCCATTTACGGGCGACCTAATTAAAATCTAAGTAAAGCTCCACATTGATGTTGTTACAGAAATGAACATAGAATTCATAACCCGAATAATATACTTCGACCATTTTTAAAAAAATTGTGCATTAAGCACTTTGTTTTACAACATTAATATTAAGTTCCGCAGTGATGATGTTGTTAAGAAACCATTTCTTTAGACTCTCAGTTTTCAAGTCAACAAGAGGTAGGGGGTGTTTGAGAGTCTCATTTTCTGCTTTTCATTTTTAATTTTTTGGTTTTTTGGCTTTTTGAATTATGGTTAGAATGTATTTTGAATCTGATAGGAGTGTTTGGGAGAAATTTGCAGAATACATTTTGCAATAGTAGTAGTGTTAGGGAGATATGTGCAGAATGTATTTTGTAGGGCTTTTTGTTAATCAAAATGGGAAAAGTGGAAAATGAGAAGTCAAAAAGCTTCTCTCAACCTACTTTTGGCTTCTACTTCCTAAACATGAAATTGAAGAACTCATTTCCGTAGAACATGTTCTATACAGAGGCTGCCAAAACGTGAAAATGAAAAAATGAGAAGCCAATAAAGAGGCTCCCAAACAGCCTGTAATCTATCACAAATAGTGTATTTCTCCAAATGGCCTTCAGTCCTGAAATTACTTCGAGCAATGTGAGAATTTTTCCATGGGGCAGTTTCGCTAGTACAACGAATAACACAACATTTGATACAACAATAATCAGAGTTCACGCTAGCTATCGGAGCCGTTCAATTTGCTTAAAACATGTTTGTAAGAGTTCCTGTAAAAAATCAACTCATTTGGATATCGGTAAAGACTTGATCGATTTATTCAGTTTTATCCTAAAAATCTATCAGGAATCAACTGAATGAACCGATCAAGACCTTACCAATATCCAAATGAGTTGATTTTTTACGGAAACCCTTAAAAACATGTTTTAAAAAAATTGAATGGCTCCAATCATTTGCGTGGGGCTCACGCAAAAAACTTGTGTCAAATGTTGTGTTATTTGTTGTGTTAGCGGAATAGCCCCGTTTTCATAAGGTTAGTAGATAGTTACAGGCTGTAGTACTGCAATTGCTGTCAAACCCGGTCCTAAATAAAAGCTTGAATTGTGGCCGTTTTAGGCCCCCGAAAATCCACCAATAATAATAATAAGGGTCCTTTATTTTTGTACCCCAAGTATTTCAATAAAAAAAAGGGGCTGTGTCTAATATTATTCGTTTTAGGCCCCCGAAAAGTCAAAGCCAGCTCTAATTGTTATGTTCCTATTGTGCTGCTATGATGCTAGTACTTTCAATTTTGTTGGGAGCAATGCTACAAGTACTAACTAAGTTACAAACGAGTATATATTAAACTAAATGCACAAGTGACACTACCACTTCAATGCACAATTCAATACATGGATGGATTTATCAAATAAAATATTGCCACATGCACATTTAGTATATTAGTTACTATCTTAGTGTCTGTATCTAAGTGTGGCCATTGGTTCTGCTTCTATCTTTTTCTTGGTTGATACCTTATCAACCTTCTTTTCCTCGGGGCTAGCATGACATACGATTGCCGCGAGATAAGGTGTCAACCTGGTAATTGGGATACTATTTTCATGTTGTGATGTCGTTTTGTGCGCTTTCTCCTTTTAATCCTTGTAAATACTACTTTGATTAATAAAATTTTCTTCGCTATTAAAAAAAATAATTAGATAGTTACAGGTAAATCGAGAGAATAAATGATAGTTATGAAGTACTCCTAAGATTTATTCTTCATCAGGGCTATCTTGAATTCAATTTTTACCGTTACCTTGACTTTCACCTGCATGTAATAAAAGGAAGAAGAAGAAAAAAAACACAAGTAAAGGATCCACATGGCCCATGGGTTTCGTGTTTGTATAGTTTTCGGAAGAAGAATTTGAATAGAAATCACTTTTTGAATAATTTTAAGGATAGAAATAATAAAGTCACTGCTCTTCCTCACACCTTAAAATTATGGATGAGTTGGTGTTTAACAATTTACTTAAAAAATAAAAACGAATATTTGTTGTTTGTTCCATGTATTTCAAAAAATGAAATTCATAGTAAAATCGAAACAATGACAAAGCTATCATATAGGGCCCACCCAATTTTTTTTTATTTCATTTGCATCATATTTGTTAGATATTTTTAAATTTTTTTATAAAATTACAATCATAATTAATAAGGCAGTAAAACAATTTTAGTTTTGAGCGCATAAAATTATGGTGCATGATACTATGATATAATGATACTAGATGTCATTTATATGATAGATACAATACTCCAGATTAATTCTTCAAGTTATCAACATTGTTCCATAAAAAGTAAGTGATTGGATTTAATCTTGAAAAATTGTTCGTACCAGAATTTATTTCATAGTTCGGCTCCCTTCAACTTCAATTCTTGGCCTCGCCACTGAATTTCTGAGGTTGGAAATGTACAAGAACACTGTGGAGATTTCCAACCATGACTCATCAATAGAGAATAGGAAGTGTTTGTCACAATGAGCGCATGATGATTATGGGGTCAGTCTAACGGACGTTATAGCGGTACTTTAAATTAGGACACCCACTAATGAACGATGGGATTGATTCTCCATAAATTAATTAAAGTGCGTATAAGCTGACTTATACATCTTCAGTTATAAAAAAAAAATGAATAACTAAATTCCATGTTCACAACTGGAAGTTCATCCATGAATTTTTCATAGTGAAGGCTACCTTAATTTGGATTTGAAACAAATTAGATACTTCACAATTAATTTCCAACATCTATCTAGGGATTTAATCTTGTACGTGCGAGGAGATAAATTTGAGGTCACCTTGTATTCAAGCATGTATGTCTGTGTTGCTGCTCAGGGAAGGAAAAATAAAAAATAAATAGGTACCCAGAAAATACAAAGAAAAATGAAGGGAAATTAAGAATCAACGTGTGGTTCATGTATTTAATTATTCCATGTGCATATCCTCTTTTTTTTTCTTTTTTTTTTTTGATTGAGAAACATTTGTAAGTTATACGACATTAATAACCAATTTGTTGGGAAACTCAGTTTCAAGAAGTTGGATAATCAAAAAAAAAAATCCTATACGCGAAGACTTTTTAAAGTTATTCTCCGTAATAAAACATAGAATTGCATTTGTATATATACAAAAACAAGAACCTATTTAGATGGGGAGAGAAATAAGTGACGAAGAGGTATATTTTATATCGATCTATATGAAAAACATTACGTGCATAAAATGTCATGCTTGACTAATTAATAAAGTCTAAAAAGAAACTTTAGGTGGCCATGTGCCAAAAAAACCCAAAAAGTTGATCAATCATTAAAGAAAAGTGACCCAATAACCTACCTAATTCAATAATATTGCCTCGAGGATAAAAGAGTCAAGCAAATGTAGGCCCCACCATTATTCAATATTATTTTTCATGAGAATCGAGAATGATTAAGATACTTATTAAAGTTTTTTTTATACCAACTCATGATTTACATGCAACCCTTATAATTCATTTCCATGCAAAATGGGGTGTGACAGGTTCACAAATGCTGGTGACTTCTTATCATTGTAACCATTCAAATAAATCTCTAATTGAAACATGAAATTGTAACTCAACTGGTTGTAACTCTTGTTTTTCATTGAGAACTTTGGTCGGAGACGAGTATTATTAGAAAAACGATGAACGTTGGTTTGGCTGACCTAACATATCAATCACTTTATGAAAGTTAAGTGTAACCAGGGGCGGATTCATATAGAGGCAGGGGGGCCACGTGATCCCCCGAAATTCCAGAAATCGTTTTTTTTTCTTTGAGTTTGTGAAAATCTTAGCCGTTCAATAGCCTTGAGATAACTTTTCGACTGCGCTTGTAAAAAATCAATTCAACCGCGATAACTATAGGTAGTTGATAGAATCTTTCAATTTTTCATTTAGAATTTAGGACCCTAAGCTAAGCTTTGAATGAATTTTAGAGAATAATTTGATAAATGTGTACTCGATTTCATCGTGATCTGAACCGTAAGTCTTATTGAGAAGAGTATTAATAGAACAATTTCTCTTGATCCGATAATGATAGATATCAATTCAGTTCACATTTTGTTAAATAATCTTTGCGTTTTGATAACCATACCTTTAGAATTTAAGACCCTAAGCTTTGAATGAATTTTAGAGAATAATTTGATAAACGTGTGTTCAATTTCATCGTGATCTAAACCGTAAGTCTTATTGAGAAGACTATTGATAGAACAATTTCTCTTGATCCGACAATGATAAATATCAATTCAGTTCACATTTTTTAAATAATCTTTGCGTTTTGATAATCATACATGTCAAATCACAATAATTTTATTATTCTCTTCGCAACAAGCTCTACCATATTTACGATTTAGGTCACTAGAATACCTGGCAAACAATTATCAAACTTGCTTTAAGGCAATTGAATTTTTATAAGGCAATTGAAAAATCATTTTAAGGTTTTTGAACGGCTCGGATTTTTCACAAGACCAAAGGTGACCCCCCTAGATGGAATTCTTGGATCCGCCACTGAGTGTAACTATATACTTTTTTATTCTAATGTGTATGGTGTACACCTCTTGAATCGCCTTAAATTAGTAAGAAGTTCATTATACTTGCATAATAAAAATTCGAATATCAAGACAAAATTTCAGACTCATGTCAAACGTTACGAAATCAAGGTTTGATGTTATGCATGAAATTTATGTGACTATCCATATATATAGATGATTGTTGTTCTGAATTTCAATAGAATTCAAAGGACTGCATAATGTGCATCTCCAAATTATTAATGTGGGGGTATGCTGTAGAATTAACTCAACATAGAAAAAACTGGACAAAAGGAAAAAACTACTCCAGTTTTTTGGTTTTGTTTTTATTCAAAAAAAAATTGCATTTGTTAATTTCGCGTCAAGTTTTCGTTGTTTATGGATTCGTCTCGACGAGACAAATCTAAAGAGTATAAAATTATGGCCGAAACTAAATTTATTTAGAATAAAGCCAAAATTAAACCAATAAACTGGTTTATTTTCGGTTTTATTCAAAAAAATATTAGTTTTGACCATAATTTTATACTTGTTAGATTCGTCTCGTTGAGAGAAATCTAAAACCACAAAATCTTGATGCAAAACTAACAAATGCTAAAAAAAAAAAATTGAATAAGAACAAAATAAAAAAAACCTAAAAAACCACTTCTTCACTTTTTAGCCAAAGGAATAAAGGAGCTTTCGTGGAAAACTGGCCATACTTGGCAATAAAGTATCGCGGAATTAGGAACTTGCTTTTGAGCGGAATTCTTGCGGTTTGGTCCGAGCATTTGACCGTAATGCACAAATTGGTCAGAGCATGTGATAAAATGAAAGTCAAGCTCTAGTTATGTATTTTTTTTTGAAAGTGTCAGCGTATCATTCAAAACGCCATACGACATCGATTATAACGAAAGACAGAAAAGAGACCAAAACCACTAGTAAGTGACATGAGTACGGCAAAAGACACTAAGCCACCGACTCTCAGACACACCTGCCGAACCAGACCCGACACCAGAGACGTGGATTATGAATCTTATTTACAAGCAAGCGGTAAAGAATCCCAACGGATTCCCAGCTCAATCCATGAAACAACACAGCGCAGTAGTAATCGAGAAAAAACTAACAGAGAAACAAAAAACATAAATAAGAAACGAAGTAAACAAACACAACATAAATAAGAAACGAAGTAAACAAACACAACATAAAATGAAATCCAGTAGAATCAATGCAATCCAAAGCAGCCTCACTGAGTTGAGCCGAGTCGGACACTCGGACTAAGATCTACTGAGTTTATTCGCCCACCACCGCAACCCACCGGATCTGGGGAAACCAGACCGGTTCTAAAAGCCGAGCGCTAGCCGCCGGCAAAAACCTTTTATTCCGACCCTCCTTATTACTCCTCCGCAAGCCGCCGCGCCAGCCGCCCCTCGTCGCCTCCGCCACGCCAAAACAGAATCAAGTGCGCCGGATCAACACCACTGACAGACGACGGCGAGAGGACCGAACTATACCGATCCAAGGATCGGCAGCCACGAAGCTCTAGTTATGTAGACTATGAAGCTTATATGAATATTGCATGTGTGCGCTCTTAGTTTAATCAATTCTTGAATCTTATTAATATATTTAACTAATAACATTCCTTTATAATGAATGATGAACTCCACATGGTGAATTCCTGCGTGATGCTAGCTTGACCAAATTTATGAGAGATGCTAGAATGATCTTGTACCCGGGGGCGGAGCCAGATTTTTTGTTTGAGTGGTCAAGAATTAGAATTATGCGTGATTCATTTTTCCAATTTGCTAATTAGAAAAAACAATTAGATTAAAAAAGTATACAAAAAAAGTAGTTATATATTGACAAACAAACATAGCTTTCCTTTACAAGCAACCCACAATAAACATGCTAGAATTCTCCAAAATAAACAACACACAATTAAAAATGTTGATACTGCAAAATCTTCATAATGGCTGCGAGGCAAGATCTTCATATTTTCATACTCATTATCTATCATTTTTCCCTTAAAATCTTCATAACGGCTGCAAATCTACATTTTAAAACTCATAGTGAGACAAACAAAGCACATCACCAAAGACAAAGTTATGAGAACTCTTTAGAGGAAAAGTGACTGAACTCCCAAGAAACTTTGCATGGACAAAAAGCTGGTTCTACAATCATAGGACGAAGACCATTTGTCCAGTATGGTGCAGAACATGGAGACAATAGCATAAAGACTCTATCAATTTCCTATTTCTAATATCATTCTAATACTAGGGTTGACAAGGACTATCATTCCTTTGGTTGGAATTTTATTCTTGCATCTTCCAGATTGAGGAAGATCAGTTTTTTTTTTCTCTAACCGGAAAGAAGATCATATACGCTTTGTATTTTCTTCATGCCAATTGGCTCAACGTTGGGGTGGGAAGATCATAATGAAGGTAAGAAAAACGAACTAATTCCTTAATTTTTGATTCTGACAGTTAAAGAGAGTTTGGATTAATTTACACAAACCTTAACTAATCGGAAAACCCATGGGTACCGACCCATAGGTACAGAAAATGCACAGAGTGTGTTCGGGGACCCACACGAGTGATCCGAACCGTTCATTCTTCTTTAAACATTTTTAACTTTTGATTGAAACGGTGAGATTTTGGTTCAACCACTTCTAACCGTCCGATTGAGCTGAATTTTTGTGGAGCCCCTTGGAAAAAGGTTCCAAGAAGAATGAACGGTGCGGATCACTCGCGTGGGACCCAAAAGTGGGTCCCCGAACACGCTCTGTACATTTGTATCTGTACGTGTAGCAAGATCCTTAACTAATCCTCTACTTTTAATCTGGTCAAAAAGAGGCCATTTACGAAGGAATCAGGGGTCACAAAAAATTACAGTACTGCTTGAAAATCTGGCCCAAAATATCGAGCTCTACTCACTCGTGGTGAATAAACTCACCAACCAGCCAATATCGAGGTTTGATCACTTGTCGTAAATAAACTCGACAACCAACCAGCTTAAGGGGGGGTTCCACTAACAAAAAATTGTTTTTAATAAATACCGCGACAGATTATTCTCCCACAACACATCACATAAAAAATCGTGAAACACTCCCTAAGTAACCCTTGGGCTAAAACATCACCCTTTTTTGCTTCCTCTGTCTCCCTAACTAAATTCCTATCTGTTCTTGTCAAAACACTTTGTCTTCCCCATTGTGAAAAATTGACTGTTATTGTTACACCCTCTCTGTGCATCACCAGACATGTGTAGGTAGCGAGGGATCCCGTGCCAATAGCCAGAAAGAAAGAAAGAAATGCTAGAGGCGTAGGGGGTCTGGGAATAATAATAGTAATAGTGAAGGAAGGAGTAATTATGGAAGGAAGGATTTGATGATGAGTCAAAAGCGGCTGGCTGGCTGGCTGGGTTTTGATTCATCATCCATCTATCTATCTAATCTCATCGAGGAGGATCAAAATGGATCTGTTTTCAGCTATCGCATCCTCTGCCTATCTGAAACCAATCCCCCATCACTATTCTATTCCCCACACCCTCTGTCTCTCTCTCTCTCTTGTTCCTCTGCACACTTCTCGAGATTTTTTACCCTCAACTAACACGCCAAAAATATTCCGGCGTCCTCGATGGACACCACCACCCGGCCCCCTTTTGCCTCTCTTTCCCTCTTAAACAAAACAACAAAATTCGGGTAATTGTCATCCAGTACTACGTACTAACGAAATTTTTTGGATTATAGGTGTGCTTTGACAAAATTAAATAAATTGGTTTTTTGGATTATTAAATTATTGAGCAATAAAGGAAGGTGATTTGGATTAGAATTTTGCTATAAGGCACGAAATGAGGCCCAAAGGAGGCACCGAAAACCAATGGGACCCACTGAGTTTTCCCCAATTCAAAATTTGGAATTTCATCAATTTTCAAACAAATGGGTCGGTCTCTCTCTTCTCTCTTTCCAAAAACAAATATGAGAGCTCACCATCTCCTCCCAAATCCAATTCCAACACCACCGACACTCCCCCGATTCACTTTCTGTAGTCCATCTCTCCTCCTAAACCTTGACCATGGAACTCCACAACCACCACCGACGGACCACCCGACTCCACCGCCACCACCAACTCCATACGACCCCCTAACGCCGCACCACTGGAGCCACACCACAGACGCCGTAAACATAAAACTATAGGTCGATTCCTTAACCGGGCAATCTGCAAAAACCAAACGGTTGAGATTCTCTTTCGCTACGTCTATATTACTCGCCACGATAATTCTTATCTCCCCTAGGTTGAAAGCCATCAAACGCTTGGCCCCGCATTCCTTGGCCGTAACTGTTATCCAGTGGTGCGCCAAACTAGACATAAGTCTCATGCTCCCAATCACAGGGAGCCCTCTTAGATTAGGCATGGGCTTGGTATAAATAAAAGATTTCCTCAGACTGTCCTTGCCCCAAGCATGACCACTAGGGTGGACCCAACAAATCAAGCTCAAATCTAAATGGGGTTGGGTTTCTAAATGGGGTTGTTGAAACCCAGTCGAAAGTTGTAAAAGCGCACATTTTTCTTTTTTCGATATATGTGTGTGTGTGTGTGTGAGAGAGAGAGAAGAGAGAGAGAGAGAGAGAGAGAGAGAGAGAGAGATGAATATGATATAGGGAGATGAATTTAACAGAGGCGGGAGGGATGAACTTTACAGAGGGGGAGGGGGTTGCCCGAGAAGGGGGAGTGGGTATGCCGGAGGAGATAAGACGTGAGTTGCATCTTTGCCCCTTCATTTGGGGAATAATCCCAAGTGGTAGGCACATGATGCATTTTTTTGTCAAAAATGAGACAGAATGTTACCAATTGGACCAAATGAGACAGAATCAAATAGTTTAAGGATGAAATAGGCGCAATCTTTAGTTTAGGGACTATATAGAAAAATGTGCAAAATTTAGGGGATAAAAGCAACAAAAAAAAAACTCAAATGAAAAGGACTCTTATGTTTGGGTTTTGGACTTATTTGGAGGAATTTATTAAAGCACCTAAAAAGAAAAGTATACTCGTATGTTGGATTTATTTGGAGGAAAGGGACTCGGTCTGTTACAGTGCATCATTCCCTTTTGTGCAGGAATTTCCATCATTCCCTCTCTGCCACCATCATAAAGACTTTTCTGTTGCTTACCCCATCCCAACTCCCTATTCTCTATGGATTTTACTGCTACAAGTCTAAGATTTTAAATTTCGTAAAACAAATTAGTACTGAATTGTCTTTTCTGTTGGCAATAGTCCTCTGCAAATTCCAAAATGGTTATCAAGTATACTAGTATACACATTGTACTAATAAATATTACTCCTACTTTTTATTTGTAAAAAAAAAAAAAAAAGATTGTCTTGATTGAAAAGTAATACTCCCTCCGTCCCTTTGTTAGTGTTTAGTATATTTTTATTTTGGATTATTCCTTAATAAGTGAGTGTTTAGAAAAATTAATGGGTAAAAAGTTATTGAGTAAAAATTAATGTAGTGGGTAAAAAGTTATTGAGTAAAAAGTAGATGATAATCTTGAAAAGTAGATAAAGTTGATGTAAAAAGTGTAAAATAAGGGTAAAAGTTGATGTGAAAGGTGTAATGATGATTTTATTTTAATAAGTAGGATTTACGAAGTAACACACTTAAATAGAGAGTAGTAGGTAAAAAGTGATGAGTTCAGCCAACTGGACTGACAATAAAGCAACAAGAAAATAATAATAAAAAAAAAACATAAGCTCCAATGTATTTTTTTCAATTTCCTATACAATTTCACACATTTTTATACATTTTTCACACATTTTAATACACTTTTAAGCCTTACTATCAGCCCAATGGATTGATTTTAGAATTTTCTTTAGTTAAAAAGATAAACTAACATTCCCTTGTCGGGTCCCTGTAGCGTCTTCATCGCTACGAGAGTGTAGCGTCTATTCTAGCCATCTATCTCAACAATTATCTCTTACTCGAAAAGATTTTATTTTAAATTCGGACCATTAAAAAAAATTATCAAAATAAAAACATTTTTGTATAGCTGTAATTTGCTCTACACCCCTGAAGCGCGAAAGGAGCGTTACAGGGACCACGGATTCCCCGTGAAACACCTAGCAGCATACTCATTCACGTCTAAAAAACTTTTATTTTTGATGTCTACCATACATGGCACCTATTTTTCTTTGAAATAACCCCGTCTTTGAACAGGTGTTTCTAAGTTTTAAGCTGCAAATGCTCGCCAATTAGAACATTTTCATATACATAATCACACTTGCAGAAAAAACAGGTGCTACATACACAGAAAACACACCCGGAATTTACCCAGAATTTGAAAATTAATGGCCCAGATTTACTTGGAGTGAATATGGGCCGTTGATTTACACTTTCGTGGTCAATTGGGGGTTGCTTTTCCGGGTCTATAGCATTATTGCCCCACATAATCACAGTTTTTTCTTACCATTGCTCCTTTAAATTTTTTTTTTTGAATTGAGTTCAATACCGAACTAAAGTAAAATACTACTTTTTTTTTTTTTTTTTTCAGTACTTCGGAAATAAAATTACTACTATTTCGTTGATGGGTAAGAAACGGTTTTTGTTTTTGTGCGAATAATACTATTCGCTGGTAAAGAAATTGCGAGGGACGGTTTTTTGGTATTTGATCAGTTGATGTTACACCTTGGATTAATTTTGGAAACCATTGAAGATAAAGTATAACCACCCTTCTATTAATTAACCCCTGAAACTGGAAATCAATCTCAGCTTTTAATGATGTCAAGTAGGATATATTTTCAAAACCGCTCACCATCGTAATAGAGTAGATAGATACTTGTAATTTCACAATTTTGGTTGGAACGGTGGGACTTTGGTTGGAGCACTTCCAACCGTCCGATTGAGCTGAAATTTTGTGGGGACTCTCGGAAAAATGTTCTAAGAATAATGAACGGTTCGGATCACTCGTGTGTGACCAAAAAGTGGGTACACACGAATCCGAACCGTTCATTATTCTTAGAACATTTGGGTCCCCGAACACGATTTGTGCGTTTTCTGTGTGTTTTTTTTCTGTACGTCTAGCACTGTCCATCTGTGGGGGACCCTGTTAGGGAAAGCATCGAGAATGTACATAGCGACCTGTGTGGCCTATTTTTAGGTCCTACACGAATAATTCAAACCGTTCAATAATTTTTAGAGTGTCATTGCAAAAAATTAACTCAATTAGATATTCTTATCAGTTACAAAAAATTAACTCATTAGATGTTCTGTCAAATATGATGTCACCCATTGCATTGTTGTTGCTTTCATCTTTCATGCTAACGTTTTTTGATAAAAATGAAGAAGAGACTTTTCGATAAAAATGTTAGAAGAGTCAAGAGTGATATTTAAGTAGTAATAATTTTAAATTCTTATATATATTTATATACATACATACCTATACTCCTTGTTCCCGATTGTTAGTCGAATTTGGTAGTTCGTGTCGCTTTTGAAACGATTATATCTTGCAATTTATTATGTTTTATGTAATTTTAAAAATATTTTCTTATAGAACTAATCGACATCTATCAAACAAGATTCATATTCACTGGCGACTCCAGCCTTTGCCCAGCGATGTCAAGCGACATCGCTGGGTTCAAAAAATGCATTGAAAAAAATATTTTTTGTAGACATAAATTAAATTTTTCTTTAGTATTGTCAACGCTTAGTTACTCGTGCAAAATTAAAATAAATGAAAGTCTAATTAAATGTTACAGGACAACAAAATAAAATAAGCCTAGCCCAGTAAATTTATTGTTTATTCGAATAGAACCCAATATAATATTAAGAAAGGTTCAATGGCTGTGTTTGGTTTGTAGTTTATTTAATATATAATGAAAAGTTAATGATGTCAACAAAACTAAAACTAAAACAAAACTCTAAACCGAACAAGGCCAATATAATTCAATATATGTGTATATATGTATATTTTGCATAGAGCTTTTCATCATAAATATGTTATGTATTTTTGTCATCGCTGAATCAAAATCCTGGAGCCGCCCCTGTTCATATTAGATATAAAATTTATTACCAACTTAAAATATCACTAATTTTTTAACCGATTACAATAAAACGAGAGACAAATAAATCCAGACGGTTGGAGTAGATCTTAAGTTCTTAACCTTGAAATTCGCTTTGGACCATAGACGACACACTGCACCACTAGTGGGCGAGTGGCTCTCATAGGAATGTTAATGCGCGTAAAATGATTGCATAGGTGTGCCTAATTGTAGCCTTTTTTACATCTCAATTTTCCAATAAAAAATATCCAAATTTTGTACTGCATCCGTTCCTAAATAAGTGTTCCACTCTCTCACTCTTAGCATTTTTGAAATAAAAAAAATTAAGTGCTTCTCTGTATCGTTTTTTGAAAATTTTCACACTGAATTAAAGTAAACGGTAAGTAAGTACTTTAATTAGGTGTAAAAAAATTCAAAAAACTATACACGGAATCACTTAATTTTTTTATTTAAAAAATGGTAAGAGAGAGAGAGAGCGTGTAACACTTTTTAGGAACGGAGCGAGTAAAAAGAGATATGTCTATCCCTATGTAGTTCTTGTTTTTTCAATGTCCCTTAATTTGTCTAAATGAATAGATATTACTCCTTTTGTTTTTTCGCAACAAAATCCTTCTATTGTCAGTCCAGCATCACCCACTAGGTTGACAATAAGGTAATAAAAAGATTTAAAAAAAAAATACACACGTCACTATATACTTTTCACTTTTCCTATACACTTTCATGTATTTCTATATATTTTTACACATTTCAATAGAGTTTTTATTTCTTAATGTAATAATGTACTAATATTTTGGAATTTTCCTTTTCGCAATGTAAAAAGCCAATGGCATTCCCAAAGGCCTTGTTTGGTTTGGTTTCCAAAAACCGGTTTTCTCAATTATTATTCAATTATTATCCCTATTTTTAAATATTATTTTTATTTTTCTCTCTATCTCTCTCCAATCATTAATACCTATTTTTTAATTATTATACCTCTTTCTCTCTCTAATCATTACAAAAACCAAAACTCAAAACCAAACCAAACACAACCAAAAGGTTCTTACGTAACTGGACGGGAATTCCTCCACCCCCTCTGACCCTGCCTCTTAAATTCCCTCTCTCTCTCTCTCTATTCTCTCACACAAAATATATAGTAAAATGTTCTGTCTCTGTCTCCCCTATCTTTTCTACGAGATTTTCAATAGTCGGCACCGTCTCTACTACTCCTCGTAGAGCTGCCTAATTGTTGTAGACCCTATTTTAACAAACAAAAACCAAAACAAAATACGTAGATAAGTATGAGTACGAAAGATCCTCCGTCTCAACATGAATATAGATTATGGTGTTCCACTAACTTAATTTATTGAATAAATTGATTTTTTACGAATTTTTTTATGATATATTGTGAGAGAATGATTTGTTTCTAATTAAAAAAAAAAACAATTTTTTTTAGTGGAATACTCCTTCAGTGACAATAGTAGGAACTCCATTCCGTAGTTAAAATTTGAACTAGGAGAAGGCCAATTTTAAAATGAGTATTTTTATTATCTGTCCACTAGCTAAGAAAAAAATAGGAATAATACAAAATCTAAGACACTTTTACATTTGTTATATATTTTACACACTTTTAGCATAATTTTCACACAATCTCAATGGCTGTGTTTGGTTAGATAGTTTAGTTTAATTTTGATGATGTCATTATGTGTAATGAGTGAAGAGAGATAGAGAGAGAAATTAATGAGAAAAATGATGATGTCATCAAAACTAAAACTAAAACTAAACTGGAAACGAACAGGGTCAATACAATTTTTGAACTTTAAGAGCATTTACAGCCCTACATCTAATTTGAACTCAAATTTGAATTTGAATAAAAAAACCCCTCAAAATATTACTCTCATCTTTGGACCAAACTTAAACGAAATCAAGTTTTATTCAATTTCTCCCCCAAATTTAGGGAGGATCAACTCTTCAACCGAATTTCCAATGACTATATTACGGTGGTAGGCGGTGATTGTTGTCGGCGGTCGTCGACGTTGGTAGAACTGGAGTTGTTGATTTCAAATCAAGCTTTTAACCAAAATTTTGCACCTATTTGAGGAAAAAAAAAGAAAAGGGTGAGATGCTCTCACAAGAAAACATGTAGGTTGTTTTTAGTACTCTCCGCGTCTCAAATTTCTCATCCACTTGTATTATTTATGACACCTAAAAAAATTATTTATATTTTCAAAACTATAATGTTTTATGTATATATAATATATATCTCATTTAATAGTTCTCAATGAATTATATCAAATAAAGTTTTCAAAATCATAAAAAATTATATATTTAAACATACAAGCAATTAAAAATTGGTACGCACGCATGTAAGTGGAAAAAACATCTCAAAAAAAAGAAAAAAAACAAGCAAAGAAACAAACAAAAGAAAAAACGTGATTGATTTGATGGGATTTGTTGATTCGATCAATTGAAATTCCAATTCTACATTTTCTACAGCGGAAAACCTGGGGGTACACCCCTTTATGCACAGAAAATGCACCCCACGCCTTCGGGGACCCGTTTTTGAGTCTCACACGAGTGATCCGAACCGTTCATTATTCTTAAACACAAATTCCGAGGGGGCCCACAAAAAATCAGCTCAATCGGACGGTTAGAAGTGCTTGAACCAAAATCTCACCGTTTCAAATTAAAAGTGTCGGAAAAATGTTTTAAGAATAATGAACGGTTCGGATCACTCGTGTGAGACCCAAAAGCGGGTCCCCGAAGGCGTGGGGTGCATTTTCGGTGCAAATTGGGGTGTACCCCTAGCAGCGTTCTTTTCTACAGCTGCTGCTTACATTTGATTCTTTCACCCTGTACGTCTTCCTAACGAATTTCAACCGTCGATTCCCGATAAGAATTTGTGCCTTGGCGCGTTTAGTCAGCCCTCCTACGGTCTAGATTCAATCATTTTTTATGGTATGTATGTGAAACCTTTCTTGTTTGGCTTTACTACCTCTTTTTGTCTGCAGGGTTGACCTTTTCTTTTGTTTACTTTTGACATGAAATGCCCAACAGTTACAGGCTTTGTGGTTTTGACCAATTCAATGGAAAATGTTAAGGGGGTGTTCCACTAAGTTGATTTTTTGAAAAAAATTGCTTTTCACGATTTTTTATATGATGTATTGTGAGATAATGACTTGTCTCGGTGTTTGAAAAAAACAGTTTATTGTTAGTGGAACACCCCCTAAGTACTCATAAAATGTACGCAAATAATTGTTCAGAATTTAAAATTAGTGGTTCAGATTAATTTTCATTTGAGCCAATGACTTCGGGCTCCATTGACAAATAATTCATAATCCGGATTATTGGATTATTCATTTTATCTTTATTCAAATTTTCTTTTTTTGCATTTGTTAGTTTTGCGTCCAGATTTTGTGGTTTTTGGATTCCTCTCGACGAGACAAATCTAACAAGTATAAATTTATAGTCAAACCAAATATTTTTTTGAATAAAGCTGAAAATATTTAAATTATTGGATTAATTTTGGCTTTATTAAAAAAAAATGAGTGAGCATATCTATTTTCAACATTTTTTTTTAAAGGATGCATTATTTAATAAATAATCTGAAAATTAAGCAATCATGTTTTGTTTAGCGAAGAAAACGAGGATGCTTCACATATATGATGTGAAGATTGGCGAGTTTGAATGGTTTTAACTTAAGTTATTATGTGAATGATCTGCTATCATTATCGTTTTTTAAAATTCGGATTTTGGATTCTTGATACCAATAAATAGATGGGTATATTTCAGTTTTGCCAAGAGTAAAACAATACTACTATAAGAAAATAGAAAAGCATAACGCAGTTGCACGGTGAGCTCAAAGCGAACTATTATTTCACCTTTTACTAAAGAAAGGCATAAGAAAATACCAAGTAGGACCCAAAACTACGTAAATACCCCTTTTTGTTAACTTAGTTTTTGGTTGATGACTGTGAATTAATTTATATTTTTTTTATCAATGCAGGAACATTTTTATTCGAAAAATAAATAATTTTGGAGCATAATTTTTTCCCCCTCGAATTTAGAACTAAGAGAAATCTTTAAAATTTGTATGAAACAGTAAAAAAAGTTATGAAGGAAAATGTAGTATTTGAAATATAAGACTCCAATGATTTTCTGATGTTGGGAGGTTTCGTGTGAAGTGGACAAATGCAAAACTTGAATGGAATGAGGGGTTGGAGCAAGTGAGCCAAACCAAAGCTATCTTGTCCTTTGTCAAAGGCAAGTACCCTCATTTTCTAGGTACAGCAAATAAACTTAGGGCAGAAATCAATGTTAATGTCAAAATTCAAATGCATAACATGTTTGTACTTATGTATAATGTACATACCTTTTATGCATTGAAATTTTGACACAATAAAAAATAGTTTTGCATTAACACTACCCTTAATTAGGCCATAAAAATAAGGTAGGATAGTCGTTGCTATAATTTTTACGGATTAGCAGGTGCTGTGCACCTCTCGGGTGTCCAATCATCTTTTGAACGGCCTGGATGCTTTCGACAATTTTAATATAATTTTGCTTTAATTTTACCGGTAAAAAATCAAAACATATCCGAACCGTCCAAAACACGATCGGACGGCCGCGGGTTGCACATCACCCTCGGATTCAATTTTTACGGAGTACATTCTTTTCGTGTGTAGTCAAAATTTATTTTGTTATCATTCATAGAATTTATTTTGTTATCATTCATTCTCCTATGAATTTTTAATAATACCACTACTTAGGGGGTGTTCTACTAACAAGTTTTTTTCAAAAACTAATTTTTCCCAACAATCAAGAAAGGCCACCCTCTCATAATACATCACATAAAAATGTGTGAACACAAAAATTAAGGCAGTTTTGAAATGAAACTTGTTTAGTGGAATAACCCCTTAATACGTGTAATTTCTTACAAATAAAAAAAAGGAGTAGTATGATCATAAACAACAGAGAATAGGACAAAATTGAAAACTGTAAAATTCAATGCCATACTATACATATACTCCATACACCTCGTTCATGGGATTTTGGGATCATCATGACGACGTTGGCGTATTACGAATCTAGAGAGAGAAAGAAGGTAGAGAGAGAGAAAGAGAAGGGTCAAAGCTAGCAGCGCAGCAGAAGCGGCAGCAGCAGTAGTATTTGTAATGATTTCGTGGAGAGAGAAAGATCAGAAGCTCGTGATGAGAATTTTTCTTTGCAGAGGGTAGACCAGTGGCAGCAGGCGATCAGAGTCCCCCCAAAGGAATTTACAGACCCCCCTTCCTCTTCTTCTTCGTCTCTTCCTTTTCAACACATCTCTCCCTCTCTCTCTAGACAGCTGCTCTAACCCAGAAAGAGGGTGTTGCTGAGTCATATATAGAAAGGGTTTTCATTTTTTCCCAGGTGGGTTTTGGAGAGAGAGAAAGAGTACCCAGCAGGCATTTGGCTAGTTTATTTTGGGGGGAGATGGGTAGTTGTGGGAGGAATGGAAGTGTGAGGCAGTATATAAGATCGAAGGTGCCTCGTTTGAGATGGACTCCTGATCTCCACCACTGTTTCGTTCATGCCATTGACAGACTTGGTGGCCAAGACAGTACGTCTCTCTCTCTCTCTAGATTCCTTCCATTTGTGTTCTTGATCATGTCGTGAGATGAGATCCTTATTCTTGTCTTTTATTTTTTTTCATGGGGTTTTTGTAGAAGCAACGCCAAAATTGGTTCTTCAGATGATGGATGTGAGAGGACTCACCATTTCTCATGTCAAAAGCCATCTCCAGGTTCTCTCTCTCTCTCTCTACAAGTTTCCTGCTTCGAATATGGCTGGGGAGTAATTTTTTGTTCTGTTCTCTCTCTAACCTCGCAGATGTACAGGAGCATGAAGGGTGATTTGGGCAAAGGTATCCAAATCCTATCTGCATGTGCTATCCATAGTTTTAGAGCATATCGATCTTGTGTTTGTATTTTTTCCCCTTTTATTTTTCTGTATCAAAAATTCTATGTACCTGCACAAGGAACAAGTATTTAATGCGCAGCACTAGGACCGACTAATATTCTTGTGTGCGAACCCTTTTGTTTCCTCTTTGGTATTAGTTCTTCACCCAAATCACAGGTTTCATACAATCGCTTATTTGCCCATGTTTTTGGAAATGAGACTGGACTACTGGCTTCCTCACTTCATTTATTGTCTCATTCCCAATAAAGTTGTTTCCTTAGCCAAAATAGATGAACACAGAATAAAAAATTACCCCCCACTATCCTTTTAAATCTCCTAATATTGGCATTATTACTTATATGGAGTATTTATTTATTTGGTTTGGAATTGTAATTTTTTATTTTTTATTTTTGGAGTATCAGTTTCCAGAAAAGGGCATTTATGGTTTTCTTGTTTGTCTTGGTTTCTTTTAAAAAAACAACAAACAGGTAGGATTTCCAGCCAAGAAAGAAAACAATCTTTTGAAGATCAAAATGATGATGATGATGATGATGATGGGTGTTTGGATCAAGGAAATGATCATATGGGTTTTCAACCTTCTTTGAATCCCATTGAAGAATCAGATTCTCACTTTATGATCAACCGTCCTCTTCCTACGAAAAGGTCAGCTTTTTAACCCTTTATTACCCCCTTAAATCCTTTTTTCCCCTCTCTTCTCAGACCCATATATCAAGAAGGATAATTACTGACAAAGATTCGGCTGTTTTGATCAATATTATTTAAAATGTATTGAAATGCGTGAAAAATATACTCCTAGGGAGTACTATATTGAAAATGGTAAAAAGTGTAACGGAGTATAATTTTTAGTCTTTTTCTTAATTAATTAACAACTCACCGAACGGGTTGTCAATGGGAGGGCCTATCAAGAAAGATCCTAGTAATATTTTTCATCGGCAATGAAAATAACTTAATCTGTATTGTTATTTTTTAAAAATGGGATTTGCATTTACACATGCATTGATATAGTAAATTTTTTTAGGCATAGCCCATATAGCCTTGGCCATTTAATCGAAAAAATCAGCTGTACTTTTGCTATTAAGATTTACTTGGAGTAGTATACAGTAAGTGATCCAAATCTCAAGAAAGGTTTTGGCAAGATACAAAAAGGATTTGGCTTTTACTACTAGTTGTACAGAAGGAAGGAGCATTGATGTTCTTTTTGTATTTTTTCCTCAGAGCTCGAATCGAGGAAGAGACGAGATCATTAGTAGAATCAGAGAGTAGTCTAGAGTGCAGCAAAAGAGTGGTAAGTGGGAAAGTGACAATTCCGTACTACTGTTTACAAGAGTATAGGCAGAGAATAGCTGGAGAAAGTGGAATTCTAATAAAGGAGGAGGTAGAGAGGGAGAGGGAGAGGGAGAGAGAACAGATCGGCGGTGGTGGAAATTACAGATGGCAGGCAGCTCACATTCCACATGATCTTTTTTACAACCTCAACAATCCTTTTGGCCATGCAATTTCTGTGGAGGATTCTGATTTCCTTAAGGTACAAAGACAATTACCCTTCTCTCTCTCTCTCTCTCTCTCTCTATTTTTCTTTTTTGCAGCTTTTGTGATGTTGTGCTTGAGTGCATTGTTGGTTTCCTAGTTTCAAACTTATGGTTGCTGCTTTTGTTTTTTGTATTTGGTTATATTTGGTAGGAAATATGCTCATTTGACCACTGGATATATACCTCATTGCCATCTTCATATTGTTAATTGAAAAGATAGGGGAAAATACAATAGCAAATACCATGGCAAATACAATTTCGCTTTTTGTACCGGCAAAAATACTAGTCGATATTGAGCGCACTAGCTTGTATGCGTTGATTTCGTTCTTGTACTAGAATCTTGGCCGGTAAAATAATACCTACTATTTTTCTCTCTTGCTAAAAAGGAGGATTGAATTTTAAGATAATTTAACGAAACTTAGAAACCTATAATATGTTAATCATCAATTAGTCATTGAGACTAATGTTAATTAAGGTATAAGGAAGTATATCTGAGTGTTTTATTTCTTCACTTTAAGTTTTTTGTTTTTTGTAAATATACAAACGATACTAAACTATATGTTGTGGTCAATCCGGAACGGTACTGGTACGTACTATCCTAAGAGAGAAAATGGTACGCTTTGTGGTACGTAGGTGACAACTTTGAAAAAATATATGTACAACATAAAAACATGAAATAGGTGGGTTAGAGCATCTCTAAGAGGCTCTTTAAATGGGCCTACTTGGCTTAAGTAGGTAGTTAATACCTTATTTTGGCACTCCAACAGGCTCTCTATTCCGTTAGCCTTTTTTCCCGGGCGGACTTGTTTAAGAAATTATGCAAGCAAAGCATTAATTTTTGCATTATGTATGTGTCCTCATCTAATGAAGTTAAAAACTTTGTACTTGCAATCTAATTTTAGTTTTGTCTTCCCCTAAATTTGTTTGTTAGGGTAGGAAACCCATACATGCATAGACGTTCCTTGTTATCACAAAAGAGACATTCTACTTGATGCAGCTAAGCTTCCAAACACATCTATGTGGAGAAATACCCAGGTCCTACTGTGAGGCCATTAGGGGTGTCATCTGGGTGAGTTTGGGCCGATTGTAACTGGGTTATGCCTTTAACGAGTCATTAAACTATTTACACCCTAAATTACTGATACTGGACCTAGCCTTTAGAGTGACGCTTAACCCGCCCATTAAACCATACACATTGATACACCTAGACAGCCAAATATAATGCGAGTTCTCAAATGCGTGAATCTAATTAAGCCCAAGGGTTGGCCTAGTTGTCAAGGTTGGAGACTTGGGGATTTGCTCTCTTTTAAAGGCCTCAGTTGACTCCGTTGTGTATGGTGAGATTGGTCCCCATAATTTGTCAAAGTCCGTGTGAATGTGAATTGGCTCGGACGCTAGAGTTATTAGGAAAAAAAAAAAAAAAAAAAACCTCTCCCTACCTAATCGACCAGTAGCCCTTACCCACTTCCATTTGAACCTCTTTTATCTATCCCCTATAAATATTCCCAAATCCATCAGATCATTTTCAATGAATTTGGTCATGTGGAAACAGGAGATCACTGTTTGACTGTAAGCCCTATGCAGCGGGCTGTGGTCCAGTCCTTCAATAAAATTTGAGAGGGGACCTTCAATTGGGACCCCAAAATTGGAAAATCATAATGGCCTTTAATGCAATTAGATGCAGTACAGAGTCATTATGACAGACCCATTGTCCTACTCTAATTTTTCGACATGGTAAATATACTTTTAAGGATGTCATACTGAATGTGCCCATCTGCTCATTCTATTTTTGTAAAATCTAAATTTAGAAGTAAAAAGTCAGAGAATACACTTGAAGTTAATGGGATCTCGGGACTCTGCCGTCCCTTGGGGATGGCAAGGCCTGCCAACCGATCTCGGCCGCCAAAACATGTTTTGGACAGATCTGGAGAGAGTTAAAATACCCAAAACACCCTTCGGCACCCCCCAAATCTGGGCCGTCTAAAGTCGGGTCGGCAGAGTCCCCCGAGTTCGAAGCTAATACTCTTCCATTGTTTTCTTTATCTTATAATTTTTAACAAATTAGTTGGATTTTCTTTTTTTAATGCATAGTATAAGTGTTCGGATGCCTCGTGTCGTTCGTTGTGAATCTAAACTGTCAAAGGTTTGCCCTTACTTCAACGACTACGGGATTTGACAATGTCATTAATTTTCTGTAAAAGGCAAGATTAGACAATATTAAGGCTGTCTCATTAAAGTAGGAAAATAATAATTTCACATTAACCAATTTAATAGGATGAACCAAACAAGTCCTGTGTAGAAATTCGTGTAGGAAGGAAATGAAGAGATGGAACATGAATGCAAGTACAAAGAAACTGCACTGGGATTGGGTTTTATTTCTTCCAATACCTCTTTGATTCTTTTCATGCAATTATACTACATTTTCGGGACGTTTAATAACTGTGTTCTTCGCCACAGATTGCCATACAAGATCAACCACATGCATCGTCAAAGAGCTTGAAATTCATCGACTCTGGCAACGATAATGGAGAAGACGAGGACGCCGGTGGTGGCGGATTGTCGCTGTCGCTTTCGTTGCACCATCCCTCCGCACAGAGAAGTAATGCTTCCAACTCGACAAGTGAGATCGGAGACGCTATATCATCTTCTTATTCCAGGTCCATTTTCAATGACTGCTCTGTTGGTTCATCTTCGGAAAAGCGCGCAGTTAACTTGGATCTTTCCATTGCATTATGTGGTAGCTAAGTTCTCTGTACAATTTCGCATCTGTTTAATAGTGGTGGTTTCATCCCATTTTGCTCCGGTTAAGTTTTGTATTTAATCTATCAGGCTCGAAATCGTAGAACTTATGACCATCTGAAAATTTTACCCCCTACATGTTAATTATGAGTTCGATCATGTGATTTTGCATTAATCTACTCTTTTTTTTTTTTTTCTGATATTTATGGAAGCTAATTTCAAGGTTAGATAAGTCCTAAATTCATTCCAATTTTCGAAGTTTCAACATTTAGGTATTTTGGATCATTCTTTGTGGTTCTGTTTGCTAGTATGATATATAGAGGATGGTATCTTGCCTACATGATTTTTTATTTTTATTTTTCTGGCCTAGGTTTATATACTAGGTGGGGGGTTTTTTTCTTACCTCTTATAATTAACAAAATTAATTCTTTATCTTCTTTGGTGATCGATAAAAAGAAAAGTGCAACTGAGCCAAATTGTTCATAGCCAATTACAACTAATGCACGACGTCGATCAGTTCATCTGTCCTTAACGTTTTTATATAATCTGCATGAATGTTAGGGTTGAAACTTGTTCTTGGATGATTTCAAGTGTTTTTCTTTACAGTTAAAAGCACGGTTTTTTTAATCGCGCAATTTATAGCAGTGTGACTCAATATGCTGCGGGTCGTCGTTCTCACATTTTTTCAAACACCCTCAGCCTGAGTTGAGTAGAGAATTAATCTCAAGCTACAATGAAAGAATACAAGTATTTGAAGTAAAATTAACGAAATTGGACTGTCTTTTGCCAATCGAGCATGTTTTGAGCTTCGTCAAACAAATTCCTTGTAGATGTAATTTCGAGTAATGTATACAATTCGGCATAGGTGCTAGGTGGCTTCACATGAACACCCTAATTTTGGACGTGTATGTATTGATAATATATGTATTTATGTTCCTGTTTAATTTTGGACACCCAGCGTGCCACAAAGGGAAATTGATACGCGCCCCTCCCTGACACACATTCCCCCCGGACCCCACCACCTTACAGCTCCCATTTTTACCGAATTACCCCTCTCCCACTCCTTTAATTACTTAATTCGTTTACTATATTATTTATATAATTCATTTATTTTATTTAATTACTATATATTTATCACTTTTTTCCTTATATCTTTTTTTCTCTTTTATCTTTTCCCACACTTCCAAGCAAAACTAGATTTTATCCCACAAAATCAATTGGAAAACTCAGTCTAGATAGATTTCAGTTAGACGGAAAAATTAGCTTTTCTTCTACAAAGTTAGATGCTTCGGTCATAAATAATAATAATAAAAAAAATGGTGGTGTTCACCTTGTTTTATGCTTCGGTCATAAATAATATTAGTATTGTTAGATTACTACAAGGGCCAACCTCTTCTCCATAGGAATTGAACCATATACCTACACTCCAATGTAAATGTAAAAAATAATTTACTTGCAAATGTAATTTGAGTAAACTAAATTAAATAAGTAATTAAATAAATAAATTTAAAAGAGAAAAAAAGAAAAAAGAAAAGAAAAGTTAATTGGGCCAAAAGGGGAAGGTGGGGGGACGGTATTTGCGTTAATAATAACATATGGATTCACCTTTTTTTGGATTTACTTCATTGAACAGAACAACCATAGTTGGATTTAAGAGACAACCACCTCACAGCTCAATTATCGATTCACCTTTAACATTGCAAGCAATAATCCATAACATATGGTATCAAAATTGAGACTTGAAATTACATTTCTTTGCGTAGTTTTCTTTTACCCTTCACATTTTTCTGCCAACATTTTCATAGAGTCATCGTTCATTTGTCAAACAATTATAGCAAAATTTAGTAAAAAAAATGAAAAGTATTTTCCTTTATGCGTTCATTTGACAAAGGAAACTTAAAAGAAAGTTGAAAAGTAGTAATTTAATTAGGTAGAAATTACTAGAGATGCAAAATTCTTACAAAATCTTGTATTTATTCAAATTATCAATGTAAAAAAATAATTTACTGTCAAATGTAATTTGAGTAAACCAAATTAAATAAAAATTAGATAAATAAAGTTAAAAGAGAAAAAGAAAAAAGAGAAAAAGAAAAAAAAAGTTAATTGCGGAAAAGGGAGGGTAGTTGGGGGAAAGGGAGGCGGGGCCGAAATGGGGGGTGTGTCAGAGGAGGGATGCGTAACAGCTCCCCGCCAAAAAGAAATAAAAATCCATCACTACAACAATAGCACCTCACAAACTTTAAATCTAGTCTCTCTCTCTCTACAAAAAATTGCTCTGACCACTCTCTAAAAAAAACCTTTTTTCCCTTTGTTTCCGTCCAAATAAGCCTCTCCAAGCTTGCGATTCATCGTTTCCCAACCGTCGGCCATCCCATGTAAGCCCAATCTGACCTTTGTTTTGTCGTTTTGGGTCCCGTCGGCCAGCCCCTTTCTGTCTCCGCCGTTCCTTGGGTTCAACCAATATGGTCACTCGACGTCATAGGTTTAGCCACCTATACCCAGTCAGTTCAGCCCAGATCCGGCCAACTGTGCTAGGGTTCAGTTGTCTTTTGGGTCACTTAGTGATTTGGTTCAGCCTCCATACTCGCTAGCCCAACTCTGCTCCTTTCCTTGGGTCGTTTCTTCTCCAATCAACACATATCCTTCTGCTCGTATCTTTGCCGAGTTGGATTTTAGATCTCCGTTGGATTTACCACATTCAACAGCTACGCCTCTGGCCCGTACCTCTGCCGTATCAAGGCTTTTTGTTTCATCCTTTGCATGCTCGGCCATCCTGTTCTTGAAAAAAAATGTTTTTGTTAATCAATTCTCCCCTTGGTCGAATCTGCGGATGCTTGTTTTTTCTGGTTTTTTCAGGTTTGAGCTGTGGACGGGAGTAAGGTAACAATTGTGTTTGTGTAAGCAGTGGACAGGAGTAAGGTTAATGTCGTGTTTGTGGAAGTTTGTCTCAAGTTGTGGTGGCTGCAGAACTTCTTGTGGTGGTGGTGGTGGGAGTCTTCGGTGGAGGCAGCTTAGTTTATTTTTGTTTTTTAATCTGTTGATTGTTCCTGATTATCTATGTTTTTGTTGTGTAGGCCGAAGCTATGTCGTGACAGCTTAGCTTTATTAAGGTCTCCGCCTATCGCCGGTGGAAGCAGGCTCCAGGAATTTTTCTAAGAGTGTTCATAAATTCTTATGCTCTACTACCTCTATAAACCACAACTAAATATAGACAAAAAAAAAAATCCCATTAATATCGACCACGCCACCCAAAAAACAATAACGGATAAAGTATATTACAATTTCCCAAAACGAGTTTTCATATTTTGATACTGTTGCATAATAGTCTCGTTGGTCTCGCAGAGAAGAACAAGAACTGGAAGTCTGGAACCCTTGAATAAGTCGCATGATTTTTTATTCCTTTTCCATGCCTATTTATATTTGGGCTTTTGTCTTTTGGGTTTCAATTTGAACTGAAATTGGGCTTTTTTTATTGGCAATGTTCAATACTTGGGCTTTTTTATTGGGTAAGATGTTCAATTTAATAGGGTTGAGTGTTCAATTTAGTTTGAGTAGGGTCAAGGGTGTTCAACAATGGGATACCTAAAACTTTCTACATCCATTCTAAGATTTCTTTTTTTTTTTGGGCGGTCATGTGACCATTGAAAGAAAGCTGTGCAGCCGCCCTTGGGTGGAAGTGGAAGTTTGTACTGGCGTTTCACAGATAATGCATTTTCTCTTTGTTTAAAAAAAAAAAAAAAAAAGCACCTCTCTCTCACACACGCACACTATGTTTACCTTTAGTGAGTGTCAGTATAAATTTGCCAATTCATATTGGAGATCAATGAACTATTGTTGTGTATATTATTTTTCAAAATATATACGGCAAAATACACAGTACATTTTATTTCATATAATTTGAAATATAGCTATTATGCAATAAATTATGGAAACTCACAAGGGGCGGTGGAATTTTTTAATATATATATATTTGCAATTCTTTTGTCAAAATGTACTATTCATATTTTTCTACTATCTTCAATATATAGGACTGTGAGGAAAAAAATTAAAAATTTTAAGTTTCTTATTAACTACCTTAACCGAAATTTAAGAAGCCGCCACTGGTTATTCGGGTCGGTATTGCACTATATAAGGCACTCAGTTTTTTTTTTTTTTGATCGGCAACAAGATTTTATTAAAAACTCGACAAAGGGTACATCGAGATAAGCCACAACCAAGCACAAAGCAAGGATCTGGCAAGAAACTCCATCTAGTGAAAAGTTGAAGGGGAGAAGGAACGGAAAAAAATCCCAAAACCACAACATCTAGACCAAAAAGCAGCCATGAGCCTAATATCAGAAACCCAGAAATAGCATCCCTCAGACGACCGATACGACCCAAAGCAACAAAACACCACCATAACAAGAAGCACAACAACAAACCAAGCAGCAAACACGACGCCAAACATCTGTAAACTATCAGAAATTCTAAACAGGCTCAGAAAAACAAACCCCCTTAGCAGACTAACAAAAAACCAACCTCCTGCATAAAATACTAACGGAAGAAGCGAGGAGCTCCTCTGCAAATTTGCAAATTTCTTTGCTTCCAATTCAATCATCTCTTTTATATCGTGCACGTCATTCTTCACAAACTCTACTCCTAATCTTCTACCAACGTCTGTTGAGGATTGAAGTTCATTGTTCACCACTTCCTGTTCTTGTCTAATCCAATCCTCCTCCAAATCCACAAGATTATCATCATCCAATACAGCATCCATCACTATAGGACCGTTCTTAAGAAATATATAATTCCTATTATGAATGCCAAAGGAAGATAGAGAAGAAGTAGAAACCTAGCTCCTTTTTTTCTGAACGGCAAAAAAAGAATTTTATTAATCTTAAGAAATATATAATTCCTATTATGAATGCCAAAGGAAGATAGAGAAGAAGTAGAAACCTAGCTCCTTATCTGATTTCTTCTGCTTGAAAACTTTCATCCCGAACTCCGAAATAAGTTTCTTCTTACTAATCTTCCTATTGGATCTACGCACCCTCCTTCCTATAAGGCTCTCAGTTAAGTGTTCCAAATTTTTCAAGGCCCTAAACTTTTTACTCTCTAGTCTTTCTACTATATTCCTTCTCATTAGGTGGCACCACATGGTTTCCGTGGAAGGAAACTTCAGTCTATTATGGAAGAATAAAAACGAGTTAATTTTGCTTTCATCCCCTAAATCATTTACAATTTGTCTATTTCGTCCCTGAACTATGAAAATGAAAACCACCTATTTCCTCCTTCAATAACTTCCCAATTGCAATCCATTTGAACAGTTCAGTCCTAATCACTAAATTGGAAGCGGGGTGTGCTGCGCAGCTATGTGTTGTGCAATCCTGACCATTCAAATGTGTTATCAACGGTCCAGATTTTTGAAATTGTTCTCCGAGATGGAGGGTAGGATTGCACAGTACACAGCTACGTAGCACGTCCCCCGGATCCCACTAAATTTGCCCTAATTTCTAACCACACCCCCATTTTGAACACTCAGCCATAACTAGTAACCATTGTCCATTGTCCGCTGCAATTCTGTCCTTGTGTTCTGGAAATTTTAGCCAACACTCCTAGCCCATTCATCAATTACTGCGATTGCAATAATCGATTTGTTTGTACCATATCTGGACCATACACGTGGCAGGAGATTTTTGAGTGATTGAACAATGGAAAATCCCTGCAATTCAGGAAATACTTATCTCTAGGAGAAGAGATAAGACGGTTCCCTTAATTTTAGGGGGTTACTTATTTGAAATTTGAATTCTTTTAAGGCTGAAAACACATGTGATAATTATCAAGATAATGGGTAGTTATTTTCGGCCAAGTGAGGACATGTGTCAATCATTGAACAAGGGCGGAATGGAAGACATTCAAAATGGCACGATTTAAGGAACATGGTCCAAAGTCATGGGCGGTTATTCCAGGCGGTTACAAAGCTCATGGATCTCTATAAATACAGACCTTTGTGCAACATTGCAAAGGTCCACGCCCCAAAAGCTCACAGAAGCATTGTAATTTTGTTTCCTAACTATCGAGTTAGTCGATTGTTTCTTTCTCAATCATGTCAAGCATCTCTCATCTCTTGTCTTTCTCTTCTTCCTCCTACTTCTTTTCTATGTAAATTTGTTTTCCTTTTGTTGTTGAAGTCCTTGTTCAAGGCATTTGAACCTTTGTAACTTAGTTCTTCTTAATTAAGTTATCACTGTTGCTTGAAAGGAGTTCATTAAGATTTTAGGCGCTTTTCCTTATTTTCTTTTGGAGATCTTATCTCCTGGCATGCCCGCTCTCTCACAACACCACTCGGTGTTGACACTGATATTTCTCCTGTCCCTGGAGAAATTCGTGTCAACATTTTTGGCACGCCTGGTGGGACACATTTAAGACAATAGAAGTTCTTAAGATGGCTGGCAAAGGTGTTAACAAAGGAGGTGTTGGAAACTTGGAATTTTTCCATTAATTATTTATGGGTTTTGACCCTTAAAAAATTAATGTGGAACCCACACCGCGTGAGGTGGGCCCTTAGTAGCAATAGACACTCCTATGTTAGGAGTTTAATCTGGTAGAGGAATGAACAAGTTCCAATTAGAGATGAATGAGGAATTGTCTCTCAAAGTGGGTTTAATTGGCCTACGGGTTGGACTATTTGGAGTATCCAAATTTTCCGAAGGAGGGAACGCGCATTGCTGTCGCCGTCTGCCCGGACCAGACCGTGACCGGGACTGTAAAATAGAGGTCTGTGGTCCTTGGCCTGGGCTTGGGCTTAGCTGGACGGCTAGGCGATTATATGGGCTTAGGCCCAAGCTCCTTTCTTTTGACCCGACCCGTTAGATGCTTGCACTGATTATGAATCAGTTTTGGAATCAACCTTGAATTGCAAGTCAATACCCAAAAGCCAATTACTAATTGGAATTGAATTCAATTCCTACGGTTTTTACTTTGGTCATGAATTGGAATTCATTTGTAATATGAACATTGCACTTAGTGCAATATAAGTTACGGGAATTTCAATTACCTGATTATTCAAGTCCCATGGTTTGAATAGAAAATCAATTGCAATATTTACATTGTACTGATTGCAATAACGGTTATGCAATTTCAATTACTAGATTTATGGTCTGGTTTATTGCCCAATTGAATGAGAGGCTCCTCTCCTCACCTATAAAATGGTAGTCTCTTCTATTGTTTCGATACACCGAACATCAGTCTCTTGTTCCATTGTTCTTCATTCAGTTTTTTGGAAGAGAGTATAGACACTAGTTCGTTCGACAGGGCAATCCGGTTGGTGTTACCGTTTGATTGTCATAAGCCACTATATCCTGGGAAGCAGACGTCGGTCAACCCCTCAAACACCCACCGATGAGGCGGCAAATTTGCTTTAAGGAAACTGTGCGAAACATGGGCCCTGGCTTGTTTTTCGGTTTGCTAATTTTTCCCGGTTTCCATTATTTCTTGTTCATAATTTTAATTTCCAGAATTTAATTATATGTTTACTGTTTTTAGCACTGATTTTTCCTACAGGAGGAACTAAGCATGCAACTACTAGCGATGAAATCCTTGAGGACCTGACAAAGTCAATTTTCGGTCCCCAAAGTCAATTTTCGGTCCCCTTCAGAAGATGAAGAAGTCTCAGGAGGATCTTACTAAAATTATCAAGGATATGATGGTTCTCCTAACTGACAAACTCAATCCAGTTGCTTCTGTGGCAACAGGCGCCGGTTCTAATAATGTTCCTCCTAAAATGCCTAGTCCTCAAGGTTTTGTCCTTAGTGGTTATCAGGCATCTTCTTCAAATTCTCCTTCTCATCCACCTGGAGCATCTACTCATATTAATACTGCTCCTAGACAATGGAAAGACCCAAATCCTCTGTTCACAACTGGATCTCATGGTACTCAATCTGGAGGATTATTACCTACTCCTCAACCTCAAAATCAGGTCTTGTTTAACAAGGAGCATGTGATTGAGTATGTCCAAGACCGATTTGGACATGCGTTGCAAAAATTTGGTCGTCCAGTTTACAAGAAATCGTATAATGAAGCAGTGGATCGGGTTGAATTTCCTAAAGGTTATAAAGTTCCAGATTTTGCTCAATTTTCTGGAGAAGATACCAGATCTACTGTAGAGCATGTTGCCCGATTTACTGTTCAATGCGGTGAGGCAGCAAGTAATGAATTTCTGAAGATGAGGTTATTTCCAAACTCATTAACTGAAACTGCATTTACATGGTATATTAATTGACCTGCTAATTCAGTCCAATCTTGGACTCAATTAGAAGAACTTTTTCAAAAATAGTTTTATCGTACTGAATAAGAGGTTTGGCTGATCTCTCTAGGCTCTATCAAGTGCCTAGAGAGCCCGCTGAAAGTTACATTACTCAGTTTAAAACTGCACGTTTCAAATGTAAAGTAGTTTTACCAGAAACCGAGTATGTTCGTTTGGCTCAAAATGGCCTCTGTTTAGAGTTACAGAAAAAAGTTCGTGGATGTGGCTTTCAGGGATTTGTTTGAGTTGGCTGCAAGAGCCACTCATTATGAGCAGTTGCTGACGGAATATCAGGATCGTCACAATGCTTTCAAAGGGACTTATTATAGAGACCCGAATTATCAAGTGGCTACTACTGAGACAGAAGATCTCCAGGAGGTTGCAGTGGCTGAAATCATCAACAGGAAACCATATGCATGTAAAGCATTTGTCAAAGTGGAACCTACTAAGGCTCAGGGTTATTTGGCTTCCCCTAAGACTTCCAGATCTTATACATTTGATATCACAAAGGCGGAGGAAATTTTTGATCATCTCATGGCAGATAAATTGCTACGCTTTTTTGTTGGTCATAAAATTCCTCCCTTGGCTGAAATCAAAGGGAAGGAGTATTGCAAGTATCACAACTCCTGGAATCATACCGTAGTCAACTGCATTTCTTTCTATAATGATATTCAAGATCGTATTGACAAAGGAGATTTCAAATTCCCAGAAGCACCAAAGAAGGGTATGGCGTTTGACAACGATCCCTTTCCTGCGGATTTTACCACCAACATGGTGAATGTTGATATAAGAGGAGCTCATCGAACTGCTCCACGCAGGAAAATCTCCTTAGGGGCCCCCTCTCGTGAAGCTAAGGGTAAACAGGTGCACAGTGATTCAGATGATTCTCTTGATCACAAGTCATTTCCTATCTGGTGGGATCAGGAGGTCATCCGCAGTCGTAAAGGTTTTCCTTATAAGAAAGTTGATGCACATCGATGCAAAGAATGTGGCCAAAACAAACCAGAGAAACCTAATCGTCTGAAGAGTGTGGTGGTTAAACGCCCAAGAGAGGTTTATTCTTCTCTTTCTCCTAATCAATTACCACAGAAAACGTGTCTCTGTTTTCAATCGTCTTCAGACTAACATTACTGCAGTTCAGAAGAAAATGAATTCTTTGGTTATTACCGCGCCAAGGGAAGGGCATCCTAGGACAGTCAAACCTCTTAGTTCTGTTTCTCCTGATCACTAGTTCAAAGTAAAGCATCCCAAGTTTCCTTAGCCTAAGATTCCACTATCTAAATCTCAGAAGCGTCGTCGTCAGAGGATACGACAAGCTGAACGTTTGGCTAAGGGCATTCCTACTCCTCCCCCAATTCCTCCTAAGCGTTCTTCTGTTCCAGTTCAGAAGCCCACACGGATGGAGTATCGCCCAGTTAAAAATCAAGTTTCTTCTTCAAAGGCTGCATCAACATCATGCTCCTAAACTTATCAAGCCAGTGTGGAAGGATATTCCTACCAAGCTAAGAGCTCTTATAGTCCGCACTTCTAATGATTCATTGGTGGCGAAGCAAACATCTCATGTTTCTGATGTTTCATCTTCTCTGGCTAATTTATCCTGCAATATGGTTTTTGTTCTTCCACAGGCTTTCATGGCTAAAGAAGGACAACCATCTTCTATGGTTGGTGATGTGGAGGTCATAGGCGAAACTCCAATTATTGATGCTTTTACGCCTGTTGTCTCTCCACCTGCTCCAAATCCTTCTATATCGGTGGCTTCTTCTTGTAACATTCCTTCTATTGTGGTGTTGAAAGATGAGCCACCTACATATAGCCCATCTCCTGTGGCTAGTGTTTTATTTGAGAAGCCAGATCCTTTAATGACTCAACATCTACGTCCTTTATATGTTCAAGGTCATTTAGATGGTGTCCCTGTGACACGTAGTTTGGTGGATAATGGATCTGCTGCTAATTTGATGCCTAAATTTATGATGGTTAAATTGGACAAAGGAGATCAAGATATTCTCCCCTCTAGTGCTAATATTTTCGACTTTGCTGGTGGTATTAAAACAACACAGGGGATTATTATTATTATGAATCTTCAAGTGGGTAAGAAAACTCTAACTACCCCATTCTTATTTATCAATACTTGATCCAGTTACAATCTTTTGCTGGGACGTGACTCGATCCATGCTTGTATGGTTGTTCCATTTACTTTACACCAGTGTCTAATCTTTTGGCATGGTGATGATATTGAACTCGTCTGGGTTGATAAGAGGCCTTTCCCTGTCGCTTCTAATCATGTGGATGCTCGATTATATGATGATGAGATCAGCCCAGTCAAATTTACTGGTTTTGATAAGTTTTTTTTTATTTTTATAACCGAGGAACAGCCCTACAATAGGGCACTAATTGGACCCACTGCACGACCCAAACCTCGGAGGGAGATGGCGCAACCCACACCAGTCACGGCCCCCCGCTTAGCACAGGTACTCACCCTGTGGGGAATCGAACACCTGACCAAATGGACTACCCCTAAAGTCAGGCACTCGCCCTAACCACTGGGGCAACCCCTGGGTGTGTGGTTTTGATAAGTTTGGTAGACCTACTGCTATTACTTTTTCCAACCATGCTTCTGTGGATGAGTTTAAGGCAGTTTATAAACAGCTGGTCGGACCTCTTCTTACTGAGGTTAATAGGCCGAGCACTCCTCTTCTCCAACCTCTTACCTATGGATCAAGCTCCAACAGTGCATGAAAAAATGGTAGCCCTTCAAGCTACCATGGCTAGATTGGTGGGATATCTGGCCGAGGAGAAGTTACGTTATTTAGATCAAGAAGTTAATTCGGCCTTTACGGCCAAATTACTTTTTGAGGGGGGAGGCCGAATTACTTTTTGAGGGGGGCCATACATCTCCAGATGATGTGATCAACATAGAAGATTTGGAGGCCCCACCAACAAAACTAGATGATTTGAAAGCAGATGTTCAAGATCCCTTGGAGGAGATAAATTTAGGCTTAGAGGATAATCCAAAGCCTATTTATGTAAATCAAAGATTACCTGATGTGGTTAAAATTGCTTACATTGATCTCCTTCGTGAATATAAAGATTGTTTTGCTTGGGAGTATGAGGATATACATGGGTTAAAACGGGAGTTTGTAGAACATAGACTTCCTATTAAAGAAGGATTCAGACCCTATAAGCAAGCACCCAGGGTAATGTCTCATGAATTAAATCTGTGAGTAAAAGAAGAACTGGAACATCTCCTAAATGTTGGTTTCATACGATCTATAAGATATGTGGAGTGGTTATCCAATATTGTTCTAGTAATTAAGAAGAATGGGAAGGTGCGAGTTTGTATTGACTTTCGCAACCTAAATTTGGCATCTCCTAAGGACGAACATCCTATGCCTCTAGCAGATATTTTAGTCGATGGAGCGGCTAAACACAAAGTACTGTCCTTTATGGATGGTCATTCAAGTTATAACCAAATCTACATTGCTGAAGAAGATGTTCACAAAACGGCTTTTTGTTGCCCATGAGCTTTAGGGGTCTTTGAATGGGTAGTAATGTCATTCGGCCTTAAAAATGCAAGAGCAACTTACCAACGGGCTATGAATTCTATGTTTCATGATATGCTTGGCTGTTTTATGGAGATTTATATAGACGATGTGGTGATCAAGTCAGATTCATTCAAGCAGCATCTAGAACACCTGAAGCTAAGTTTTGAACGCTTAAAGAAGTATGGACTGAAGATGAATCCTCTGAAATGTGCCTTTGGTGGTGTATCCGCAGGCAATTTTTTGGGATTTTTAGTTCACCAAAGGGGAATAGAAGTGGCTAACAACAAGACAAAGGCCATTTTAGAAGCCAAGTCCCCTTCATGTAAAAAGGAGATTCAGATTTTTCTTGGCCTCATAAATTTCATTAGAAGATTTATTTCTAACATGGCTGGGAAAGTTCAAGTTTTTTCAGAGCTCCTCTAGCTGAAGAATGAGAAGGATTTCAAATGGGAGTCACGTCATCAAGAAGCTTTTGATACTATTAAGAGGTATCTTACACAATCTCCAGTTCTTATGCCTCCTATTAAGAAGAAACCTCTTCGTCTATATATTTCAGCAGCAGAAACTTCTATTGGAAGTTTATTAGCCCAGAATAATGAACAAGGCAAGGAGCAAGTAATGTATTATCTTAGTAGATTGTTAACTGCTGTTGAGAGCAGATAGTCTCCTGTGGAGAAACTATGTTTAGCCTTGTACTTTTCAGCAATAAAACTTAGGCACTATATGATGCATGTGTTGATTTACTTGATTTGCAAAACTGATTTAATTAAGTATTTACTTTCTCGGCCAATAATCAGAGGCCGAATATGTAAATGGCCTCTTGTATTAATGGAGTTTTATTTCCAATATATTCCCCAAAAGGCAGTAACGGGAGAAACGTTGGCCGATTTTTTAGTAGATCATCCTTGTGTGGATGTTGACGAAGAAGCAATCGGCCTTGACGTTTTTACTGCATCTTTTACTCCTTGACAATTGTTATTTGATGGTTCCAAAACTATTTCTTCTTCTAGTTGTGGAATCCTCATAGTATCTCCTGTCGGAGTTAAAACACAATTATCATTTCAGTTTGATTTTCATTGCACAAATAATCAAGCTTAATATGAGGGGATAATTATTGGATTGGAGATTCTTAGAGAAATGGATGCCCATACCATAGAAGTCGTTGGAGATTCCAAATTGGTAATTAATCAATTGGGGGCATTTATAGATGCCATAGTGAGGAGATTGCTCCTTATTATATGGCTGCAAGACAATTATTGGATGAATTTGATGATGCCAGTCTTCTTCATATACCTAGAAGATATAACTATGAAGCTAATGAATTGGCACAGGTTGCTACTGGCATTAAAATTCCTCAAGGTTGGTATAATCGAACTATTACTATTCTTAGAAGAAGCTTACCTTCTGTAAAAAGGAGAAGTGCTTCTCTAGAAGTCTTTGCATCTGACCTTGATGAAGAAGTAGATGACTAGCGAAAAGAAATCATCTCTTTTTGAAACATCCAAACCTTTCTTCTGATAAACACATCAGGCGAAGGGCTTTACAATACTTACTTGTGGAAGGAGAATTGTACAAAAAGAGTTTTGAAGATGATCTTCTTCTAAAATGTTTGGGACCTCAAGAAGCTATGAAAGTTATGGGTGAAATACATGAAGGTATCTATGGATCACACCAATCTGGTCGTAAGATGAGATGGCTTCTTAGAAGATATGGTTATTTTTGGCCATTCATTCTTAATGATTGTATCCGCTTTGCCCAAGGATGTCAAGTTTGTCAAACTCACGGGCCTGTACAACACATTCTAGCTTCTTTAATGAAGTCAATTATCAAACCTTGGTCATTTCGTGAATGGGCCATGGATATGATAGGAAAAATTCATCCCTCTTCTTCTAAAGGCCATACTTACACAATAGTGGCCACTGATTTTTTCACAAAATGGGCTGAAGCTATCCCAATGACTTCTGTCACCCAAGAAGAAATTATTACAATGATCAAAGAACGGATCATACATCGTTTTGGCATTCCACAACATATTGTTGCTGATAAATGATCTGTTTTCTTTGGAGATAGAGTTCATGCTGTTATGGCTCAGTTTGGGATAGTGGTATCATATTCAACTCCATATTATGCTCAAGGTAATGGTCAAGCTAAATCTACCAACAAAATCCTTAAAGGGATTATTCAGAAAATGGTAGAAGATAAACCAAGGATTTGGCATGAATCATTATCAAACGTTTTATGGGTGTGGGCGTGAGTGCCACACTGTTTGTGTTTATTTTGGAAAAGGGCGATCTGGGATAAAGGAAAATTTAGAGTCGCCACCCGGGGTTTAATTTTTGGAAAATGTTAGGTACCCGAGAAACCGTTTAGAAAAATAAATGACTCTTGTGCCGCTGAAAAATGGTTTGATCTGCGAAAAATAGAGATTTGGGTTCGAGAGCCAGGTTACCCGCGGGGAAGGTTTTTATTTGAAAATGCACCCAGCGTACCCGGAATTTTCCGGTCTCTACTAAACCTTTGTGGGATTATTATTGAAAAGACTTTAATGAAAGCTTTATTTCACATAAACAATATAAAGAGACAACATGCTTAAAAGAAATAAAATGACGATAACGAATCATGTAACACGCAATCAATTACATAAATACAATAAAATCAACTAAGAGGGGATGTAAGTGCAAAAACGGAAAGTAAGGGGGGTCGACTGCAATTAGACCCACTGGTTTTCCCAAAAAAAAAAACCGAGCATCGGATTCCAGAAAACAGAGCATGCAAAATATTTTTCCAATGACACTGTACGGTATACAAAATCACTCCGCATGGTGCATCACAGATGTCGTACGATGCCTCTGTGCATTGTATCTTTCCAAAAAAATCCCATTTTGTTCGGTTGAAACCAATCTCTATTTTTGGTGCAAAAACCACACTATTTATTGATCAAAACAGGTTTAGAAAATGGTTTAAATGAATGAATGTACCTCATTTTTTGGGACGGCATCCCGCGACAATCGATAATGTCACGCGATACTTACCCGAGAGGCTCAAGCCTTACTGAAACATCTCATTTTGGACTTAAGGAGAAGCTACAGAGCTTTTCTCAAGCCCGATGGAGACCCCTCTCAGAAGATTGTCACTTCAATTTGAACGCGGATATATGCCTCTGGGTTTGCTCGGTTAAGACCAAAATTCTTGAAATGGATCGGTTTGGAGATAGAAGAGGGTGATTGAAGGCTTATGAAAGAAAAAGGGGGTTGTGTAAGGCTTTTAACTGGGAATGGTTTTAACAGAGTGACGAGGGGACGACAAATTTCGAGAGAATTTTTGCAGGAAATCAATGATGGAGTTATTTGCCCAACCCCTTTTTTTGTTCACAGGGCTTGGGTTTATATAGATGAGGCTTTGGACGAGGTTGCATGCTAAGAGGTCGAGCTACGAATAGGCTTTGCCGTATCACACCATCACTCTGAGCTGCTGGAGCAAACGCGGGAATCATGGGATTTGACAGATGAAGCCGTACGGTGGCTAATATGGACCGTATGGTGCAAATGTTAACACTGCACGGCATACATGGAAATTTAAGCTGTACGGTTTAGAGACTGAGACCCTACGGTTCGGGAAAGTGTGGATTTTGGTTCCTTTCATCCATTTGACTCAAGGAGCTATTCCAAGGTATATTTTGTGCGCTTTTTTTCATCATTGGGGACGCACAAGTTATCAAAATTGGGGTGTCTACAATGGGCTTACAAAACTTCTAAACGAACATCAACTGGTATTACTCCATATACATTGACTTATGGTCATGATGTTGTTTTACCTATGGAAGTCAACATTAAATCAGCCGTGTTGGTTTTCAAAATGGCCTTGATCATGGAGAATATAATCAGGCTATGTTTGCAAAGCTAGAGGATTTAGATGAAATCCGTCTTTCTGCTTTGGATCATTTGGTGGTACAGAAGGAGGATTGCTAGAGCCTACAATAAAAGGGTTAAAGAGAAATCTTTTGCTAAAGGAGATATTGTATGGCAAACTGTGTTACCATTGGATTATAAAGATCCTAAATTTGGCAAATGATCTCCTAATTGGAAAAGGCCTTTTCAAATTTCACAGATTCTCAAAGGAGGTACGTATCTATTACATGATCTTGATGGCGAACCTCATAAACGTCCAATCAATGGAATTTTTTTGAAAGCATGGTATCCAACAATGTGGGAAATGATGGATGTGAAGAGTTATTTTTATAAGCAACCAGGTGGTTATCAAAACCAACGTGCTTCAAAAACGTAAACAGTCAAAATAGAAGTACTTGCAGGAGATGTAAAAGAACAAAAGCAGATAATTACATCTTCTCAATTATGTCGGCTTTAAAGCTATTCCAAGCCGTCATAGCAGAACTTGCTTGATCCACCAACTCATTCAATTTTTCTTCCATCTGAGGCATATTTGCGTTGATATTCCTCAAACAGTGGTTGCACCTTGGTTGCCATCTCCTCCTCTTCTTGTTGAGTCTTCAAGACCTGTTCATCAATTGTAGTTCCATTTGCTTGGAATTGCTTAATTTGTTGTTGAAGACGATTAATCTCTTCTTGAGCCTCCTGGATTTTCTGGATGATACCTTCTTTCTGAGAACCAAGATTTTTCTTCTTATCCTGAAATTCTTCCATTTTAGCCATGGCTTTCGTCAACCTACCTCCAAGGTTCTCATAGGTCCCTTACTTCACCTTTATCTCCTAAATCTCATTCATTTTGGTGTTGTAGTCGTGGATGATGTTAGGAAGTTTAGCCTTGAATTGTTGAAGGGTATTTTGTGGTAGCTCTGCCAAATCTCCTGCAGCTATCAACACTTCCAAAGATTCTTTAGTTTTTCCAACATTTCAGGCTGAATTATGGTTTCAAAGTTTAAACCGATTGTTGCCTTTAAATTATCCTTGGCCTTTGAGATTTCGTCAGCAGGGGGAATACTCTAACTGCTATCAGAGGATGTTGTAGAGGAAGACACAAGGCTGCTACTTTTTTTCCTTTTTCAATGTCTCCTGAAGCTTCAGAAGCAACACTTTGGTGTCAAGTTTGATTTTGATCCTGCTTAGGATTTAGTTGGTGAGTCAATTGTTGATCCTTTGACTGTGCCTACTCGTCACATCTATCAGTATTGTGGGGCACTGAGGATACTTTTAATAACACAATTACAAAATTGACTTACTAGTTGAATTGACTCCTGAGAAGGAGTTTTCATAGGATCTCTGACTGGTGCTAAACCCAGGAGATCAAGAGTTTGCATACTTAGTATTCCAGCTTCAGAAGATGTCATCTCCACATCTTTAGAGGATGGTGCTTTGGGAGGCTTTGCCGCTTTACTTGCTTCAATTTTCTCTTATGTCTCTCCTGATTTCTCTTGTGTTTGGGTCTTCTTCTTCTTAGGCTTTCTGACATCCTTTGCCTGAGAAAACATTAAGTAATTCATGAAGACATTTTGGAATAAAAGGAGGACATTGGTGAAATCCAATACCTCCTGCTCAAAATCAGATTTAAGTTGATCTCCTCCAGTTTGAGATCTGGTGCTGGCTCGGGTTCTTTTCGGAGTGACAACAGGTGTCTCCTAAAAAGAAGAACCGCTGTCAATAGATACCAAATTGGCAATATTGAGGAAAGAGGATAAAAAAAAGTTACATTCACTAATTTTCGCTTTGGCTTCTTGGGAGGTGCTTTTTCTTCCACTTCATCTGATTTGGTTTTCTCTTCTTCCTCTTCCTCACCTCCAACAACATCAATAAGGACATCAGCTTCTGATACACAAATATAACCTTCATTAATATTATTGACAAAGGAGATTGTGGAATCCACTATGAACTGACATTCACCTTGTTGGGCAACATTTATTACCCTGACTATTCCTTTCTTATAGAAATCCTCAATTTCCCATTGAGGGGCATCGGTCTTAGCGACTATGACTCTTCTATTTTCTGGTAATAGCTCATACATGCCATCATACACCAATGTATTGACAAGATCAAACGATGTGTCAGGAGTTGGGGGAATAGGTTTCCCATAGGGTTTCTTAAGAGACTCAACAGAAGGCATAGGTTGCCCCTGTGGGGAAGATTTAAAGATTTTCCACCAAGCAACAACAACTAACTCTGTTTTCTATTTTCAATTTTGCTCATCCGAGCTCTCCTAGCCTCTTCCATAGCCTCAGGGTTACGTGGATTCCACTTACACCTAAGGAAGGTTTCAAATTTACAAATAGATTGATAAATTTGACAGTTTGAAGGCGTACCTGTCTTCTTCCTGGACAGGGATTTGGTCTTTGATGTTTCTACTGCCTTCATCTTCTTAGCCAGCTTGTCTTGTTTTAGCTCTTTTGATTTAGCATGAGCCTAAGCTGTGATCTCCTTTTCATCATCCGCAGAAGTTTCCACCCTATCCGGAGATAGTTTATCCAGGAGATTCTCCAATGATTCTGACATTTGGGTAAATAATTCCTGCCTCCACCATTGTCCAAATACAATAGTTGTGGCAGGAAATTCTGGAAGTGGCACTAGCTTGAACATGCTCCCCAACATAGCAACATTTTGTTCGGCCATCTTTTTGGTTTCCTCTGCATCTAGTATCATCCTCTCATTAAATGCAGAGTTTCTTGTTCGAAAATGAGGTACATGTATGAATTGGGTTAACCCAAACTACCTTGCAAATTGCCTTGGATTGTAATATTTTGCACCACATTTATTGTTTGGAGCCCAGGAGCACATGCCATAAGGCAAATCCCTTGTTGTTAGAAAACTGGCCCACACTGCTTGTTGCACAAGATCATCAATGTTGGTACCATATCTGGACCATATACGTGGCAGGAAAATCCCTGCAATTCAGGAGATACTTATCTCTAGGAGAAGAGATAAGATGGTTCCCTTAATTTTAGGTTATTTGAAATTTGAATTCTTTTAAGGCCGAAAACACATGTGATAATTATCAAGATAATGGGTAGTTATTTTCGGCCAAGTGAGGACATGTGTCAATCATTGAACAAGGGCGGAATGGAAGACATTCAAAATGGCACGATTTAAGGAACATGGTTCAAAGTCATGGGCGGTTATTCCAGGCGGTTACAAAGCTCATGGATCTCTATAAATACAGACCTTTGTGCAACATTGCAAAGGTCCACGCACCAAAAGCTCACAGCAGCATTGTAATTTTGTTTCCTAACTATCGAGTTAGTCGATTGTTTCTTTCTCAATCATGTCAATCATCTCTCATCTCCTGTCTTTCTCTTCTTCCTCCTACTTCTTTTCTATGTAAATTTGTTTTCCTTTTGTTGTTGAAGTCCTTGTTCAAGGCATTTGAACCTTTGTAACTTAGTTCTTCTTAATTAAGTTATCACTGTTGCTTGAAAAGAGTAAATTAAGATTTTAGGCGCTTTTCCTTATTTTCTTTTGGAGATCTTATCTCCTGGCATGCCCGCTCTCTCACAACACCACTCGGTGTTGGCTCTGATATTTCTCCTGCCGCTAGAGAAATTCGTGTCAACGCGATTTTAAAGATTTGATAAAATCAACAATACATGCATGTGCGAGAGGTAGGGTGGGTTCAGATCTAACCATTAATCTTCCTAATCCGACCACCATCATCTCGTGCACAGCCTCCGATCTCCATTGCCACTGTTCGCTATCGTCTACAATTTTTTATTCCTAGCTTATTAAACAAGTGAGTCCTACGAAAATTAAGAAGATAACAATAACGGATTAGTGTTTTGGATTATTTTTTGTGTTTATTTAAAAAATTCTTCTTTGTTAGTTTTGTGTCAGTTTTATTTTGTGGATTATTGTCAAGAGGAATATAAAATATAAAAAACTATGATCAAAACTATAAAAAAAAAGTTCACTAAAATTTAAAAATAATAAAGGAAAAATGATTTTCACACTCCCTTTTAACCCATTGACACTCCCTTTTAGATTTGTTTTTTTCCATTCAAGTTCATGTTTTTTATATTATGATCTTTCTCATCTAGGCTAACCAATAATCTACAAAAAAAAAAAAAAAAAATTGTACAATTTATGTCTACTCTAAATATTATTTATACATTGAAAAAAAAATTGTAGTTTAAATCCAAAATGGTGGAAAATATGATAGTGGGTGTGCCAAGGAGATTGGGGCTCATTTTTCTAAGGGGTAAATGGGACTGAATTTGACTCTTCTATTAAATTAAACAGTAGTTATTTGGACTGAGTTGGCACAAAATTGTAACTAGAGGGTAAAAATTGAGCCAATTGAAAACAAAGGGACCAAGTTGACACAATGCCCAAACTACAAGGACAATTAATGTAATTTACCATATCTATTTCTCTACCCTTTTCGAAAAGTGGCAGATTTTCAGTCCAAAAATTCGAATTCCGTTAAATAAGAGACCAAAGGGGTTTCAATCAGAAAGTTGATAGATAATAGAGTTTTCATAATTTAGGAATGAAGTATACAAAATGTGGATAGTTCAGGGGATAAAAACAAAATTAACTCATAAAAATTAACCATAAAAAAACTCTGTGTTTCCCTAAGTTTCTATAGCTCACGCTCTCTCTTTCTACCCTTTCACATCTCTCTACTACGTCACGTCGATGACATTGTCCTCTAAGAAAGAAGGATTCATATATCTATCGGAATAAGAAAACCGGTTGGAGGCTCCCTCCCTTTGGTACCCCTTCATCTATATGACTAATAAGATGTATGAATGTGTATTTATACCCCCACACTCGCATAATGATGTGTAGCAAAGGTTTTTCATTAAAAATTGATACTCTTTTTATTGTATATTAATGACTGAATGTAGACAAATAAAAAAATTCATGAACAACTGGAAATTAAATGATAATATTATCGGTACTATTACTGAAAAGTTAGAGGTTTTTAGTATAAAAGTTATGAGACGCACCAAAATGTTA
Organism: Vaccinium myrtillus; assembly: GCA_016920895.1. Taxonomy (NCBI): domain Eukaryota; kingdom Viridiplantae; phylum Streptophyta; class Magnoliopsida; order Ericales; family Ericaceae; genus Vaccinium; species Vaccinium myrtillus. Next base: position 17,500,380 of record CM029279.1, read on the forward strand.
CTATTAGTCTTGACATACTAAGTGATCGGTTCTTCAAGTCATTTATTATGAGGTGGCACATGTATACGCGCGCGTAGAGTGCATATAGTCATAATATAGGACCAATTCCTCCATTTCCCTTGATTTGGATATTTTCACTTTGCCCCTAGTTTTATGCTTCTTTTCAATTATCTCCTTTTAAAAACATTTGATTCACTTTTGTCTAAGTTTCCAAATAAAACAAAAAAATTATGCCTCATAGATAAAATATTGTAATTTTATGTACTGTTTGACAAAAAAAAAATTATTTGTAAAAAAACAGTATTTTTTATGCCAATGAATAATAATTTAATTTTTGTATTATTTGGGTTTTCTACCCAACTACCCATGAAAATCTTTCTAAGGTTATGATTGAAAAGTGATCTCGCAAAGAGCCCATTCAGACCGACTTAAATTTTTGTCTTGTCTTTTAATTTTTTTTTTTCATTTTTTAGTTTTGCGTCAAACTTTTGGTGATTATATGTTCGTTTCGATGAGAGGAATTGAAATTGGGTAAAATTATGACTTTTACCCAAATATGGGAGAGACAGGAAAATTGATATCAAATTCTTCCAAAGGTAAACTAAAAGAAGTAGGGTGCACATTTTTCCGGGCCGCGCAATGTTTGGTCACATTTTGACAAGATAATTAAGGAATAAATATATGGGTTTGACTTGATATTCCCACGCCCAATTCCTTTTAAAATTATTTTCCAAGCTCGTCCAATTAATCAATCTCTCTCGCATAACCTTTTAATTTTTTTTGGGGTAAATTTAATTATTATTTTTTGGGTAAATATGACCTTTTAATTTTAGTAAAATTTTCATATGAAAGCATTCAAATCCTCTAACTATTTCTTTTGGAGAAAAATATTATAGGAACTATAATAACATAAATAAATTCTCCACTTAAGTACTAAACAATTCTGAGTTTTAAACCATGCCAGAGTGGTAACAACAGTACTGCTGCCCTTAAATGTTTGATGAATTGCTCCTATGGAAAACAATGAACAGCATAACATGTCTTGGATTTTACCTGCCAATATCTAGAATCTCAACTAGAGTCACCTAGCAAAAGGAGGAAAAATCCCAATTTCCACTGTTGAACTGAATGATCCTAGGATTATAGATTCGTAAATGTGGTGGTGGGTACCGTAGGTTTCAGAGACTGAACTTTGTTTGTTAGTTGACTTTTTAACTCTTTGGTATCGACAACAATGCTATTATCGTATTTATCAGAAAAAAGACAATGTACTGCTGCCCTTAAATGTCTTGGATTTTTATTAACGTTGGGTTTACAGGAAAAAGAAAAACTAATATAGTACTATCAAACGAAGAAGACTGAGCCTGCATAACATGTGCCATTCGCCGTGGCCTCCCTCGTCAGGTAGTTCAATTTTTGAAGCTCTGACCTCTCCAAGCATACATGTAAGGACATACTAGAAAAAAATATACAAAAGACAATGATACCCACTCATTGATCATGTTATAGAGAAACTTGTTACCAGAACTAATTCGCCAAATGAGATTCTGATGCATACCCATTCTATTTTCCAAAATGTGACAACAATCCCGAGAATAATAAAGCTTTTCATGTTTGAAAGAGAGTCGGGCTTGGTATAGTAAGATTTGTCTCTAATCTCTAATAAGAATAAACATGACTGTCTTTTTTCTGATAAATACGATAATAGCATTGTTGTCGATACCAAAGAGTTAAAAAGTCAACCAACAAAGTTCAGTCTCTGAAACCTATGGTACCCCACCACCAAATTTACGAATTTATAATCCTAGGATCATTCAGTTCAAAGTAAAACACCATTTCAACAGTGGAAACTGGGATTTTTCCTCCTTTTGCTAGGTGACTCTATTTGAGATTCTGGATATTGGCAGGTAAAATCTTCAAACACCTGCAAGCAACCAAAATAGGTGATAAGCACAAACACAAAGGGATATTAAAAAGACACAGTTCACAAGTGTTGATTTGCTAAACACAATTTTAGGTTATTCAGTTATCATATACACACATGCCATCACATCAAACCAACTTGTTAGTTGCAACATCAAAACTTGATTACTCATTAAAACCCACACTCTAAACAAGCACGTCATTAAGTTTAGTTCTAATGCAACATACGATTCTGCACCACTAAGAAGCACGAATATGGACACGTAATACGACACAGACCAAATCACCAAACATACATGCAATTGGGTAGCATAACAATAATAAAATGCTAATAGATTGTGTTACGTCAGTCGATCCTTCCCTCCAATCTGATTTGGGTAGGCCAGTGAATCCGACCCTCTTAAAATCACTGTGTCTACTATGTCCAATATCATTGTGCACAAAATATTTCTTAGCGCCCAAATTAGACAAAAATCCACATATTAAGAAAATCATTTCACTATCAATTAATATTATCAACTGATTTGAGCTCAAGACTTGGAACTACATTCTAGCCAATGGACATCGCAAAAAACTTAATCCAGTACTACCAGAGTCTAGTTATGATTCAAGCACCATAATTTAACATATGAAAGTCCTTGCTCCAAAGTTTTCTACCAAATTATTTTTGGAATAGAATCTGAAGATGATTGTACTAATGACAAATCGGCAGTGCCACTTGTTCAGAAATTGTCCCAAAAGCTTAACCTGATGGGAAATTAACCCAACAATGTATATCAAGTTGTTCAACATTACATAAAACAAATTAGGGTGTTTACCTCGATTGGGTTTTGGCCTACAGAAATTTATGGTAGTTTTGGAGATCCCATCCCACACAGAAGCCTGAAATTCCATAGTACGACCATCAACAGCATCAGGAACCTTGACGTCAAAGGTGATGTAATACTTAATGCCAGCAACACCCTCCCAATTTGCCTTCACAACCTTCACAAACTCCAGATTCGTTTTCTGCACACACATCTTTCAATGAGAAGTGCTCTGCGGAGACCACAAGAGAATCACATCTGGATACTGTTAAATATGGGCGTCTGATGCTCTGCCCATACAGTCACTCTAAAATTACAGGCCCCCAATGAATGTTTATCAATTATTAACCAACATCATTATGTATGTGTGTGTGAGTGTGTTGTATATTAATTCAACCATTTGAAACCAAAAACCAAGAATAAAGCAGTTTAAATCGAAAAGCACACCTTTTGCTCATTGTATTGCTGGAGTGCTAACTGTGAATGAGATTTGAGGTCTTGACCATCCCTCTCCATGTTCAAAATAGGACAAATTTGACCACACGCAAAGGAACGCGGGAAGTGCATGACATTGAAGCCCTGTGATAGCAATATTCGACAATCAAGAAATACAGAGAGTTTAGAAAGAAATAAACCAAAGGAAGAAAATCCTGATAATACAAGAAGGGGAAGGAAGCAAACGCACATCACTTTCATTTTTCTGTCTTAAACACTCATCCAGTTCCTCCTGAGTTATCTCATGCATTCCATCACTATCATCTTCCACATCTTCATCATAGGTATAGAATTCAATTTTGGATCTAGGGTCTTCTGTTTCTTCCAATGGAGATACGGGTTGTGGGGCCCCCTCGTACCGTTGCTTCTTCGCCGGTGATTGATAAGCAGACAAAATCTCAGAGGAAGCCATATGATGGGAAAAACCGACAAAAAAAAAGGAAACTAAGAATTTTTGTGGGAGATGAAGAGCAATGAAAAGGTAAGAGAGAGGAATAAACTTGAGGTTTGCAGCTGAGGCCAATGGATTCTGATATGCGACCTTAAACCGTCTTTCGATCGGGGAAAGAAGCCCTAGGATCTATTCTATCTAGGATAAATTTCACTGACCACGCTTGAGTTCTGACAATAACAGATACTTCCCCTGATTTTCTAAAAATGACAGTAACCTCCCTTACTTTTGAAACTATTGTTATAATTCATCCATACATTACTTGGCCGTTAGTTTTTTTTCGAACTGCAAAAGGGTGGGAAGGGGTGACCAGCGTAACAACCCTTCATGGGCGTGACCATTGGGGTTCCCGACCCGCTGTGGAATATTCGATAGAGCCATAGCAACTGTCCGAAGAGGACAGACCGTCACCACAACACCACCAAGGCGACGAGTTGGCCGAAGGCTTAACAAGCAGATTTTGACATCAAATTCCTTTTATTTTCTTTCCTATAATGCCCTTTTTCCGTTTCACATTTAAGCATATGTGATAGAGGTTTGCATATTTACAAGACATTTCCTCGTGCGTGAGGACCAGATAAATAAAAAAACAATTAAAACTGCAAGACCACCACAAACATATTTTAATGTTTCCACTTCCCAAACTCTAGTATGGTTAAGGCTTTGTTCTCCAATACATTTTATGCCATAAAATGGGAATTCTCATTTTAGTTAGGGTTTTATGGAATGGTCATAAAATGACATTGTTTTCCCAATACATTTTATGTAGACATTTTATGTAGTTTTCCCAATACATTTTATGGAATGGTCATAAAATGACATGTCCATTTTATGTATTGAGAAAATAATGCCATAAAATCTCTCATTTTATGCCATAAAATGGGTTGAAGAACAAGGCCTAACTAGTAAAGTTGTACCAAAACAAAAACTAATGTAGTATATTAAAAAATAGGTAATTTCAAATAAACATGCCAACTTATTTAATTAACCCCTCATTCTCAATCACCCACATGAAATATTTATATTTCTGCATTTCAATGAATGCAATGCAATGTAATCTACCTGTACTAAACATTTCAATTAGTTACAACCAACTTTTAATTACGTGGAGTCTCCAACTAGTTAAAATTCCTACGGACAATGTTTAATTTTTTTGTGAGCACTTTTCTCAAATTGTGATCATAATTCACTTTCAAGATTCACTGTGACGAAAAGAATAAAAAGAAGTAAAAGTACCGAACAAGCAAAATAAATTATGCAAAGCTAACCAAGTTTTTAAAAAGGACATAAATATTTTTTAAAAGATAGTACTATATCGTTTGATTTATTTTTGTCTTTGTTTACTTTATTTTTTTTTTATATTTTGAATTAACTCGTTAAAACAAGAAATTAAGGGAAAGTGTACCGTAAAATCAGAATTAGTCTTGAGTTCTATTTAGGAGAAGTTTTCTTGAAATCGCTAAAGTCAACAAAAATAGGATTTTCTAGACAAACCATTCTCTTCACATATATTAACTAAAGTCTGAATAGCAAAAACAACTTTTCTAAAGTCTATAAGCTATAAATGGGCTTTTTATAGGAAACTCACCCTTATAGACTTGGTTCAACTATCTCGTAGTCTTTCAATTAATGAAAGTTATTGATGTACTACTTATATGATCTGAACCGTTTATTTTTTCACTTGGTACATTTTCATTATTTGTGTAAGAAATCAAGTTGTTTGAGTACTGATAGAGTGATAAGTACTAAATCGAGTTCCATTACTACAAAATAATTTTGTGTTTTGGAACAGGAGTGGGATGTGCTGGACCCGCCACCATATAACTCGGCCCCATGTGATACCAATTTGCACGTTAAACATCTCTTAAGAGCTATCAAGTCCTTTGCAATCAGTTTAGATTGGACTTTGCCCCAGTTTTAATTGGGCCCCCAACCTAGAAAACCCAGAAAATTCATACTCATATTTCAAGTCGGTACTCCCTAAAATATGAAACTAATACTAATTTTTTACTTGCTTCTCATAAACTGATAAACAAATGTATACCTATATATGTATTAACACAGTTTTGCTATCAGCACTGCCTTTTGGCCTGAATTCTATACTGATCCTACGTGTCTGCTACAAAATATTTTCAAGTTGGCAGATGATAGTGACTATTCAATAGTGGTCTTGTGTTTTTTATTCTATACTTTATGTTTTTACTTTCTCCTTTTTCTCCCTACTCTATCCTCTATCCGGGTTACTAACTAATCTAAACTTGTAGTTCGGAAAACTGAATATTATTAGCACTTTCTCTAATACGTTGTATATGGTATTCTGAAATATTAAACTTAGCTTTATAAAATTCTTGTATACTACTATCTGTTGAATTATTTATAGCAAGTAAAATATGTGCTCCAATAATATGTAAACGTCCTATATTATTTTCTTGTCTACAATATTCATGATATATTTCTATGCTACAACTAAGAAGAGTCTCACAGGTATACTTGTCTAATGGCATAAACTTAATGTCTAATTTTGAAACTGATTACTCTTATAATATTGTCTAACTAGTTGTTCCTTTTCTATTAAGACTTCGGATCTTTCTTTTCCTAACCTTTCTAATAAGTCTATGTTATTTCTAATTCAAAAAAGTCATTCTATAATATTAATCTTCGATTTACTTTGTTCATTAGGCAAGAAAAGGTGACGTTTGTTTATCTATTTGTCTTAACCTACTCAGTACCACCAATGATCCCTTTTTTAGGTATATCCTAATTATAGTATATTAATATAACTCTAATTGTTCCCTTTTTTACCCAATTTCTCTAGAGGCAATTCCTACGACTGTATCTCAACCCTTCAACCTACAAGTCAACAACTATGGTTCAAACGCTGCAACGTCTATCCATCGGCGAAAGACGGGTGATATGCCTATGCCCACATGACTCCACAAGGTTTACAGGTCTCACTGAAAAACCCTAGTTTGCCTAGGTTTATAGATTTGCTATGTTTTAATCTTTTGTAGAAAATCAACCCACCAAACAAGATGTCAATCAATCACACTACGGAAAACAAACAAATGAAGAACACAACGATATACGTGGAAAACCCCAATACGTGGAAAACCCCAATACGGGTAAAAACCACGGGAAGGAATCAAAACACTATACTCAATGTGTAGTTACAAGTAATCTTACCAACGATCGTGAATCCTCACCAATCGAACCCAAGAACAACTTGTTGAATCCTCGTTCACCACACCCAGTGCTTTGACCGCCGCTGCCTTGAATCCACAAGCCTTCTGTTTGCCTTCCGGAATCCACCGAAGGACTTTGAAGCGCCTCTCGAACTCCACGAAAGGACTTTACTCAGAGATTGATTGTTTCTAACGAAGAACAAACCCCTTGAAGATGATCTTGAAACTCACGGCATTCACAAGCCTTCACAATTCTTCAAGGTTCACAAACCCTAGCCGCCGAAAGTGATGAGAGATGGAAATATTCGTATTAGGGTTCTTATCACCGCAACTCTCATGATTTTTCGACCTAATGGCTGAGATTTTATAGTTGTTGAATCGGGCATTTTTGCCGGCTGTTTTGCTCGAGCCAAATATCCAGCAAAAACAAACAGAATGTTTTGCTAATAAAAGGGTCTTGAAATGCTTGAGCAAAACGTGCAACATCTAGCTTTTTCCTTGTGCAATTTCGCCGACTGCTTTGCTCGAGCCAAACGTCCAGCAAACTCAATCATAATGTTGTGCTAGTAGAGATCCTTGAAATGCTTGAGCAAAAACATGTAGCATCTAACTTTGTCTTCAAAATGAGCAATCCGTCTTGACTAAAAAAAAACTACCGCACTCGAATAAAAATACATATTGAGATGATTCCTTTTCCACACCTAAAACAGACACTCTAAAAAATAAATATCAAAGATTACAGGGCCATAAAAATACGATACACCCAAATGGATATGTTTTGGGCATGGATTTGCCAAACCAAAGGAAGCTCGGCCTATTGGGCTTACACTCACTCAGTTCATTAAAATTTTCTCCTTTGATTTCGAGAAAGAAATGAACAATTTTAGTTGTATTCTTATACTATACTTATGATATATCGATCATGGGGCAATCCCTTTCGGGTTCCCTTAAACTATTATATGAACATTTAAAAGAGATAGTAGCAGAAAGAAATAGACTGCTATTTTATTGCATAAGAAGGCTTACAATGCTTAAAGTTGATTACAAAGCTTGGGGGTTTTTCTTGATTGTACGTCTGGTTTGCAATGCCAAAGAACCGTGTCCCTAATAACAAACAACTAAGCCTTTTTATAGGCATTACTAAAGGAAATGAAAATTTACATGAAATGAAAAGTAAAATGACTTGGAACCGGCTAACAAAAGAAATCTGGTTTCAAAGCATAAAGTAGACACCGTGTGATCATGGGTCCGCATTGACATGTCCTTCAACTTTTGCTTTGTCCTTGATTCGTCTGATAATGCTCCATTATTTGTGTACGATTGGAGATGTTGTCTGCTAAATTTTCATCATGGATGACGTTTTTGTTGTGTCTTCTAGGATGCTATTGTCATGGATGACGTTTTTGCTAAGTCTTCTAGAATGCTGCAGCATGGTCTTCTAGTCTTCCATTAATTCTTCATGGTCATATTCTACTAATGTCCTCCACACTGCTTGATCATAATTACTGATCTCATAATACTCATGCGTATTCATTTGTAATCCCTGTAATTCTTTTAACTCTGTATCAAACATGAACTTGACCTCTGGTAGATTCATCGAACTTCTAATTTTTTTGATGTGCGTCTTTTGCTATAAGCCTAAGTGGACCGAAAAATTCTGATTTAGTCCCATCAAGCTCTGTTGCAATTTGTCTGGCTCTGTAATGATTAATTTGAAATCGGATAGACTCCTTACAATGCCATGGCTCACCATTTGGGGTTAACTCAAATTTTGGATATGCTGGCTTTTCTCCATGGATGATAAACTCATGTTTGGCTGGAATGAGACATCCTACCTTGGTCCATTTTGGCATAGTTTTTTCTTTTTCTTTTCTGAAAGGCATAAGAAAATTTATTAATCTTCAGAAAAGTACAAAGATTAAAGGGAGCCAAGGAAATGGCATCACAATGTGAGGGAGCATCCCAACTATGTTGGCACCCAACCAAATGACAGTCATATGCCACCAAGGATGCAAAGGAAGCAAGTTGATCAGGGATCAACAGCAGAACAGAATAACAATTGATACAATAGCTATCAAAATTAACAAAGATATAGAAAGCTAAAAATAAAGAATGGTGGTAATGCAGATTCAAGAAAACAACAGCTGCTAAAAAATTCCATTCTTTGTCCACAAAGCTAACATGAATCCAGAATACTCCTCAACCTGTAGATGAAGTCATTTATGGAGTAATCAGCATGCTTCCAGTATGTTTTGACGCATAGAGCCACCCTTAGTTTTATCATATCTACCAGTTCTCGCCAATTGGGGTCTTTATTTTGGAAGATGAATTCATTTTCCAATTTCCAAAGAGACCAAAGCACTGCAAAGGGAACGCATTCCCAAATCATTCTCGCCCTCAACTTTGAAATCAAGCCACCATTTAAATATAGATGCAACAGAGCTAGGAGTTACCCAGCTGGTACCCCACCAAACTAAAATTCCCCCCATACCATCCAGACAGGATTACATAAGAGAAGAGCATGATCCGAATTTTCAATTACCTCCCCACAGAATATGCATAGTGCATCATCATGATGACTAATATCAATTCTCAACAAAAAATCTCTAGTTTTGAGCTTACCTAATTGGACCATCCTAGCAAAACACTGAACTCTATATGAATGCCAAAGGAAGATAGAGAAGTAGAAACCTAGCTCTTATCTGATTTCTTCTGCTTGAAAACTTTCATCCTGAACTCTGAAATAAGTTTCTTCTTACTAATCTTTCTATTGGATCTACACACCCTCTTCCTATACAGATCTCAGTTAAGTGTTCCAATTTTTTCAAGGCCCTAAACTTTTTACTCTCTCTAGTCTTTCTACTATATTCCTTCTCATTAGGTGGCGCCACATGGTTTCCGTAGAAGGAAACTTCAGTCTATCATGGAAGAATAAAAACGAGTTAATTTTGCTTTCATCCCCTAAATCATTTACAGTTTGTCTATTTCGTCCCTGAATTATGAAAATGAAAACCACCTATTTCCTCCTTCTATAACTTCCCGATTGCAATCCATTTGAATAGTTCAGTCCTAATCACTAAATTGGAAGCGAGGTGTGCTGCGCAGCTATGTGTTGTGTAATCCTGACCATTCAAATGTGTTATCAGCTAGGGTTCCACAATACACAGCTACGCAGCACGTCCCCCCGGATCCCACTAAATTAGACCTAATTTCTAACCACACCCCCATTTTGAACGCTTAGCCATAACTAGTAACCATTGTCCATTGTCCGCTGCAATTCTGTCCTTGTCTTCTGGAATTTTCAGTCAACACTCCCAGCCCATTCATCAATTACTGCAATTGCAATAATTGATTTTATAGATTTGATGAAATCAACAATACATGCATGTGCGAGAGGTAGGGTGGGTTCAGATCTGACCATATCATCTCGTGCACAGCCTCCGATCTCCATTGCCACTGTTCGCTATGGTCTACAAATTTTTATTCCTAGCTTATTACAAGTGAGTCCTACGAAAATTAAGAAGATAACAATAATGGATAAGTGTTTTGGATTATTTTTTGTGTTTATTTAAAAAATTCTTTCTTTGTTAGTTTTGTGTCAGTTTTATTTTGTAGATTATTGTCAAGAGGAATATAAAATATAAAAAACTATGATCAAAACTATAAAAAAAAGTTCGCTAAAATTTAAAAATAATAAAGGAAAAATGATTTCCATACTCCCTTTTAATCCATTGACACTCCCTTTTTAGACTCTTTTCTACTACCTATAATAAAAGGAGTTAGGTGTTTGTTTAGCAGCTGAGTTGAAATTACCAGTCTACTCTTTCCTTTTGAAGTTATGACCTACCAATCCTACAACGAAAAAACCCATAAACGAAGAAGGAAATGAAACCACCGACTCTCTTCGTTGTCTACATTAACTTCCTTCCACCGCCTCCATGTAAGAATTGGTTGCCGCCGCCCGCATTACCTTCGTTCTTCTTACGTTAAACTCAAGTTCCAGAGAGAGATTTGGTTGTTAGGGCAGAATCATACCTCAAAAATGCTTATGTACATCGGGTTTGGCTCCTTCGAAGCAAAGTAGAAATATCGCTCCCTGACAGTTGCCTATATTTACTGAGGATGAGTTTATTACAACAAGAAGTGTATGAGATTTACCACCTACGTAAAAAGTTGTAAGTGGACTTCTTTCCCAAATATCCTAATTAGTTCTTTCACGCAAAAACATGGACATGCCTTGGTAGTAAACAGTACACTTAAGTTTATTCGAAGTATTAGAAATGAAAGGGCAGTAGGTGTTTGTTTTTTTATACTCTTATTATGCTTCTATGTACATTTGGGATGAAAGTGCCTTCAGGTGTATTCGCTCCGGTGAAGGTTTGAGGTGAAAGTGTAACAACAGCAGTATTGTACATGCTCGAGCAAATGTCTAAGTGAAAGACTACACACATCTCCAGTCGTATTTGAGTTCTTTTTTGGCAAAGACGCAGCCACTGAAACTTGTCGTAAGCATGCCACTTATCATATTATATGATGCTTCCTTTTGTCTCCTTTCGTACGATAAAATATATAACAACCATGCTCTCATTTTTTTTTGTCAGCTAAGGACAAGTGCAACATGGTGGTCACAATGTGTTCCAACTTCAAGGCCATTTGATACTTGTACGAGTATGACCATAGAAGGCATGACCGAGTTTTGACCAAACTAAGCAAATACAAGCCTGAATGTGCCATTGAGGACCATGAAGAAAAAGTGTGGATTCCTTAACAAAAGGGCTGATGAATCTGGGTTCAGAGGTAAATTATTTATAAATCTTTTCTGATAAAATGAATTTATAAGTCATTTCAACAATATGATTTGAGGACTCGATCGACTTGATTTAGTAAACTATAATTCTACTTGTAAATTTGATTTCCTTTTGTTTCAATAATAAGAAAGGCAACTTAATGCACTAAATTAATGGACAACCAGTGGCCATCAGCTCTATCAGCTACCAATAAGGTTAAATCAAGGCGATTTATTTGAAACGCACACAAAAAGAAAAATTTCTAATGAAGTTTTGTATTTTTACAGCTGTTAATTAATTGCTTTGGCCTGAATCTTGTTTACCTCCAACATTTTCATGAACTTGCATTTCTATTTGAGCAACAACCATTTGTGCATGTTTAATGTTTATACAACATTTATCCATCGCGATTTGTAGGTCATGTCAAAGCAAGTGCATCGCACGTGCCCGTGACTAGTTTCATGTAGGTGAACCAATAATCTAAAAAAAAACAAAACAAAACCAAAAAATTGTACAATTTATGTCTACTCTAAATATTATTTATACATTGAAAAAAATATTGTAGTTTAAATCCAAAATTGTGGAAAATATGATAGTGCGTGTGCCAAGGTAGATTGGGGCTCATTTTTCTAAGGGGTAAATGGGACTGAATTTGACTCTTCTATTAAATTAAACAGTAGTTATTTGGACTGAGTTGTCACAAAATTGTAACTAGAGGGTAAAAATTGAGCCAATTGAAAACATAGGGACCAAGTTGACACAATGCCCAAACTACAAGGACAATTAATGTAATTTACCATAACTATTTCTCTACCCTTTTCGAAAAGTGGCAGATTTTCAGTCCAAAAATTCGAATTCCGTTAACTAAGAGACCAAAAAAAAAAAAAAAAAGAGAGACCAAAGGGGTTTCAATCAGAAAGTTGATGGAGGATCGGGTTTTCATAATTTAGGAACGAAGTATACAAAATGTGGATAGTTCATGGGATAAAAAGAAAAATTAACTCATAAAAATTAACCATAAAAAATTCCGTGTTTCCCTAAGTTTCTATAGCTCACGCTCTCTCTTTCTACCCTTTCACATCTCTCTACTACGTCACGTTGATGACATTGTCCTCTAAGAAAGAAGGATTCATATATCTATCGCAATGAGAAAACCCGGTTGGAGGCTCCCTCCCTTTGGTACCCTTTCATCTATATGACTAATAAATTTATACCGCACTCACAGAATGATGTGGAGCAAACTTTTTTCATTGAAAATTTTACTCTTCTTATTGTAGATTAATGACTGAATGTAGACAAATCAAAAAACTCATGAACAACTGGAAATTAAATGATAATATTATCGGTACTATTACAGAAAAGTTAGAGGTTTTTAGTATAAAAGTTATGAGACTCACCAAAATGTTAGGAGTATGAGTTTTGACATACTAAGTGATCGATTCTTCAAGTCATTTATTATGAGGTGGCACAATATGGCCACGCAGAGGTGCATATGGTCATATTAAGGACCAAGCGAGTCCCGTGCCTCCCTTGATTTGTATATTTTCACTATTGCCCCTAGTTCTATGCTTCTTTTCAATTATCGCCTTTTAAAAATTATATTGGCATTCACCCTAAATTTGTCCAAGTTTCCTAATAAAACTAAAAAATTAAACTTTCATGCATAAAATATTGTAATTTTTGTACTTGTGTTTGACACATTTTTTTATTTGTCAAAAAGCGCACTATTATTTTTTATGCGTAGTGAATAATGTTTAAGTTTGGTATTATTTGGTTGTGTTGTACTTGTACCCATGAAAATCTTTCTAAGGTTATGATTGAAAAGTGATCCCGCTAAGAGCCCGTTCCAGTGCCACTGACTTAAGGATCTTTTTGTCTCGTCTTTTAATTTTATTTTCTTATTTTTTAGTTTTGTGTCAAACTTTTGGTGATTATATGTTCGTTTCGATGAGAGGAATTGAAATTGGGTAAAATTATGACTTTTAGCCAAATATGGGAGGGAGACAGGAAAATTGATATTAAATTCTTCCTAAGGTGAAACTAAAAGAAGTACGGTGCACATTTTTTCGGGCCTCGCAATGTTTGGTCGCATTTTGACAAGATAATTAAGGAATAAATATATGGGTTTGACTTGATATTCCCAAGCCCAATTCCTTTTAAAATTATTTTCCAAGCTCGTCCAATTAGTCAATTTCTCTCGCATAACCTTTTAATTTTAGTAAATTTTTCAAATGAAAGCATTCAAATTTCAAATCGTCGAACTATTTCTTTTGGAGAAAAAGATTATAGGAACTATAATAACATAAAGGAATTATCCACTTAAATACTATATTAAACGATTCTGATTTTAAAGACAATGACACCCACTCATTGATCAGGTTATAACATAAACGATTCTGAGATTTTTCCTCCTTTTGCTAGGTGACTCTATTTGAGATTCTGGATATTGGCAGGTAAAATATTCAAACACCTGCAAGTAACCAAAATAGGTGATAAGCACAAAAACTGTTAGATTTCTTGGAGGGTTCCAACCTAAAAGTAAAACCAATTGGCAAAAGGTGGAGTAGCCTCTAGAATTTATTAACCAAGCTTGGGTGGCCTAGATAGGTAATGTGGGACAAGTCTTTAACACTCCCCCTCACGTGCAACCCGGATGCACGTGGACCAGGAGAAGAAGAAGCGACTCGGGCAGAAAGATGAGATTGACGAGACTCTCCCACGCGAAGTGAGGCCACCCAAGACCTAGCTCTGATACCAAGTCAGATTTCTTGGAGGGTTCCAACCTAAAACCAATTGGCAATAGGTGGAGTAGCCTCTAGAATTTATTAACCAAACTTGGGTGGCCTAGATAGGCAATGTGGGACAAGTCTAACAAAAACAAAGGGATATTAAAAAGACAGTTCACAAGTGTTGATTTGCTGAACACAATTTTAGGTTATTCAGTTATCACATACACACATGCCATCAAATCAAACCAACTTGTTAGTTGCAACATCAACACTTGATTACTATTTACAACCCACATTCTAAACAAGCACGTCATTAAGTTTAGTTCTAATGCAACATACAATTCTGCACCACTAAGAAGCACGGATATGGACACATAAAATATGACTGAGACCAAATCACCAAACATACAATCGATTGGTAGCATAACAATAACAAAATGCTAATACATTCTGTTGCGTCAAAAAAAAAAAGAAACTCATCACGCGTCAAGTCAAAAGACAGATAACATAACCTAATACTTTTGGAGAGAACAAATAGAGTCATCTCGAGAGCTCTCTGACTTCCGTGTTCCCAAGTCCCTAACTCTTACCACCTTCGTCTCATCCTGCGACACCAAACTTACGGTTAATCTTGCTTCTAAACCCAATAGATCCTTCCCTCCAATCTGATTTGGGTAGGCCAGTGAGTCTGACCCTCTAACAATCACCGCACCTACTATGTCAGATATCACTATGCACAAAATATTTCTTAGCGTCCAAATTAGACAAAAATCCACATATTAAGAAAACCATTTCACTATCAAATAAAAAATATCAACTGATTTGAGCTCAAGACTTGAGAACTACATTCTAGCCAATGGATATCGCAAAAAACTTAATCCAGTACTACCGGAGTCTAGTTCTGATTCAAGCACCATAATATAATATATGAAAGTCCTCGCTCCAAAGTTTTCTACCAAATTATTTTGGAAGGGAATCTGAAGATGATTGTACTAATGACAAATCAGCATTGCCACTTGTTAAGAAATTGTCCCAAAAGCTTAACCTGATGGGAAATCGGCCCAACAATGTATATCAAGTTGTTCAACATCCTCCCTCATGTGCAACCCTGTCTTGCTAGTGAAGACGCAAATTTTCATAGAAAGAGAAACAGAATACGAAGGGGAGAACCAGAATGCAAACATGGAATAAATGCCAACAAATAGACTTGAACCTTAGACCTTTCAAAACCTGAGCTCTGATACCATGTTAAGTTATTGATTGTCCCTAAAGCTCAAGTAGTCAGGAAATGGGCCTAACAATGCATATCAAACTATTCAAAACCGCAGATATATCAAAAGAAGCCGGTGGTCTCGTCAACACAACACTATAATAGCTGCTAGACAGAATTACCTTAGTTGCTAGGTCAACTTACACAGAATATCTGTGGCCCAATTAAACCCTAGTTTACATTTTTTGTCTGTGATTGTTGTTGACTATTTATTCTTTTCCGTTTATACATTTGTCTTGAGCATTCCTAGATCTTTTGATCAATCTCTTATTATCCAAATAACAAAATCAATAAAAGAAGCCCGTCATGTGCAAAGTTAACATACTCTGCAATCCCAAATCAATACTGTATAGTCCAATTTCAAGTAAGCAGAAAGACAACACCAGATAACGATTGGCAAATGAATACCTCAACACGTAAAATCCCGTTTAAGTCTGCACTATATCATCAGTCATGTTATGCTCAAATATAAACAGTATTAACTTTGTCAGCAAAGAAAAAGAAAAGGTTAGTCTTCCAGGTACTAGATTTGACTAAGAATTAATAATATTACAAGGATGTTCAAGGATGCGGAAATCCACCACTCATGCTTCAAATGGAAGATTTTGGTCATGTAATCTATATTCCTACACATAATAACATAAGCATCGTTTTATGAAGGAAGAAGTAATAGTCATCTTATGTTTAGATGTAAACAGAATTAACTTTGTTGGCAATGAAAAAAAAAAAAAAGGTTAGTCTTCAAGGCACTTGATTTCAGTAAGAGTTTATAGTATTACAAGGATGTTCACGGACGCAGAAATAGGCTTCAAATGGGAAGATCATGGTACAGGTATACTATATTCATATGCGTAGTTACTTTAACATTGTTTAAGGATAGCTATGGACTTAATGTTTCTTAGTAACGACAAGGAAGAACTGATGCTTTCGGAGGGAGAAGGAGAAGGAGAAGGAGAAGGAGAAGGAGAAGGAGAAGGAGAATTGATAGTCATTCTTGCTTAACCAATCAATACAATTCCATCAACTATTTATACACTAATGCAATGCTCAAAGAATCCAAACTCACTCCCCTCAAATTCTGGACTTCAGCTGAACCAGCATTTCCCAACCAACTCTTTTAACTAACTGCTGGAGCAGAAATTAGCTGCATCCCTGAACTCCGAGGTCTGATCTGTTACTGCACATACCTTTTTCTTAACACTGAGTGTTAGTATGACCTAGATGGTTGGATAAGAATTCAATTTAATAAGATCACTCTCATTTTGCAACAGATTGGATTATTTCTTTTGGGCCTCTCTTTTCTGCATTGTCAAATACTTCATAAACATAAAACATACTAGTAGTTACAGACAATCTGCCCGGTCAACAACAAAACACTACAAACATTACAGCTCCAGTTCTTAGAATCGATCAATACCATCAAACCAAATTAGGGTGTTTAACATGTCAAATAGGACCTGTAAAAAGAGTTCGCTTCGAGAAGAGAAAAGGGGAAAAAGGGGAAAACGTCAACTGCCGTCCCATTCCGGTTGACTTCGGGGGAATCTCATCCCCTCCTCTCACGGTACACTCTGGGAAGTAATGACCACTGGATTGAATCATGCTTTCCAGTACCGGAGACGCTGAACAACCAACAGATGTACGACAAAGGGTTCAGTCAAGTAAGGTTCCGCTCAAATCCAGATCTACGTCAAACGGAGCATCGTCAAGCTTAACCACCTACTTTTTCGAGTTCCCTGGGCCGAGGGCTTTTCAGGCCGTTTACTTTCCGGCGATACTCTCCGGCAGCTTTCCGGCGACCTCGCCGGAGCTCCGACTTGCTTCCGGTACGTCTTTCCCTCTCTTTCTTTCTCTCTTTCGCATATAGAGTGACAGCGAGAAAGTAGCTAAGTCGATCATGGGTAAACGGAAATTAGCTACGAAACTAACCCTACGGGACTTTCATGATCAAATAGACAATGTGTTTGGTTACTCTGATGTTGAACTTGTTTCCATTGAGGATGAAGATGATATTTCTGTGGTGGCCAAAAATGTTGACGCGGTAGAATTGCAATTGCCTCTGGTCATTACTGATTCTTGGCCGAAACTTGGCACCCCGGTCAAGACAATTGCGAGTGGTGGAGCTACCACGACACCACTCCAAGGTCAGACTAGGTGTGCGGCTGCTACTGCCAGAACTCTTGAGGGCGACAAATTGGACTGAAAAGCCAACTTGAATGCTTGGACAAATGGGCAGATTTTACTCAATAATGAGGTAAAAAATGCTAAGCTAAGTAAACACCTCAAGAGGTTTCCGATAGAGTATGTGAATAATCAAGTCATGATTCCACTTAAGATTTTTGAAGATGGGGCATTGAAATGGAAACATGCAATTGTGGGATATTTTGTTGATAAAAGCTTGTCCTACTTTCAAGTTAGATCTTGGGCTCAACGGGTATGGAAAATTAATGTTGAGGATGTGATAACCTTAGATAATGGATTTGTTGTGTTCAACTTTAGGGATGAAGGCACGTTGAACTCCATTCTTGAGAATGGTCTATACTTTTGTAGAGGCAAACATATTGTGATTAAAAAATGGCATCCTGGGATGCATCTTACTAAGAGCGTCTTCTCTAGTGTACCAGTCTGGGTTAAATTCTTCAATGTTCCCCTTGAATTATGGACAGATGATAGATTGAGTAGTATTGCTAGTGTCATTGGCAACCCTCTTTAGTCTTTACCTTGATGATTTCACGCAAAATCATAGCATGTTGATGTTTGCTAGAGTTTGTGTTGAAGTGGATGCGGCGAAGGAGATTCCCAAGTCCTTTGTAGTGAATTTGGGTTATGGAGAGCCATACAAAATTAGAGTGGAGGTTCCTTGGAAACCTCAAACTTGCAGTGTCTGCAAGATCTGTGGTCATTCTACTAACACCTGCACTAATAAGCCCAAAGTTTCTCCTCCTCCAGTGTGGAAAGCCAAGGAGGGAGTAGGACAAGTTGTCCCAATTGTTCATGAGCAAAAGGCCAAGGAGAGAGTAGGACAAGATGTCCCGGTTGCTCATGAGCGAAATGCAGAAGGGAGTGTAATTAGTGAAAGTAAGGATGATTGGGTAGAGGTGGTGAAGAGGAAAATTCAAACTCCGGGCATGCCTATGGCCATCTCTTCTTGTAGTCGTGTCTCTCCTACAACTAACGCGTTTGACGTTCTTGAGAAATGTGAGGATTTGGGTGCCTCCCCCACTGTGGAGGAGTCAAAGTTAGATGTTACCGAGCCTGTATCTTGTGATGCTACCCCGATTCTCCATGGTCGTAGTCCTCACAAAGAGCCTCCTCTTGTGGCTCTCCGTCGATCTACACGGTTTCGAGAGCCTCCAAGAATCCCCTTGGATGGCGATTTTATTGGACCTCGACATAATTTGACACAGGTGGTGGGTGATTCTCCTTCATCCACTAGAGATCAAAACAAAAAGAAGCTTAAGGAGAAAATCAAGATGTTAAAGGCTTCAAGAACTTAGTTCTTGAGGCTCACATGTCTTTCTTTTGTTTTGGTGTTTTTGTGTTGCTTCTTTGAAGTGTGCTTTGAGCTTAGTTGGATATCTGTTTTGTTGCGTTTAGGTTTTAGATTTTCTTCTCTTTATTTTTCTTTATTTTCCTCCTGGGGTATGCCCCTTGTAGGTTGTATATTCGGTTATCTTTTTTTCTATTTCAAGCTAATTTACCCCCAAAAAAAAAAAATTAGGGTGTTTACCTCGATTGGGTTTTGGCCTACAGAAATTTATGGTAGTTTCGGAGATCCCATCCCACACAGAAGCCTGAAATTCCATAGTACGACCATCAACAGCATCAGGGTCCTTGACGTCAAAGGTGATGTAATAATTAATGCCAGCAACACCCTCCCAATTTGCCTTCACAACCTTCACAAACTCCAGATTCGTTTTCTGCACACACATCTTACAATGAGAAATGCTCTGCGGAGACCACAAGGGAATCACATCTGGATACCGTTAAATATGGGCGCCTGATGCTAGGCCCATACAGTCACTCTAAAATTACAGGCCCCCAGTAAATGTTTATCAATTATTAACCAACATCATTATGTGTGTGTTCTTACATTGTATATTAATTCAACCATTTGAAACCAAAAACCAAGAATAAAGCAGTTTAAATCGAAAAGCACACCTTTTGCTCATTGTATTGCTGGAGTGCTAACTGTGAATGAGATTTGAGGTCTTGACCATCCCTCTCCATGTTCAAAATAGGACAAATTTGACCACACGCAAAGGAACGCGGGAAGTGCATGACATTGAAGCCCTGTGATAGCAATATTCGACAATAAAAAAATACAGAGTTTAGAAAGAAATAAACCAAAGGGAGAAAATCCTGATAATACAAGAAAGGGGAAGGAAGCAAACGCACATCACTTTCATCTATCTGTCTTAAATACTCATCCAGTTCCTCCTGAGTTATCTCATGCATTCCATCACTATCGTCTTCCACATCTTCATTATAGGTATAGAATTCAATTTTCGATCTAGGGTCTTCTGTTTCTTCCAATGGAGATTCGGGTTGTGGGGCCCCCTCGCACCGTTGCTTCTTCGCCGGTGATTGATAAGCAGACAAAATCTCAGAGGAAGCCATATCTATTTGTGAACTCAAAATTAGGAGGGGAAAAACCGACAAAAATGAAAAAGGAAACTAGAATTTTTGTGGGAGAAGAGAAATGAAAAGGTAAGGGAGAGGATTTAAACCTGAGGTTTGCAGCTGAGGCCAATGGATTCTGATATGCGACCTAGCCGTCTTTCGATCGGGGAAAGAAGCCCTAGGATCCATTTTATCGAGGGTAAATTTCGTTGACCTCCCTTGAGTTTCTGACAATAACAGATACTCTCTCTGAGGTTCTTAAAATGACAGTAACCCCCAAACGTTTGAAACTATTGTTAAAATTCATCCATACTGACTTGGCCGTTAGTTTAACAAGCAGATTTTGATGAGGTCATACTTTATTTTCTTTCCTATAATGCCCTTTTGCCATTTTGCATTTAAGCATATGTGATGGAGGTCTTTATATTTACAAGACATGTCCTCATGCGCGAGGGCCAAATAGGAAAAAAAAACAATTAAAACTGCAAGACCACCTGTTTACTGGTTCTTTTACTTCTTTAATGATAAAATAATCGTGTGCGAGCGTGCCAGAGAGAGTTTCAATCTCCTCCCTCAGATTAACTTTGGAAAAACCAAGTCTAATCAGGCGATTGTGTTTTATTGGTTCAACTACCTCAATTAAGAGGATTTTTCTTTATAAGTGAAGAAATGCAAACCAATAACTCAGGAAATTAAAGAGACAATAAAGAAACAAGGTACTTCGATTGATAAATCAAAGATAAACTTACTTCGAAATTGTCTTCAACTTCAAATACAAATGTAACAGAACTTCGAACTGGTGATTGTTACAAGAACAACCGAGAATGAGTGATTGTTTTATGAAAACAATCAAAATTATCCTAACTACTTTCTAATCTACTTCCTAATCTACTTCGAACTGAGTTCGAAATCCTAACCTACTTTGCCAATGAACAAACCAAGCATCATTTTTTGATAGCTGTTTGTTGAAGATTTGTCCGGGCTTTTAACTCTTCAATTTCTTCTATTTATAGACGCTGCTTGTAGTTTGAACTTCCCGCTCAATGAATTTGAACTTGGCTTGCTTCGAACTCTAACTTCTGCTCTTTGAGTTGGCAGTTTCTTCCTTTCCCCACGTCTGAATTTGAATTTCTTCAGATTCTTCCTCCTGAAGTCTTGATTTGAAATCTGCATAACTGCCCAACTAATTCAAATGATCACATGTTAAAAGGATAACTGCTTTTCGAAAAATACTCCACGTGCTCTAACTGCCAACAATTCCATTTTATAGATTTACACGTGGAGTTTATCTGTCTAGCAATTAATATCATGGCTTCGAAGTCAGTTTCTATTTCGTCCCTGACTCGTAACTGCCAATAACTGCTAATTTGATTTGAGAAACAATACGATATCGTATTAATTCAAGTCCTCTTCAATAATCCAGTGTATCTCTATTGACAAGTAATTGCCAACGTTTGGCGTTTCTGATTACGTGTCAATCAATTATTGGATTTGTTAATTTTATATGTAAACACCACCACAAACCTATTTTAACATTTCCACTTCCCAAACTCTAGTATGGTTAACTAACTAGTAAAGTTGTACCAAAAATAAAACTAATGCAGTATATTAAAAAATAGATAATTTCAAAAAAACATGCCAACTTATTTAATTAACCCCTCATTTTCAATCACCCACATGAAATTTCTATATTTCTACAGTTGTATGAATGCAATGCACTTTAATCTACTTTTACTAAACATTTCACTTAGTTACAGCCCACTTTTCATTATGTGGAGTTTAGACTAACTAATGCTCCAACTAGTTAAAATTTCAATGGACAATGTTTAATTTTTTTTGTGAGCACTTTTTCTCAAATTGTGATCATAATTGACTTTCAAGATTCACTGTGACGAGAAGAATAAAAAGAAGTAAAAGTACATAACAAGCAAAATAAATTATGCAAAACTAACCAAGTTTAAAAAGGACAAATGTTTTTTAACAGATAGTACTATATTGTTTGATTTATTTTTGTCTTTGTTTACTCTTTTTTTTTATCTTTTGAATTAATTCGTAAAAGAAGAAATTAAGAGAAAGTGTACAGTAAAATCAGAATTTGTCCTGAGTTCTATTTAGACAAGTTTTCTTGAAAGGGCTAAAGTCAACAAAAACAGGGTTTTCTAGACAAACCATTCTCTTCACATACATTAACTAAAGTCCGAATAGCAGAAACATCTTTTCTAAAGTCTATAAGCTATAGACGGGCTTTTTATAGGAAACTCACCCTTAAAGACTTAGGAAACTCACCCTTAAAGACTTGGTTCAACTATCTCGTAGTCTTTAAATTAATGAAAGTCATTGATATACTACTTGTATGATCTGAACCGTTTATTTTTTCACTTGGTACATTTTCATTGTTTGTTTAAGAAATCAAGTTGTTTGTGTACTGATAAAGTGATAAGTAATAAATCGAGTTCCATTATTATAAAATAAATTTGTGTTTTAGAACAGGAGTGGCATGTGTTGGAGCAGCCACCATATACCTCCGCCCCATGTGATACGAATTTGCACCTTAAACATCTCTTAAGTGCTATCAACTCATTTGCAATCAGTTCAGACGTACTTTTCCCCAGTTTTATTTGGCCCCCTAACCTAGAAAACCCAGAAAATCCATACTCATATTTCAAGTCGGTACTCCCTAAAATATGAAACTAAAACTAATTTTTTACTTGCTTCTCATAAAATGATAAAAAGTTGAGGGTAATATTGTCAAACAGAGCTCTCTGTTAACGGTGTTAGAATGATAAAGCTGACAAGGGAGGTCAATGTCATTTCAGAAAAGTGAGGGGAAGTTCTCGTAAGTTGTTTGAAACCTCAAGGGAGGTCAGTGAAATTTACCCTTCTATCTAATATCTTATATATTAATCTAACTAATATATAAAGGGAACCCGGGGGTTTGTGCACCGTGTTGCGCTCCCCTCGGGGGTCCGATCGTGTTTTGGATGGCTCGGACATGTTTTGATTTTTTACCGGTGAAAAAATAAATCAAATTTTTTTAACGCATTCAGGCCGTCCAAAACACGATCGGACGACCGAGGGATGCACCGCACCCCCCGGGTCCTATATAAAAGGACAATACTAGTTTGGTGTCTCACTTTTTTAAAGTGCTATCACAAAAGTGTAATAGTTGGTACAATAGTTAGTGCCTGTAGTATTGCTCTTTCCATTAGGAAAATGCTACATGTACTAACTAGTGTACCAACTATTACACTAATTGTCCATGTGGCACTATTTTAGTGGATAAATCTATCTATGTATTGATTAGTGCATTGATGTGGTAATGCCATGTGTGCATTTAGTGTAATAGTTGGTACAATAGTTAGTGTCTGTAGTATTGCTCTTCCATTAGGAAAATGCTACAGGCACTAACTAGTGTACCAACTATTACACTAACTGTCCATGTGGCACTCTTTTAGTGGATAAATCTATCTATGTATTGATTAGTGCATTGATGTGGTAATGCCATGTGTGCATTAAGTGTAATAGTTCTGTGGTATTGCTCTTCCATTAGGAAAATGCTACAGGTACTAACTAGTGTACCAACTATTACACTAACTGTCCATGTAGCACTCTTTTAGTGGATAAATATATCTATGTATTGATTAGTGCATTTGATGTGGTAATGTCATGTGTGCATTTAGTGTAATAGTTGGTACAATAGTTAGTGCCTGTAGTATTGCACTTTCCATTATTACCACTAGAAAATTAAGTTTTCATGATATTGTTAATCTTGACTCCCCAATTAACTTGTTTGATCGACGGGGTAAAGAAGTGAAACGGGAAAAAATAACCGTTTACGCCTAGGAGAAAAAACACAACTGCTCCAAGTTGAAACTTTTTTCAATTTTTCGTTTGAAAGTTCCCACGTCAAAACTGATTTTCACCAGTTTTTCTCTCTATCTCGAAATCCAAATTTGTTGAAATGCTGAAGAAAAGCAATTGTAGGAGGTCTACTGAAGGAACTTTGTTGAATCTTACTGGCTTCCCACCTCCAACCTCATCAATTCTGTATTTCGCTTCATACGGCGTTTAGGAAATCATAACGTTGGTGTCGGACTATCGGGTAAGTTTCGATTTTGTAACTTATCTTATTTGAATTGAAACTTATGGAAATTGAAATTTATCTTATTGAATTTTGGTAACAGGTAACCTCATCAGTTTTATATTCCATTGCATACAAGAATCCGTAATTGCACAATGAAATCGGGTAAGCTTCAACTTTGAGTGAATATTGATTCTTAAAAACTTTCAGGGATCCTGAGTCATGACAGTGGGTTTTTTTGAATCTAAAATTAGATAAATTAGTAATTCTTCCCGTCTCAATTTATTTGTCTACTTAGCTATTTGGGACCTCTCGAAAAATCTTCTACATTTTTCAGTTTATTAATATTTTTACGTGCAATATAAAATTGTGTAAAACTTTATAGATGGTAAGATATAGACGATTTTGTAAAGGCACTTATTCGGAACTTGTCTTTATAAATTGTAAGATATAGACGATTTCATAAACAACATGTATTCGGAATTAAAAATAAATTAAGACAAAGGGAGTATTTATAATTTCATAATTTCAGAGAATCGAATTTGAATAAAAATTAAATGTGAGTGATGAAATGGAAGTTAATTAGGTATGATATCTGCATGAAATGTTTAATTATGTATGCTTTATAAAAAGAAAACGTTAAATTTGAAGCATAGTTTCTCATGTCATGCCTTTTTTTTTGTCAGATTTGCAACTCATTATATAGGCTACACTACGTTCTTTATCGACTAATGTCAGGTTGACAATCTATTTTTAGATTAATGGAACAACCGAACAAGACACTGCTGTGGTGGAAGGGTGGAAATGGCAGAAGGGTGGAAATGGCAGTAATCTAAATAGACAATTGCAGTATAAAATTAATGAAACAAGACACTGCTGTGTTACCTTGGTTTCGACGACATCTCTGATCACAAACTCGTTGGTTGACAGTGCAACGAGTCTTGAAAATGTTGTCTTTGAACATCCTCCTTTCGCGGTGTGTACATCAAACGTCATACCACGTACTAGTGACACGCCCTCATCCTCATGAGTCCATCCTGGTGGATCTTCTTCTTCAAAATTCTCCTCCTTCATGGAAGTTTTCTTCATCTTCATGTTCTACTTACAGGTTGCAAGACACTATTTTTATAAATTTTTTATTTTTTTCACAAAAAAAATGGTATTTTTTTTTTCAAAATATTTATTAGATAAAAGGCAATGTATCAATTATCAAACATGACAAAAAATATTTTAAAAGCTTATTTTATTTTTTTTTGTCCAAACTCTCTCTATCTCTCTCTCTCTCTCAAAAAAAAATATAAAATAAAATAAATCAATAAAAATTTTGTAACTTCTTTTTCCCTCTTGTTTTTTTTTTTTGTTCATGACTTAATTTTTTTTAAACTTGATATAAATATATAATTCACTAACACAAGTTACACAACCAAAAAATAATTCTTTTTTATTTTTGTGATTATCAAAAAATACATACAAATAAATTATTTAACATTTTTTTTTGCCTTGTGTCGTGCCGTTGCAGGCCAACTTCTGTGCTCGTGTTGTGTCGTGCCATGTCTGTCCTACTTTCGTGTCGTGACGTGTCGTGCCATGCCTGTGCCGTGCCACGTGCGACCTTAGCCCGTGTCGTGACCGTGCCACGTGTCATGCCCGTGCCGTGCCGTGCTAGAATAAAGTCATGTCGTGTCGTGCCTCGTGCCCCGTTGACTTCGTACCGTGCCCGTAGAAGATCGTGTCTTGCCGTGCCACGTGCCACCTTAGCCCGTGCCGTGCCCGCTCATTTTCGTGCCCGTGCCGCGAGCCAACTTATAACGTGCCAGGATTTTATCGTGCCGCCTCCGAACGTGCCGTGCCCGTACCAGCCCGGCCCGTTTGACACCTCTACCTATAAATAAGCCTCACTTCTTAGCCCCCAGTTACAGTCACGGAGCTATTGAGAATACCCCGTTTTTTGCGGAGTCTCTTCGATATATTGGTTGCGCTGTTGGGGGGTGGTTCTTCCTATACATGGGGAGTCGTTGTTTCCCGGGGTGCACACCCCAGGCTGTCTAGGACGTGGTGGCCGGATGGTTCGCGAGAGTTCCACCGCCGGTCACGGGAGCTCCACCGAAGGATCCACCACCTGCCAAGGGAGCTCCACCGGTGGATCCACCACCGACCACGACCGGTACGGCACCCGCGGGCACCTTAGCCCGTGCCTGTGTCGTGCCGTTGCAGGCCAACTTCTGTGCTCGTGCCCGTGCTGTGCCATGTCTGTCCTACTTTCGTGCTGTGCCGTGCCGTGACGTGTCGTGCCACGTGCCACCTTAGCCCGTGCCGTGACCGTGGCACGTGTCGTGTCGTGCCGTGCCATGCTAGAATAAAGTCATGCCGTGACGTGCCTCGTGCCCCGTTGACTTCGTACTGTGCCCGTAGAAGACCGTGTCGTGCCGTGCCACGTGCCACCTTAGCCCGTGTCGTGCCCGCTCATTTCCGTGCCGCGTGCCAACTTATACCGTGTCAGGATTTTACCGTGCCTTTGGCGTGCCGTGCCGTGCCGTGCAGTGTCGTGCCGCCTCCGAACGTGTCGGGCCCGTGCCCGTGCTGGCCCCGCCCGTTGGACATCTCTACCTATAAATAAGCCTCACTTTTAGCTTCTTCACCACAGAGTACACAGAAGCGAGAGAGAAAGAGAGCTTCTTCACCACAGAATACACAGAAGAGAGAGAGAGAGAGAGAGAGAGAGAGAGAGAGAGAGCGCGATGATCAGGATCTGATTTTTCCTGTTTGTTCTCGCGGCCGCCGCCGTGGGATGCCCCCTTCCAGTCCGACTGCCCAGCACCTCAGTAGTTCTCACAGCCCCAGTCTCATGTACTCCACTTCCACCCGCCACCATGTTACCTTTGCCCCCCATCTCTGGTACTCCTCCGCCACCCCTACCCCCTGTCACGGAGCTATTGAGGATACCCCATTTTTTGCGGAGTCTCTTCAATATATTGGTTGCGCTGTCGGGGGTGTGGTTCTTCCTATACATGGGGAGTTGTTGTTTCCCCGGGTGCACACCCCAGGCTGTCTGGGACGTGGTGGCCGGCTAGTTCGCGAGAGTTCCACCGCCGGTCACGGGAGCTCCACCGGTGGATCCACCACCAGCCACAGCCGGTATGGCACCCGCGGGCACCTTAGCCCGTGCCCGTGTCGTGCAGTTGCAGGCCAACTTATGTGCTCGTGTTGTGTCGTGCCCGTGTTGTGCCATGCTTGTCCTACTTTCGTGTCGTGTCGTGACGTGTCGTGCCATGCCCGTGCAGTGCCACGTGCCACCTTAGCCCGTGCCGTGACAGTGCCACGTGCCACCTTAACCCGTGCCATGACCGTGCCACGTGTCGTACCGTGCCTCGTGCCCCGTTGACTTCGTACCGTGCCAGTGTCATGCTTGTAGAAGACCGTGTCATTTCGTGCCACGGGCCACCTTAGCCCGTGCCGTGCCCGCTCATTTCCGTGCCCGTGCCGTGCTGCGTGCCAACTTATACCGTGCCAGGATTTTACCATGCCACCTCCGAACGTGTCGTGCCTATGCCGGCCCGTTTGAATCTCCACCTATAAATAAGCCTCACTTCTTAGCTTCTTCCCCACATAGTACACAGAAGCGAGAGAGAAATAGAGCTTCTTCACCACAGAGTACACGGAAGAGAGACAGAGAGAGAGAGAGAGAAAGAGAAAGAGCGCGATGATTAGGATCGGATTTTTCCTGTTTGTCCTCGCGGGCGCTGCCGCTGGACGCGCCCTTCCAGTCCGACTGCCCACTTCCAAACTTCGACGCCCACCACCTCGTAGTTCTCACAGGCCCCTGGGCCTCCGGTACTCCCCGTCACCCGCCACCACGTTACCTCTCGCCCCCATCTCCGGTTCTCACCCCCTCCCCCTCGTTCCACCCAAAGACCACCCCCCACAGGTCCCATTGGCCACCACCTCAATAGTTCTCACACCCCCCGTCTCCAGTACTCCACCGCCACCCCACTCAGCCCCCCAGTTACAGTCACGGAGCTATTGAGGATACCCCGTTTTTTGCGGAGTCTCTTCGATATATTGGTTGCGCTGTTGGGGGGTGGTTCTTCCTATACATGGGGAGTCGTTGTTTCCCAGGGTGCACACCCCAGGCTGTCTGGGACGTGGTGGCCGGTTGGTTCGCGAGAGTCCCACCGTCGGTCACGGGAGCTCCACCGGTGGATCCACCACCGGCCACAGCCGGTACGGCACCCGCGGGCACCGAGAGAGAGAGAGAGAGAGAGAGAAGTTGAATTTTTACTTGCATTAGGAACCGAGTCCCTATACGAGGGCAACTGTACACTATTATCAGAATTAATAAACGGGTCAGTAATCTTCACACACATCTCCATTGGATCATTTGAATTAGAGTTATTAGCCACTGTCAGATCTACATTATGATTATGATTCCCTTCCGCCTTTATTTGTCTTTCAATATCCCCACAATTAGGGGAGCCTCCCTCTACTTTGCTGGGGGCATTTTCGGCTGCTGTCATGCTTTCAAGGATTTCCAACTTCAAATCATGGCGAACTTTGTTGGAAATTTCGGTCCTTGGAATAACAGAGGTCCCTTCCGCCTTTATTCGTCTTTCATAGATGTTTGCTGTTGATTTATTTCAAAGAATGGTATGAGCTCTCCACCCCTGTAGCCCCGATTTGGAGATACACTAAAGTTTGTATGATTTTTGTAACCGATTTCAAATTCTTATTTCTTAGCTACATTTCTTTTTCAACTTGTTAAAAACTCTATTTGAGATGGACCAACGAGTGCTCTACTTACTGGTATTCAAAACTTGAGATAGATAGCAAGTCTTATTTAAGGTGGCTTGTTTTCATGAACTCCCCTTCAGTTTTCAGCAGCAAAAGATTTGGTACATGGATCCTTTGACATCCTACTTGTTAAAATTGTGTTGTGTTGTAACGACCTTCTCAGTTCATGTCTTCAAGCCTAGGTTTTGACCTCACAACAGAAAACAAGAGCCAAAACATTATCTAGTGACATTGGCCAGCAATCCTGTTGGGAAAAACATTTAACTAAGTACTTCCAATCTTAAAATCATGCCTCACTCAGTGTTGGACATCCTTTACGTCCTTCATTCCTGTGTAGCTATGTGGACAACACAATTTTGTATATTGAAGTTGTATCTTTCTACACCTTTTCTCCATTCAGATTTAAAATACCCAAAAGATTTATCAAATAGAAGTAGTTTCCAATGACAACAACTCAGATAGAAGTAGCTACCAGATAGAAGTAGCTACCAGATCAAACATAAAAATGAAAAAAACATAAAAATGAAATAAACAAGACAACTAATACTGCCCCTGAATAAAAAAATGAAGACGACCCTCGCCCCCGTTGCGAGGCACACCGGTGCCCGCGGGTGCCGTACCGGCCGTGGCCGGTGGTGGATCCACCGGTGGAGCTCCAGTGACCGGTGGTGGAACTCTCGCGAACCAGCCGGCCACCACATCCCAGACAGGCTGGGGTGTGCACCCCGGGAAACGACGACTCCCCATGTATAGGAAGAACCACCCCCCAACAGCGCAACCAATATATCGAAGAGACTCCGCAAAAAAGGGGTATCCTGAATAGCTCTGTGACTGTAACTTGGGGGCTGAGTGGGGTGGCGGTGGAGTACTGGAGACGGGGGGGTGTGAGAACTACTGAGGTGGTGGCCAGTGGGACTGTGGGGTGGTGTTGGGTGGAATGGGGGGTGGCCGGGAAGTACTGGAGAGGGGGGGTAGAGGTGTCAAACGTGCGTGCCGTGCCGTGTCATTCAACTTCCGTGCTTCGTGCCGTGCCTATTTACTTCATCGTGCCATGGCGTGCCGTGCCAACCGTGCTACGTGCCATGCCGTGCCCATTTACTTCATCGTGCCGTGCCGTGCTTTTTTGAAGTCATGTCGTGTCGTTGACTTACTCGTGTTGTGCCGTGCCGTTCCTTTTTTTATCGTGTTGTGCCGTGCCGTGCCTTTTTTTTCGTGCCGTGCGTTTTTTTAGTCGTGTCGTGCCGACACCGTGCCTTCTTATCGTGTTATAGTTTGGTCCATTCAAGTGCACAAATTTAATTTTATTTCAAAAAATGAGGAAAATGAAAAATGAATTTTTGAATAATAAAAATCAAAATTTTGATTTTAGAATTGATAGGTGAAAATTAAATTTTTGTAATTACATAATATATCACGGAGAGAGAGAGAGAGAGAGAGAGAGAGAGAGAGAGAGAGAAGTTGAATTTTTACTTGCATTAGGAACCGAGTCCCTATACGAGGGCAACTGTACACTATTATCAGAATTAATAAACGGGTCAGTAATCTTCACACACATCTCCATTGGATCATTTGAATTAGAGTTATTAGCCACTGTCAGATCTACATTATGATTATGATTCCCTTCCGCCTTTATTTGTCTTTCAATATCCCCACAATTAGGGGAGCCTCCCTCTACTTTGTTGGGGGCATTTTCGGCTGCTGTCATGCTTTCAAGGATTTCCAACTTCAAATCATGGCGAACTTTGTTGGAAATTTCGGACCTTGGAATAACAGAGGTCCCTTCCGCCTTTATTCGTCTTTCATAGATGTTTGCTGTTGATTTATTTCAAAGAATGGTATGAGCTCTCCACCCTTGCAGCCCCGATTTGGAGATACACTAAAGTTTGTATGATTTTTGTAATCGATTTCAAATTCTTATTTCTTAGCTACATTTCTTTTTCAACTTGTTAAAAACTCTATTTGAGATGGACCAACGAGTGCTCTACTTACTGGTATTCAAAACTTGAGATAGATAGCAAGTCTTATTTAAGGTGGCTTGTTTTCATGAACTCCCCTTCAGTTTTCAGCAGCAAAAGATTTGGTACATGGATCCTTTGACATCCTACTTGTTAAAATTGTGTTGTGTTGTAACGACCTTCTCAGTTCATGTCTTCAAGCCTAGGTTTTGACCTCACAACAGAAAACAAGAGCCAAAACATTATCTAGTGACATTGGCCAGCAATCCTGTTGGGAAAAACATTTAACTAAGTACTTCCAATCTTAAAATCATGCCTCACTCACTCAAGTTTGGACATCCTTTACGTCCTTCATTCCTGTGTAGCTATGTGGACAACACAATTTTGTATATTGAAGTTGTATCTTTCTACACCTTTTCTCCATTCAGATTTAAAATACCCAAAAGATTTATCAAATAGAAGTAGTTTCCAATGACAACAACTCAGATAGAAGTAGCTACCAGATAGAAGTAGCTACCAGATCAAACATAAAAATGAAAAAAACATAAAAATGAAATAAACAAGACAACAATACTGCCCCTGAATAAAAAAATGAAGACGACCCTCGCCCGCCCCGTTGCAGGCACACCGGTGTGCCCGCGGGTGCCGTCCGGCCGTGGCCGTGGTGGATCCACCGGTGGAGCTCCAGTGAGTGGTGGTGGAACTCTCGCGAACCAGCCGGCCACCACATCCCAGACAGCCTGGGGTGTGCACCCCGGGAAACGACGACTCCCCATGTATAGGAAGAACCACCCCCCCAACAGCGCAACCAATATATCGAAGAGACTCCGCAAAAAAAGGGTATCCTGAATAGCTCTGTGACTGTAACTGGGGGGCTGAGTGGGGTGGCGGTGGAGTACTGGAGACGGGGGGTGAGAACTACTGCGAGGTGGTGGCCGGGGGGTGTGGGGTGGTGTTGGGTGGAATGGGGGGTGGCGGGGAAGTACTGGAGAGGGGGGGTAGAGGTAGAGGTGTCAAACGTGCGTGCCGTGCCGTGTCATTCAACTTCCGTGCTTCGTGTCGTGCCGTGCCGTGCCTATTTACTTCATCGTGCCAGGGCGTGCCGTGCCAACCGTGCTACGTGCCATGCCGTGCCCATTTACTTCATCGTGCCGTGCCGTGCTTCTTTGAAGTCATGTCGTGTCGTGCCGTGTCGTTGACTTACTCGTGTTGTGCCGTGCCGTTCCTTTTTTTATCGTGTTGTGCTGTGCCGTGCCTTTTTTTTCGTGCCGTGCGTTTTTTTAGTCGTGTCGTGCCGACACCGTGCCTTCTTATCGTGTTATAGTTTGGTCCATTCAAGTGCACAAATTTAATTTTATTTCAAAAAAATGAGGAAAATGAAAAATGAATTTTTGAATAATAAAAATGAAAATTTTGATTTTTGAATTGATAGGTGAAAATTAAATTTTTGTGATTACATAATATATCACGGAGAGAGAGAGAGAGAGAGAGAGAGAGAGAGAGAGAGAGAGAAGTTGAATTTTTACTTGCATTAGGAACCGAGTCCCTATACGAGGGCAACAGTACACTATTATCAGAATTAATAAACGGGTCAGTAATCTTCACACACATCTCCATTGGATCATTTGAATTAGAGTTATTAGCCACTGTCAGATCTACATTATGATTATGATTCCCTTCCGCCTTTATTTGTCTTTCAATATCCCCACAATTAGGGGAGCCTCCCTCTACTTTGTTGGGGGCATTTTCGGCTGCTGTCATGCTTTCAAGGATTTCCAACTTCAAATCATGGCGAACTTTGTTGGAAATTTCGGACCTTGGAATAACAGAGGTCCCTTCCGCCTTTATTCGTCTTTCATAGATGTTTGTTGTTGATTTATTTCAAAGAATGGTATGAGCTCTCCACCCCCTAGTAGCCCCGATTTGGAGATACACTAAAGTTTGTATGATTTTTGTAATCGATTTCAAATTCTTATTTCTTAGCTACATTTCTTTTTCAACTTGTTAAAAACTCTATTTGAGATGGACCAACGAGGGCTCTACTTACTGGTATTCAAAACTTGAGATAGATAGCAAGTCTTATTTAAGGTGGCTTGTTTTCATGAACTCCCCTTCAGTTTTCAGCAGCAAAAGATTTGGTACATGGATCCTTTGACATCCTACTTGTTAAAATTGTGTTGTGTTGTAACGACCTTTTCAGTTCATGTCTTCAAGCCTAGGTTTTGACCTCACAACAGAAAACAAGAGCCAAAACATTATCTAGTGACATTGGCCAGCAATCCTGTTGGGAAAAACATTTAACTAAGTACTTCCAATCTTAAAATCATGCCTCACTCAGTGTTGGACATCCTTTACGTCCTTCATTCCTGTGTAGCTATGTGGACAACACAATTTTGTATATTGAAATTGTATCTTTCTACACCTTTTCTCCATTCAGATTTAAAATACCCAAAAGATTTATCAAATAGAAGTAGTTTCCAATGACAACAACTCAGATAGAAGTAGCTACCAGATAGAAGTAGCTACCAGATCAAACATAAAAATGAAAAAAACATAAAAATGAAATAAACAAGACAACTAATACTGCCCCTGAATAAAAAAATGAAGACGACCCTCGCCCCCGTTGCGAGGCACACCGGTGCCCGCGGGTGCCGTACCGGCCGTGGCCGGTGGTGGATCCACCGGTGGAGCTCAAGTGACCGGTGGTGGAACTCTCGCGAACCAGCCGGCCACCATATCCCAGACAGCCTGGGGTGTGCACCCCGGGAAACGACGACTCCCCATGTATAGGAAGAACCACCCCCCCAACAGCGCAACCAATATATCGAAGAGACTCCGCAAAAAAGGGGTATCCTGAATAGCTCTGTGACTGTAACTGGGGGGCTGAGTGGGGTGGCGGTGGAGTGGAGGGGGGGGCGGTGGAGCGAGGTGGTGACGGTGGGGTGGAGAACTGGGGTGGCGGGGAAGTACGTGGCGAGGGGGAGGGGGTAGAGGTGTCAAACGTGCGTGCCGTGCCGTGTCATTCAACTTCCGTGCTTCGTGCCGTGCCTATTTACTTCATCGTGCCATGGCGTGCCGTGCCAACCGTGCTACGTGCCATGCCGTGCCCATTTACTTCATCGTGCCGTGCCGTGCTTTTTTGAAGTCATGTCGTGTCGTGCCGTGCCGTTGATTTACTCGTGTTGTGCCGTGCCGTTCCTTTTTTTATCGTGTTGTGCCGTGCCTTTTTGTCGTGGCGTTCCGTTCCTTTTTTGTCGTGCCGTGCGTTTTTTTAGTCGTGTCGTGCCAACACCATGCCTTCTTATCGTGTTATAGTTTGGTCCCTTCAAGTGCACAAATTTAATTTTATTTCAAAAAAATGAGGAAAATGAAAAATGAATTTTTGAATAATAAAAATGAAAATTTTGATTTTTGAATTGATAGGTGAAAATTAAATTTTTGTAATTACATAATATATCACGGAGAGAGAGAGAGAGAGAGAGAGAGAGAGAGAGAGAGAGAGAGAGAGAGAGAGAGAGAGAGGTTGAATTTTGACTTGCCATAATAAGGGGAAAAAATGAGGACAAATAAAAATAAATTTTTGAATAATAATAATTATTTAATAAATGGACTTGCCATAATAAGAAAAAAAATGAGGGAAAATAAAAAATAAATTTTTGAATAATAATTATAATTTAATAAATAGACTTGCCATAATAAGAATATAAATGAGGGAAAATAAAATAAATTTTTGAATAAATTTTAATTAAATAAATGAACTTCCCATAAATAAATAAATACACAATAAATAAAAAATATATTTTTATGGGTTGAAATTGAGTTTCCAAATGCCATAATAAGGAAAAAAACGAGGAAAATTAAAATTGAATTTATGTATAACATAAATGAAAAAACTTAGGGGGGAAATAAAAATTATATTTTGATAACAAAAATATAAATTTTGAAAAACATTTTTTTAAATAAATTAAATTTTATTTGATAATGAGGGAAAAAAAATTGAATAATTAAAATGAATTTTTTTTATTTTACCAACTCTAATGTAGTGAGTCTTTAGGCTTTAGGTTTTATTGTTTCTTTCTAAGTAGTCTTGACATAACAGTAGGAAAGGAAAAGAGGCATAATCTCACAAGCTTATTATTATTTGCGTGCTACTGTAAATTATTAGTGATTTCGGTGTCTTATTAGCTCTGTCTCAGCCCCACAAACAACAATAATGCTACACACGCAGCAATGCTGCACAACAGCTACACAGCATGAGCAAAAACGACTCCGTTTTACATACTAAAAAAAAACCCAAATTTCCAAAATCTGAAAATCATGTTCCCCTCTCCCTCGCGTTGGAAACAGAGAACAGGGAGGGTGTGAGAAGAAGGTGATGAAGATGGCCACCACCAGCACCTCGACAAGATCATCACCCCCAGCGACCAACCACCACCATTGCGTACCACACTGATGAAGAAGACACTTCCGGCGAGGAGGAGGCCTCCTTCTTCAACTCCGACTCCGACGAGCTTCGAATCAGAAGGACGAGGTTCGAATCTTACACAACGGTGCTCTCTCTCTCTCTCTCTCTCTCTCTCTCTCTCTCTCTCTCTCTCTAGTTTCAATTAATTTTGCACAAAAATTAGGGTTCAATTTCAGTAACCCTAGGTTACAAAAACCCCTAATTCGAAAATTGTGGGTGATTCCCTAAATTGCCGTGGTGCTTTGCTAATTCGAAAATTCTGCAACTCTAATGGATACTTGCTAAGAACTACATGACAATAGAGATTGCTTCTCTTAGCCTTTTCCCTTGCATCAACATAATTCATGTTTACTGTTTTCCTGAGCTGAACCTGGTATTGTTTGAACTGTTATAACCTTGTTCATATCTTCTTGCTATTATGATAGTTGCGGACTTAAAAATCGCTCACAATAGTTTCCATCTGACAGACGAATGTCTTCATGATTTGGAATTGCAATGATTTTGATGATTTCTGTCCTATCATGTTGTCTTAATTGCGGCAATTATGTAGGGATACCCCGCCCCTTTTGCACATTCTCCCCATAAAGATACTTACATTTTGGCTGCCTCAACATAGTAATTGGGAAAAAGTTTTAGTTTAGTTTGGCTGTATCTTCTTCTATAAAGCCAAAATTGAGCCAATTCTTCCCATTTGCCTTCTTCAATGTCACATGCCTACAGTGCTTAATACCTTTACGTCCTTCATTCCGGTGTAGCTATGCGGACAACACAATTTTATATATTGAAGTTGTATCTTTCTACACCTTTTCTCCATCAGGTTTAAAATACCCAAAAGATTTATCAGATAGAAGTAGTTTCCAATGACAACAACTCAGATAGAAGTAGCTACCAGATCAAACCTATCAATTCAAAAATCAAAATTTTCATTTTTATTATTCAAAAATTCATTTTTCATTTTCCTCATTTTTTTGAAATAAAATTAAATTTGTGCACTTGAAGGGACCAAACTATAACACGATAAGAAGGCACGGTGTCGGCACGACACGACTAAATAAACGCACGACACGAAAAAAAAGGCACGGCACGGCACAACACGATAAAAAAAGGAACGGCACGGCACAACACGAGTAAGTCAACGACACGACATGACTTCAAAAAAGCACGGCACGGCACGATGAAGTAAATGGGCACGACATGGCACGTAGCACGGTTGGCACGGCACGCCATGGCACGATGAAGTAAATAGGCACGGCACGGCACGAAGCACGGAAGTTGAATGACACGGCACGGCACACACGTTTGACACCTCTACCTCTACCCCCCCTCTCCAGTACTTCCCCGCCACCCCCCATTCCACCCAACACCACCCCCCACGGTCCCACTGGCCACCACCTCAATAGTTCTCACACCCCCCCCGTCTCCAGTACTCCACCGCCACCCCACTCAGCCCCCAAGTTACAGTCACAGAGCTATTCAGGATACCCCTTTTTTGCGGAGTCTCTTCGATATATTGGTTGCGCTGTTGCGGGGGTGGTTCTTCCTATACATGGGGAGTTGTCGTTTCCCAGGGTGCACACCCCAGGCTGTCTGGGATGTGGTGGCCGGCTGGTTCGCGAGAGTTCCACCACCGGTCACTGGAGCTCCACCGGTGGATCCACCACCGGCCACGGCCGGTACGGGACCCGCGGGCACCGGTGTGCCTCGCAACGGGGGCGAGGGTCGTCTTCATTTTTTTATTCAGGGGCAGTATTAGTTGTCTTGTTTATTTCATTTTTATGTTTTTTTCATTTTTATGTTTGATCTGGTAGCTACTTCTATCTGAGTTGTTGTCATTGGAAACTACTTCTATTTGATAAATCTTTTGGGTATTTTAAATCCGAATGGAGAAAAGGTGTAGAAAGATACAACTTCAATATACAAAATTGTGTTGTCCACATAGCTACACAGGAATGAAGGACGTAAAGGATGTCCAACATTGAGTGAGGCATGATTTTAAGATTGGAAGTACTTAGTTAAATGTTTTTCCCAACAGGATTGCTGGCCAATGTCACTAGATAATGTTTTGGCTCTTGTTTTCTGTTGTGAGGTCAAAACCTAGGCTTGAAGACATGAACTGAGAAGGTCGTTACAATACAACACAATTTTAACAAGTAGGATGTCAAAGGATCCATGTACCAAATCTTTTGCTGCTGAAAACTGAAGGGGAGTTCATGAAAACAAGCCACCTTAAATAAGACTTGCTATCTAGCTCAAGTTTTGAATACCAGTAAGTAGAGCACTCGTTGGTCCATCTCAAATAGAGTTTTTAACAAGTTGAAAAAGAAATGTAGCTAAGAAATAAAAATTTGAAGTCGATTACAAAAATCATACAAACTTTAGTGTATCTCCAAATCGGGGCTACAGGGGTGGAGAGCTCATACCATTCTTTGAAATAAATCAACAGCAAACATCTATGAAAGACGAATAAAGGCGGAAGGGACCTCTGTTATTCCAAGGTCCGAAATTTCCAACAAAGTTCGCCATGATTTGAAGTTGGAAATCCTTGAAAGCATGACAGCAGCCGAAAATGCCCCCAACAAAGTAGAGGGAGGCTCCCCTAATTGTGGGGATATTGAAAGACAAATAAAGGCGGAAGGGAATCATAATCATAATGTAGATCTGACAGTGGCTAATAACTCTAATTCAAATGATCCAATGGAGATGTGTGTGAAGATTACTGACCCGTTTATTAATTCTGATAATAGTGTACAGTTGCCCTCGTATAGGGACTCGGTTCCTAATGCTTCTTTTCCCAGGCATAGGAACAATGTAAAGTCAGGTAATAGAGTCGATGACGAAAAATCTGTTGGGTGCAATGTATATAGGTCCAAGATAAGGGGCTTAAGGCCACAAACATGCATTGGACAATGAAGAATAAGGAAGCTACTGTCATCCAAATATTGGAAAGTAGCTCCAACATTCGAAGATTGCGATTTTTCCAACGGCGGTAAGTTAATGCTCTTTAGCTTTAGAGACAGGATTATTGGAAAATGTATTTGAATATGTTTGCTCTTTCCATTTTAGATGGGTTACACTGATGAGAGGAGGATTTTCAATCTGTTATCCCGGTGCCCGAGTTTTCCAAGTCAACATCTCCCATCCCGGTATCTTCTTCCTCTTCACTGTCTTCGTCGCCACTTACCTCCTCATTTTCACGGGTGAGCTTAGCCATCTGTTCGGCAAGTAGTTTATCCTCCCGTTCACTCACCTGAACCAATGAACCATCAACATATGAGAGAGAGACAGAAAGGCAGATAATTTTAACCCAAGTGAATTCTGTATAAAATTTGAAACATAGTCCACAGGAGAGATTGACTGCACTCAAGCTATGGAAGGGAAAAAATAGCAATCAAGATTATTTTGAATGAATGGAACTGATTCTTACAGCTCTAGCAGCCTCCTTTACAGTGACTTTTCCTTTGTGACGCTCTATTTCTTCAGAGCAAGCTGTTATTGCCTTATTAAGAATTGTTATGCCTTGTTCCTGACGAACCAAAAATATAGCAAAACAAAATTAAGAACACTGTCCAACTCTATCTCAATTTCACATCAAACCTAGGTGGTCATGGCCAATAATAATCGAAAGTAAACTGAAAAGCAGGGCCTTGACGCGGAGTATTTGTTTGTACAAGTACCCCCTCTTGACCATAGTTACCATATGTGAAATCAACCACAGGTACCCCCTCTTGACCATAAAAGGTGAAACCCATATGAATGATGACTAAAATATGCTCCAACTACCATGCATCTCTTCAGAACGTGAATATGTGAGTTGAGAAAACTACATTTGATGGCAAACTGAACTGAACTGACCTCTGTTTTCCCAAAAGCAGATCGAACACAAATAAGAAAAGAGAGAACTTCTTGGTGCTAAATACAAACACAAAAGGGCAGGTCTAAAAATACAGGATACTGCACTAGACAAAACAAAATAGCTTGTCAAAGCTGCCATCGGTTGTCAGGTCCTCATAAATACAAGGGTCTATATGTTTTAGTCTAGCACTGCAGAAATCAGCAAGTAAAAGACTTCCGAAAAGGAAATAACACCAAATTTCCCATAAACAAAGAGATAAGGACTGTATATGATGTAAGGAAACAACATTCCATTTAGTGCAGCATACCATTTCGGCGAAAATACCAGTAAAGACTGTTAGATTTCTTGGAGGGTTCCAACCTAAAACCAATTGGCAATAGGTGGAGTAGCCTCTAGCATTTATTAACCAGACTTGGGTGGCTTAGATGAGCAATGTGGGATAATTTAACACTCCCCCTCACGTGCAGCCCGAATGCACGTGGAGGTACGAATTGAGAAGACTAGGAGATTTGACTCGGGCAAAGGAGACTTGACCACGTGAGATGAGGCCACCCAAGACCTAGCTCTGATACCATGTTAGATTTCTTGGAGGGTTCCAACCTAAAACCAATTGGCAATAGGTGGAGTAGCCTCTAGAATTTATTAACCAGACTTGGGTGGCTTAGATGAGCAATGTGGGATAGTTTAACAAAGGCCATGATTCAGTTGGCCGAATAAGGTTTCATGTGAGGACTGTGTAATACCTTGTCAAGCGTCTGAGTATTAAGAACATATGATGGAGGAGCAACAAGTTTAATTTTCACTGGGCAATCTTTATTTCCAGCTGCTTCAGCTTTCCGCATGGCTTCCTGAATACTCGGATATAGAGAAAAGATGAAGATAAATTTCAATTGGCTGATGAAGATAAATTTCAATTGGCTAAAGATAATATGATCAAGATTCCTTGATGAATAAGCTGATAGGAGAAAAGACTGACGGTAGAGTATGAAAGCAAGACCTTAATGTGAAGAACACCATCAAACTGGAAACATTTCATCTCAATATCAGCCCGAATCTTTAGTGGTTGTGGAGTCATTCTTCTTCTGATGTTCTTTATTAAAGCATCTTTAACTTCTTCCGACATAGCAGGAACCACCTTAGTCATCTATGGAATGAGGACAAGGTAACTAGCCTTGCTATCAACACTAAGAATCTGTCTTAAGATACCATGGGCAAACAAAGATTACCTCTTGTCCATCAGGACCAATTTCTTCAACTTCACGGGTGAGGGAATTGAGAACTGAATCAGGATCTTTAACAATTAACTTGAATGCCTGCATCGGGGGGTGCTTGCACCCTTGGATTGTTTTCCAATATTGATTCCCCAAGCGTAGGGTTAGGCCGGCTGTAGCATAATAACCGGAAGTCCGGGTCGAGTCCTCAGAGACCGAATGCGCAGTGCGTGTTCATTTGTTTCGCGAATGAAGGTTTAGCCTTAAAGCGGCAAACTTGGCTTAGTAGAGTTTGGTTGGTGGAATTCTCTTAACTTCGAGAATGACGTGGAGTTGAAAAGACTAAATAAAATAAGGCAAGGTCAAAGGGTTCACAACACCCATGGCTTAGGCCGATTCGTTCTCCTCTAAAATGACCGGCTCGGGGGCGTCGTTAAACAACCCCGAACGGAAGATTTGGTTTTTAAAATCATTCAAC
The DNA here is from genome assembly GCA_016920895.1 of Vaccinium myrtillus. Lineage (NCBI taxonomy): Eukaryota > Viridiplantae > Streptophyta > Magnoliopsida > Ericales > Ericaceae > Vaccinium > Vaccinium myrtillus. The sequence continues at coordinate 17,541,477 of CM029279.1, forward strand.
TAGAAATGGTGTTTATCAAATATTAGGATTTTTGGTTCATTTGGCAAACGGCCGAATTGACATCGCCCTAAGCATCACACGTGCCAAGTAGATAAACCCTTGGCTGCGTGTGATCAAAGAGATTAACAAACCCGAGCTTTGTTACATAAAATTAATCCTATCTCTTTGATTAACATGCAATGTATGCATCAAGGCAAGGATAGTGAATCAACCTAAGGCATGGGGTGCTAATCACCCCATAACCGAGCCTAAAACGACTACTCGATCATTACTACGTAAATCATGCCTATTTTTATAAAGGAAATAAAGAACATGACAAGTGGCTAAATAAATTTGATTTTAATGAAGATACTAAGTTAGCCTACCACTTTAATACTTGAGAAATTGATTAACAAGGCTTAGAACTAGGATTTATAAGAGCAAATAGCTAGAGGAACATAGAAACTAGAAACTTAGCAAGAACAAAAATAAACTTGATAGATAGAACAATCTAAGTCTGAGCTACAACATTAATGAACGACAAAATAACGGAAGAAATAAACTTACGTGAGAAATCTAGAGAGAGAAAGCTTCCAAATCTCTCTAATGGAGGAGAGAGGGGAGAGCCAAAAAAACTAGGAAAGAAAAATAAAATCTGATGGGGGAAGGAGAGAGGAGAGACTAATTTATCATCCACCCACTCTCTCTCTACAAAATATCCCATAAAGGCCTCACAACAACTAAAACTTTCCATAAAAGGCAAGTACAAAAAGAGCTTGAATAATGGTGCCCGGAGTCCCCTTGGATCGATCCACATGGGACTTGGATCGATCCAAAATTGTCTGGTGATCGCTGGGCAGGGAGTGGATCGATCCATCCTTCATGTGGATCGATCCAAAGTCTACTGATGTTGATTTTTTGTGATGTGGATCGATCCAAAGTCTACTGCTGTTGATTTTTTGTGATGTGGATCGATCCATGAGCTGACCCGGATCGATCCAAAGTGCTGGCATTGAATGAAATAAGTCTGGATCGATCCACCCTGACCTTGGATCGATCCAGAGTGGCTTGGAGGACTTTTGCATGATGTGGATCGATCCAGGTGCTTCTGGAAAAGTTTGGTGCCTACATGGATCGATCCACATGGGGCCTGGATCGATCCAGATGCTTCTGGATTGTGCCTTGGCAGTTGTTGTTCATCTACTCCTTTACCCTTGTGAGTGCTTGTTCACTCCCAAGCCTTAGCCAAATCATCGTGTCACGGCTCTCGAGGCCCGGTGTTGGCGTGCCATGGGGCACGTGGACCTTGGTTGCTTGGGACGATTCCCAATACGCTTAAAATGCGCATAATTCGAGCGTTCAACCTGTAACTTAACAAAAAACACCACTACGTGCAAATCAACCATTTAAAATGCGAAATCACGTGCTTGTGTGCGGTAAATGAGCACGATAAGCCCCATTTATGTACGATATTGGGGGCTTATCGGGGGAAGTATAGGTTCCTCATTGCTAGTTGGGAGACAATAATGCCATAAGAGAAAGGTTGACATTCTTACCTCAAAAGCATGACCATATTATCGGTACAAAGGCCAGCCAACATGAATGTACAGATCTTGTCAATGGTAATTTGCTTTAAAAGTGGAGAAAAGGACCCAATAATCAGCACACTACCGGAGTCAGCATAAGTATTTGCAATTGATACGAGGTTGACTGTATAATATTTTAAAAGGGGATGTGAAAAGAAGCAAGATATTATCCAAATGAACTAAGCTTAGATACAACAACAACAATAACATAACCCATTTAGTCCCCAATAATTGGGGGTATGGGCGGGGGATGAATAGGAGACAGACCTAACCTTTGGCAATAAATGCACAAAGTGGCTGCTCCCAGAATACCACTAAAACAGATGGATTGGAGACAGACCTAACCTTTGGCAATAAATGCACAAAGTGGTTGCTCACAAAATACCACTGAAACAGTGGTCCCCCTATACCGTCGCATTTGCTGCGGAATCATGCCCTCAAATCAAAGCCAAAAGGCATCAGAGACGGCAGACCCAAGAATCATTTTGATTTATGTGCACATTACCATGCTTCTTTCATTCAGCATCCAGAGCATTGGCGTTGCACAATATGAACTAAGCTTAGATACGACAAGATATAGAACACTATCAGTTTCATCAAACTATTAAGCTATTACAAACCATCCATTTCGGTTCAAAAACAACAGCCATTGCACCTTAAAAAGAGGAACTGATTGAACATATTTTATCATCACTCAGATTCAAAGTGCACCAGTCACAAGCACCATATGGTGTGATCAGCCAATGACAAGTATCGAACCCACAACACCTCCATATACCACATCCACACGTAAGAGTTATTTGGAAGGTTTATGCTATTCAAAAGAATCCACCAAACAACTCCACAACCAGATTTAAGGTGGCATAAAACAGCCAATCAAAGCCTTATTCCACTAGATCCCTGTTTCCAGAAAATTAGCACACACCCATGTTTTCCCATTGACCATGACAAATATAAATTCTCCATTACTTTGCCAAAACAGCATTTCTACTTCATTCCCGAAACTAGTTACTAGTTACATTTAGACCATCTTACTTGGCAAGAAAATACTACCAGGAATTCTCTCTCTTTCATCTGCCAGTATATGAGAAGGTGGGCCCACACTGTGCGTACTTTAGTACGGGATTATATCCCTTTCGAAGAAACTTATTTTTCTAGATGGAGGAGTTTTGAATTCTAGATGTAATTAGGAGCATTTTGAGACGGTGAGTATTTTACTTTTCTATCCTTGGACTTGAGAAAGCATAAAAATTCAATTCATGGGTAATTCAGGAAGATGAAAAAAAATTTACCCAAAAAAAAAGGAAGATAAAAAGATGGCACAATGACTGAGAGACGCACCAAATTGGTGCTCTGCCTTTCTATAGTAGAATAGATTGCCTAGTAGGTATGGCTTGAGCTACTACTAAAGTGGAATTTGTTCTCGAGTGTATGGAAAATGAGGGGGACTGTTAGCTACTCGCCTTCTTCTCCTCCGTTGCGGGATCTCGACGACCTTGATCGTCCTATTGCCCATTGTAAGGTATTCAGTCATGCACTATACATCCTATTGCTTAGTTTGTCTCCTATAATCATTTGTCACCGTCCCTTCGTGTTTTTACTACTTCGGTCTCTTCTGTTTTCGTTCCTAAAACTGTTCTGTTTTCGGTCTCTTCTGATTGCTCTATTGTCCAAAATTGATTCTAGAAGGATCTCATAAGCTAGAGAATCCATCAGTCATCAACATATGTTGCAGTACTGAAAACAATTCCTTGAACTATTACATGACATTTGAAATAGAAGTATAAAGGAACAGTTGTTCTATGAAAGGAAGACCAAGGCATACCAAATACCAACTCAACGCTCAAAAGAGATATATTAAAGGGCTCTTCAAAATGAAGTTCGAATGACAAAACGTATGCTTGGAACTAAAAGTTCCATAAGAACATCGTTCCAAATAAAGTAGGCCTATAATAAAAATAAAAATCCACAAGCACAAAGAGAAGAAAAAAGACTTATGCTCTAGACAGTGGGTCGATTCTCTCAAATCAGCCACATGGATTCTTGTTGGGTCAGCTCTTGCACCAGCTCCTGTTGCAAATAGTACTTTCAAACCCCTGCGTACACATGCGGCAAGAAGTGCCACCTATTACATCTTATGAGTCAAGAAATTACAGAACATAAATCGAAACCTCCAACGTACTCACTGAAAGTTGTTGGAATTTATCTCACATCGGTTAATTATCACCTCGAAAGCTAGTATATGAGCTTGGACGGCCTCTCCACTCATTGCCAATTGGTTTTGAGTTGGATGCTTTAACATGGTATCAAAGCTAGATTTTCGGAGGCTTTTCCCCTTTGTTTGTGCCATAATTGCACTTTGTTTCGTTGTGATCCGTATGTTCCGCATCCTTTGTTGACCTCTCCACGTGCGAGTCAGGGGTCGCACGTGCGGGGGAGTGTTGGAATTTATCTCACATCGGTTAATTATCATCTCAAAAGCTAGTATATGAGCTTGGACGGCCTCTCCACTCATTGCCAATTAGTTTTGAGTTGGATGCTTTAACAAAAGTTATTTGAACACATGAAAGGATAGTTTAAGAATCACATGCGGGTGACGTATATATAATAGTTTTCTAATGGAACAAAAGCATACAAAAGTTCCAACCCATTATTACAACAAAAAGAAAATAGTTCCATCATTCAAGGTACAGTAAAAAGGCTCCATTAGTGCAATCATTTTCCAAATGGAGAAAGGAATTATGTCTGTTAGCACACGCTATTGTTGAAAGAATCAAACAGGGCTCGTGTAGAGGTGTCAAACGGGCCGGGCCGGCACGGGCACGACACGTCGGGAGTCGGCACGGCACGCCAGAGGCACGGTAAAATCCTGGCACGGCACGGAACGGCACGGTATAAGTTGGCACGCGGCACGGCACGGGCACGTAAATGAGCGAGCACGGCACGGGCACGACACGGGCTAAGGTGGCACGTGGCACGGCACGACACGGTCTTCTACGGGCACGACACGGGCACGATAAAAAGTCAACGTGGCACGAGGCACGGCACGGCACGACTTTATTCTAGCACGACACGGCACGGCACGGGCACGAGCACGGAAGTTGGCACGACACGACACGGAAGTAGGACGGACATGGCACGGCACGGCACGAGCACGGAAGTTGGCCTGACACGGCACGGCACGAGCACGGAAGTTGGCCTGGCACTGCGGCTCGGCACGGGCACGGCACAAGGCAAAAAAAAATGTTCAATAATTTATTTGTATGTATTTTTTGATAATCACATAAATAAAAAAGAATTATTTTTTGGTTGTGTAACTTGTGTTAGTCAATTATATATTTATATCAAGTTTAAAAAAAATTAACTCATGAACAAAAAAATAAACAAGAGGGAAAAAGAAGTTACAAAAATTTTATTGATTTATTTTATTTTATATTTTAATTTTGAGAGAGAGAGAGAGAGTTTGGACAAAAAAAATAAAATAAGCTTTTAAAATATTTTTTTACATGTTTGATAATTGATACAATGTCTTTTAATTTTTATCTAATGAAGATTTTGAAAAAAAAAATAACATTTTTTTGTTTGTGAAAAAAATATAAAAAATAGTGTTTTGCTGCTTTTGCAACTTGTAAGTTGTAAGTAAGTCGCTAAGACACTAAGTCATGAACAAAAAATAAAAAATTTAAAAATAATAATAATTTTTTTTAGAGAGAGAGAGAGTTTGGCATTTGTGAAAAAAATAAAATAAGCTTGTAAAATATTTTTTTACATGTTTGATGATTGATACATTGCCTTTTATCTAATAAAGATTTTGAATTTTTTTTTTCTTTTTGTAAAAAATAAAAATAATAATAATAATTAGTGTTGTGCAACTTGTAAGTAAGTCACTAAGTCATGAACAAAAAAATAAAAAATTTAAAATTTTAAAATTAAAAAAATTAAAAAAAAATTAGGGAGAGAGAGAGAGAGAGATGGACAAAAAAAGAAAAAAAAATTACAAATTATTTTTATAATAAAATGATAGAAATTCAAATTATAGGAATTAGATTCTTTTATTAAATTATATTATAGAAATCATTAACAAAAAAATAAAAATTAAATAAAGTAAATTTTATTTGAACTTCATATAAATTTTTATTTGAACTTCACAAAGTAAATTTTTATTTGAACTTCAATTTTATTTTAAAAATATATCTTTATTTTAATTTATGAATAAAATAAATGAAAAAAAATTGGGGGAAAATAAAAATTATATTTTGATAGCAAAAATATAAATTTTGAAAATGAGGAAAAAATAAAAAATAAAATTTTGAATAATCAAAATGAAAGTTTTTTATTTTTAAATTGATAGGTCAAAATTGAATTTTTCTAATTACATAATATATTAATATGTTATATTGTTATGTATAAAATTTTGATTATATTATGCGCTAGCCACACAATCGCAACACAATTATGACGATCCACACCGTTCATTTTGTTTGTCTTGCTATTTTAATCACCCTTGCCAAATTTGAAGTCCATCAAGTATTGAAAGCTCTTTCATCGGGGACGTTGATTTATTATCAACCGACAATTTGTCTCCTTTGATCAAGTACGTAACGATAGTTAAATCATTTCATTTTTTGCATGGAGGATATAATAACTCCCACTTACAATCTAGATGGTTCCGATTCGAAAAAAACTTCTCTAATGGCCGTCGAATAATGCATTATAGGACATTATTGCTCTTAAATGCACCGAATGTGATCTGATCAGGCGGTTGCCGATGTTTGATTGTCACCGTTTTCGGGGAAAATGATAGAATTTATAAGATATGAAATCGTAACGGTTTAGATCGAACATTCGAGAAAGCGAGTTTGTACCTGCCTTTTAATCACATACATCAAACTAACTTGGTTATGAACTAAACTATTATGCTATAGGATAATGTACGCTAGCCATGCGATCTCAACATAATTATGATGATCCAAACCGTTCACATTGTTTGTATAGCTGTTTTAATCACTCTCGCCAAATTTGAAATCTATCGGGTATTCAAAGCCTTTTCATCGAGACGTTGATTTATTGTAAACAAAAATTTTGTCTCATTCGATCAGGTACCTAATGATAATTAATTTACTTGATTTTTTGCACAGAGGATATAATCACTCCCACGTAAAATGTAGACGGTTCCGATTCGAAGAAAAATACTCTGACAACCGTCACGTAGTACAATTTTACGGCAATTTTTACCGTTGGGTGCATAGATGGGACATATGCACTAGATTAGGATTATAGTATAAATAGGCTATTATACCTTCCTTCCAACCCTAAAAATGGCGGCTGTCTCCCAGTCTCCCTCTCTTCTTCCACACAAAAAATTGGAAGTTCAAAATTTGACAAAAATTTGGCCTGAAAATTCCCAAAATGAGCGGCAAATTTGGACCCCTCCTCTACATTCTACAATCGTTTTTTTTCTCTCTCTCTCTACCCTTCCATTCCTCACCAGTCACCACCGTTATCTCTCTCTCCCTCTCTCCCAAATCACCGATCCTCCACCACCAGTGCCGCCCCGCTCTCGATGTATGACCACCACCACTGGGGCCTCTCTCTCGCTCGCTCACGAAGTTGGGGCTCTCGATCAGCTGCAGTTCCTGCCGATTAGGGCACGAATCTGCACTCTCTCTCTCTCTCTCTCTCTCTCTCTCTCTCTCTCTCTCTCTCTCTCTCTCCCTCCATACGTTTATTGATTATACTCTTTTTTTTCTTCTTCTTTTTGTATCGAATCCCCACATATTTTATTTTGCTTAGGCTGTTTGAATAAGGATTCTCGCTTGTGATATCTTATTTGTTGCGAATACGCATCTTGTTCGATTGAGTTGGATGAAGTTTTTCATGTAGTGGAAATAATATTCCTTTGTGCTATGCGTAGCTTAAGATAATCTCTCTCCATAATCTGAAATTTTTGTTTATGCTAGCTACCCCTTGTGTCATTTGGTTTGACTGTGTTAGATGAAGTTGGACATCTAGCAGATTAAACATTATTCATTGTTCTTTGCATAGCTTTTAAATCAATCTGTTTCTTTGTAGAAACTCTAAGTGAACCATTGTAGACTGTGGGGTTTAGTCTCTGCTTATTGCATAACTACAAAGAGATTTTGCATCATTGGCATCTTATATGTGTGTGTGGGTCTATATATATTTCATCACCAAAGCTTGTGTCAATGTTTCAGGACAAATTAGATGATTCGGCGTACAAGATCCTAATGGATTATCATACTGCCACTGGCCCTTTTAGCGCTCATGTCTGCTGCAACTGGTGACGTGAGTTAAATTTTAGGCTAGTCAGAGAACTTGAGAAAAAGTTCAGCGGGAAGGTAAGCTTTACATTTCTTGATTTCAGTTCTGCATTTCTTAATGCGAAACTAAACGTTCAAATCAGTTTTGCAATTTGTTTTGATTATGTAATGACCTAGAATGATGTTTCCTTTATATGTTTGTGTGATTTGTGAGGATCACACAGATGACAAATGATATTTTTGGTTATGGTTGACCTTCGAAATGGTGTTCTAAAACCTATCACTCCAACTCCCAAGTGTAATAATTTTGTGGAAGGCTGATCTGTGGGGAGAGTACATTAATGGTTACCGGACTTGGAATTGCATTTTTGTTATTTCTAGATAGTTACCCCATATATTGTTGTAGTATATCTACTGTTCTTTGGCGCACATTTATTTCAATTTCCTCCAAAGTGCAATGAGTATCTGTATATTTCTTCCGAGTAGTTTGTTTTCAAAATTCTGATTCTGATTTTAGCTTTTTTGCTAAAATGCAGAAACTTCAGAAGCAGCACAACTGTATCCCAGATGAACACTATGTTCAGACCTTATTTGCAGTAAGAAATAGATTCATTTTTGCTTAGTCTATTTTGTTTATGATCTATGGACCCTTCGTCCTCCTTCGGGGTGAATATGGATGTATGATGATTACACTCATTTGGCCATTAACCTTTACTGAACACCTCCCTGATTAGTCGTAGTCCTGGTCTTCTCGACAAGCTTAATTTACGATCCTCTTTCTTGTTCCAGTCATTAATAGCTCAAGTTCTATTCATTTTCTTTTCTGACTCTGGTTTGCTTCTAGGTGCCCAACTACGCATAGGGTTTCCATAAAAAGGGGCAAATTTAGAATTCTACGTCATTTTTCACTATCCTAGCCTCGCCAAAACTCACAGCAAAAGTTTTTATAGGTATTGAACAAATGGTCTTCAGAATATGGATAGCTTGATCTAGTTATCTCACGACTGGAATGGATTATGTAGACTAGATTTGAAGCCATCCTTAACCATGTCCCAGTGTGTAATTTGGCTGTCAGTTTTTATAATAGGATTCAGAGTTAGTTAATCAATTGACAAAAGTGTTATCTTGTGCTAGGAATGCTTGGCAGCAGCTTGGGGACATGAGCCGAGAGGAGGCCATGGGACATTGAAATTGGCAATTTCTATTTGAATTTTCTTGCCTTTGTGTTGTCTTGCCCCTTATGACTTGCTGTGCTTTATCTCACAGGACATCAATTTTGTACACTACGAGAACGAGCACAGGACGGAGTGGTGTAGCAATAACTCCACACGCGTTCCATGTTTTTTATTCGCAAGGAAGTTCTCACACGGCGCTGCCGTACGTCTTCTGGGGGACGGAGTTGTCGGCCCTTTTGATGCCTCTGTTTTGTCAGATACAGCACCATGATTTTCCTCTATGCCTCTGACCACATCTGTGTTTTCACAGCCATATCTAACCATCAACTTAGAAAAGGGAGTTTGTTAATAGGAATGCTCAGGAAAGTTTTGATACAACACAATCCAAAAAATTTGTAACTGCGGCTATTTAAAAGTTGTTCTGGGGTTAGTAGCTTGGAAGAGGGATTAGTGTATCAGTTAGCCCGGTCATCTTCGAGTACCCGATTACCAAGGCTTAAGATCTGCTGTTAAAGTAGCTTTCATATTGCAAGACCCTTAAAATTGGATGTACTTGAAATTTTGATTCAGAAATGGATTGGTTGTCTTTTTGTTTAAGCACCAGACTTCATTAAAATGTTTCTTCTATAAGTTCTACTTCTCCTGTTTGTTGTTTGAATTTTCCAAAAAAAAGGTGAATCTTTTTGTTGCTAAAAAAAAAAAAGAGTTTTATGATTTTTTTTTCTCGATTCTATTTTCACTTACATGCAATCAATTTTTGTATTGAATCAGTACATGTGAAGACTTTATCCGACTTAAGTTAAGCCCTCGCTAGTAAACGAGGAATTGGGTTTTCGAATTATTCGGCTTATTGGTCCAAGACCTAAGTTATAAAAAAAATACCTAAAAGTATGCGAAAGTTTATTGTTGGTGCCTATTGAATAGCTCGAAATTAATTGTAGGCCTCCAATGCTTCTATGAGAAGTGAACTAGTGAAGTTTGCCATCTTCCCTGCTGCTTTGAGATTTTATTCAGATTTGGTTGTCTATTTTGGTTTGTCTATTTTATTGGCAATTGCACAGCTTCGAGCAACTAATTTGAGAGCTAACAAACTCGAATTTGTTGAAGGTAGACCACAATTACAATGTACTAATGCACTAACGCATGTAGTTAATAAATAAAAAAGTACTTCAACTATTTTTAAAAAAATTCGAATTTACAAGTGGTGAGTCATTCAAACTATAACACGATAAGAAGGCACGGCGTCGGCAGGCACGACTAAAAAAACGCACGGCACGGCACGGCCCGCACGACATGACTAAAAAAACGCACGGCACGACACGAATAAGGCACGGCACGGCGCGAGCCGCGCGACAAAAAAGGCACGGCACGGCACTCCACGACAAAAAGGCACGGCACGACACGATAAAAAAAATGAACGGCACGGTACAACACGAGTAAGTCAACGGCACGGCACAACACGGCACGATTAACTAATCGGGCACGCACGGCACGGCACAACACGGCACGATTAACTAATCGGGCACGCACGGCACGGCACGTAGCACGCCATGGCACGGCACGCCGTGGCACGATGAAGTAAATGGGCACGGCACGGCACGACACGTAGCACGGTTGGCACGGCACGTCATGGCACGATGAAGCAAATAGGCACGGCACGAAGCACGGCACGGCACGGCAGTTGAATGGCACGGCACGGCACGCACGTTTGACACCTCTATGTAGATACATGTGAGTTGTGCAATGCTCTACTAGAGTGCAACTTCTTTCTATTCAAATAAACCACGTCTAGAACTCCAATTACCGGAAACCACATGCATTTCTAGTTTAGGTACAGAAATCCAATCCCTTTCTCTTTCACACAACCACAAATACATGCAATATTCTGAACAGAAATAGAGATGGTAGATACCATAAAATTACCTCATTTATAACCCATTCACGAATGTAATTTTTTTCTGTATTCGCGGATCATAATAATCAACTGCAAACAACATTAGGTGCTTAAAAGGTAACCAAATAAACGTTATGGGCCAGTCCATAGGGGCTTAGCTAGGGGACGGTGGCATTGGTTACCCTTATTAGTTGGTACACTGGGCAGGATACCAAGTTCTAAAATGAAAAAGATAACCAAATCCAAAAACAAGCTGAGTACCTTTGTGTCAATGTTATCAATGCAGTCCAGCACAAAATCAAGGTGCCCAGAAAGAATTTCTTCTTCAGAATTTGCATCATATAATAGCACTTTTCTTTGAATCGGATTGTACTAATCATAAAGTACCATAACCAATTAACCGAGGTTACATTTTGGTATTCCCAACTATAAGGAGTGCACAGCAGCTGTTGTGCGGCCATAAAACGACGCCGTTTAATGGCTCCAGCGCGCGGTAAAAAATTAGAGCCAAAACGACGTCGTTTTGGTTGATTTTTTTTAATTAATATGGCACCGTTTTGTGGTCTTCTACCCGGAAAGAAATTTAAAACAAAACGACGTCGTTTTGTGTTAAGTGGAACGTCGCCGTTTTGTTTTTTTACGTGGAAAGAATTAAAGGGACAAAACTACGTCGTTTTAAAGCAAATCCTCTATAACACGTTCCAGAACTACATGAATCAAGAATGGATAACCCAAAAAAAAAACTGCTGCTATACATGAGAGCAAACTTTTGACCAACCCACCAAAATTTCGATTAAATGGAAATTGGTACATCAGATTTCAAATGGGAAATTCAGCAGAAATTCTTCCAAAAAAAAGAAAGTTTCTAATTTGATTTACAATCGAGTCAATAAGTAACCACCAACTAGTTTCTTAGGAAAAATCGAATGCATTCTTCCGAAAAATCGAAAGCATTCTTCCAAAAAATCGTGTCAATAACCATTCTTCCAAAAAAGGTTGACACTAATGTTGGGTAGTAAAATCCAAAAATTATCTTCAATTTAAAAATTTACATGACATGAAGGGTATGGTTAATACTTGTAAGATGTAAATGTAGGCAAATGTATTAAAAAGTGACAGAGGGCCTATTTATGTATGCAAATCAACAAAAGCTCCAATTTTTAATGACGAATTCGAGCGTCAAAAGCATTTTCTATTCAAAAGTATTAAATGACGAAGTCGGCAAATGTATTAAACAATTCTTTGACCCCATATGGGATTCTAAATTCTGCCACAAACTTCATGGATTTGTTCTTTTACCACTATAACAGAGGAGAGACGTGGGACATAGGAGCACTAAATTATTTTACTTTTTGCATCTGTGGCAAACCTTTTCTTACTTTAGTATAGATTATTGACTTGGTTTAAAGAATTGGAGAGTTGGCTGGGGAGGGTTTTTCGGTAAACAGCAGAAGTTGTACGCGTTAAGGAGCAATGGTAGAAACTCAGTTAGAATGGTTAATGCACTAAACACACTAGAGGATGTGCAGAAATTGGAGAAGCAACCCTACATAATCATCCCATCCATAAAAACTCAAAACGAGATCCAGATCAGAAAGAAAAGAAAAAAAAACCCCTAGATATCTTCGAGATTGAGAGAAAGCTTACTGTTTCGGTGCGCCATCACCGGTGTGGGAGTCGGTGGTGCGCCATCATCTGTAGTGGGCGGCAATGGAGGAACAACGGCGGCAGTTGGCTGTGGAGGGTTCATCGCTGTTGGCTGTGGAGAGCCCATAGCTGTCGACTAGGGAGGTTTTTCCCTTCCAGACATCTTTTGGGTTTTGTGGGATGAGATAGCCCAAACGACGTCGTTAGGGGTGCACACCAGCCCGGTAGCCCGCCCAACCCAGCCCAGTTTTTTTAGGGCTTGGGATAAATATTTAGGCCCATAGGGCTGGGCTGGGTTGAGATTTTAAGTCCGTTTACTAAATGGGCTGGGATTGGGAAACTCCTCTAAAGCCCAGCCCGGCCCGGCCCGGCCTAATTTAAATAATATTTTATTTACATATTACATATAGAGATTGATAGATATCGGAGAGTTCCATCTTTTTAAATATTTTAATTGCACTTTAATTTATAGGTCTATTTTTAATATTTTTGTAAGAACTAAGAACTTTAAATATATTATTATGGTTGTGAATTGTAATTGTGATCGTTATGGTTGATTAATTTATGTTTATAATACTATGCTTAGTAAGATAAATGGGCTTCTTGGACGGGTTTGGGAAATTAAAATTTTATTTGGGTTGGGCTTGGGCAAATTAAATGAAGCCCGATTGTAAATGGGCCGGGCTTGGGAATGCACTAATCTTGTTATTATCTAGTATAAGCCCGGCCCGAACCCGGCCCAGCCCGATGTATGTGCACCCCTACGCACAGCAACTGATGTGCACCCTTGCAGCAGCAACATCCCCGAGTCTAATAAAGTGATGCAAGTATTTATTTATACGGTAAACATATGGAGTACAGAACAAGATGCATAGAAAACGTACCGATCGTGTTCGAGGACCCACTTTTGCGTCCCACACGAATGATCCAAAATTTTGATTGAAACGGTGAGACTTTGATTCGAGCACTTTTAACCGTTCGATTGAGCTGAAATTTTATAGGGCCCTCGGAAAAATGTTCTAAGAATAATGAACGTTCGGATCACTCGTGTCGGACCTAAAAGTGGGTCCCCAAACACGATCGGTACGTTTTCTGGACATTCTTGTCTGTACGGGTAGTTGGGTCCTTTATTTATATGTGGGTGAAATTTTTTAATTTTAGCAAAAATCTTTATCATTTGATAAAATTATATGTGGGCGAAAAATTTTGATTTTAGCAAAAATCTTTATTATTTGATAAAATCAACCAGTGATTTTAACAAATAATGATTTTTTTCAGATTTTATCATTTGAAAAACTCATATGTGGTCATTTCTTTGGATCGGACCTGAGAAGCGTACTGTCCCTTGCATGTTCTCCCCATCCGAGCCGTCTGTACTCGGCGATCAACAGCCCAAATTAATTTGGAAATAAACGGTGCAGATCTATTTGGGTCCGAACAGATCTGGGCCGTTGATCGCCGAGCACGGAGAGCTCGAATGGGGACAACATGCATGATGTCCCTTAGGCCTCGTTTGTTTGGCCGGAGATAAATGGATGGGATATAAAATCCCATGGGATATGGGTGGGATATGAAATCCTTGGGATACTGCTCAGGATATCAATGGCTGGGAAAACTTCATATCCGATGTTTGTGTTCGACGGGATATAACCATTGGGAGACATTAATCATGGCATGTTTTCCCCATTTTGTCCTCACACAATTCAAACAATTCCCAGTTTGTCCTCAACACACAAAAGCCAACAAGAAGTAAAAAAAAAATGCCCTGATGTCCCAACTAATAAAAATAAAATGTTCCATTGTCTCTAATCAAGTATATGGTTTCAGTTGCTAAGTCATTTGAATTATCCATGAATAATTGGCTGATGAAGCAAACATAAAATTGATAATTCCTTAACAAATCTGCAGATAATGGCGTGTGGAAAATTTGATAGCCATATGCTGCGGTGGAATGTCTGATCATATTGACTGGGGTATGAGAAATGCAATGTTTAAACACGACAATTTAACGTAATAAAAGATGAGCAGCAATTCGAACGTTCTTTCACAAAGTACGTCACAAAAAAGTGGCATCCTAAGCCACAACCACAATTTGCAAATAACTACATCGAGTAGGGCCAAAATCAACCACCACAAAGGCACCACAAAAAAATGGGTCAATACAATGGCTATTTTTAATTAGTTTTTACCTGAAACCACTTCCACCTATCGTCATTGGATCCCGCAGGTATAGGTTCAGGTGTCTTCAAAAGAAGTCCTTGGAGTCGAAGGACACCTTTTAGGACAGCATGAAAATGCTTGCTGACGGTTTGGCCAGACCTCATGAAATCAAATTTGACCTTTCGATTCTTATGATAGTGCCCTAGAGTATACAAAAACATCGCTACTTTTTCCTCCAAAATAACATATCTAGAGTCACCTAACCCCACTGTTCGGAGAAGGCAACACAACTTCATGAAGGTAGACCTATTCATTCTTAATTGTTCATGACAATTGACATCAGAACATTTCACCAACCTATTAAGATGGTCCATTTGAGCTTGGTATGGAAAGGGGCCCCTAGTTATAACCCTATCATTTGCAAACCTCTCCAAAGCAGCATGCAAGACAATCAGGTACATACCACATGTGTAATTGATAGATGCAACTAGGTGCTGTAAGATTGCATATAACTGAAGCAAGTCCCTCTTATTTTTATCAGCCATCTAAACAAAAAAGTATGAAAAACACAAAAAAACAAAATCAAATAATGAGTTAACAAATTAGAACTGAACTCATTTTGTTGTGCTAATAAATCTGATATCATCTATTTTATGTCAATGATTAGAGTAGTACCCCCATATTGATGATATTGTTCAATATATCGGATCACCACATGAAGAGAAACCAATATAATAAAAAAAATTCAGAAAAAGAAAGAAAAGGATCCCATGGAATAGAACATCGTAACCAGATTGTAAGAAATTAGTGAAAATATATATATATATGAGTCCTTATCTAGTCCGGGATCCCGGATCCGGGATTCATAGTTCCGGATCAAATTTTCACGATCCGAACCGTCCAATGTGTTATATACAGTTTTTGTGAAAAAATGCTTGGATCAAGCCCTTTCCGGTATTTTTTTTTTGAAGATTTCCCGCGTGGACCTTGGAAAACACCTTTTAAACACATTGGACGGATCGGATTTTGCAAAAACAATTTTTAAAAGCCTCAAAACACTGAAAAAGCTTCAATCCGGGATCCTTGACAGGATCACCGGTGATATATATATATATATATATATAAAGATGAAGATGTGGACAATGGAAGCCAGAAGATAGAGATTAATATCTTCAATTAGTAGAAATAGACATCAAAGCAAAGATGCCATGGACGTCCACTCTAATCTTTCTTTTTGTTAAGCTTTCGGACAAAAGAACTCCAAATCCTTCTCGTTTTTTTTACACAAAACCTAACATAACAGATTTGAAACACCTATTTTGGAGATGAAGATTACCGATCCTGGCTTTCGAGGTCGCCGGAGCAGTTGTCTCTCTGCTGAATCTCCAACCCTTGCTGAATCAGAAAGAGAGAAAGCGGTTGTTGCTAGGTTTCTCAGCGTAAAAGTGTATATATAGCCCAGGGGCAAGAGAGTAATTTAACTCATTACCTGATGGATGGGTTTCCAAAACCCACCCCCCCCATGGGATTTTATCTCCCGTACGGCAGTGGGATAAAACTTGGTAGGGATATGAAATCCCACCCAATTTAGGAGCAACAAACAATGGAAAATGGGTCCCACATCTTAACATCTCAAATCCCATCCCTCAAATCCCCCCTAACAAACAGGGCCTTAAAGGACAGCATGCTCCCGCAATTCCCATTCATATGTGTACATTTGATGAAAGAAATTTATGAGGAAGTGAAAAAACAATAGTAGTTTAATTGCACAAAGGGTGTTTCAACCAGGAATAATGCTAGGGACACAGCATTCCATTACACCATCAATCATACCAGTTTATGTGGCTCTGCATGATTGGTGTTACAGAGTAGTTTCAAAGTATTTATTTCTCTCATTACCAATTATGTAATGCCACACAGACTGGTATTTTTTGTGGTGAGGTGTGTCTCTAGCATTATTGTTCGTGAATAAATAATCCAGCCAGATTATTTTATCATCCTTAAAGTTTGTTTTGTATTTGCTAGTTTTGCGTCGATTGTTTGTTATTATTGGTACATCTTGATAAAAGAAATTTAAAAAATGAAAAATTATTATAATTTTTTTAAATTTGGACGTAGAAAATTGCCGCAAAACTAACAAATGCAAAATAATAATAATAATAATAATTAAATATGAACAAAAAAATAATCTAAATCAATTATTTTGCCAAAACAAGTTAATACCGAAACAATATTTTCCTGCAAAAATTATGTATTTTTTTGCAAGATAAATTTTTGGCGAAACCGTAATCCTAGTTGAAAAGTTAGAGATGGTGAATCCCACACCTTTTTATTTACTTTCCTGAATGAACAAGATCTCAGGCCCCACAAGATGGGTCTCCATTTACTTGGATTTTGTAGTGGTATTGGGCCTACCGGCCTATTGGCTCAAAACATAGTCCAAACTCCCAAAAAAATAAAAAAACCCAAAGAAAGTCCCAACTAAAGTATTGACTCTACAAAGTGAAATTTTTTTGGGGATATGTCCAAAACATGGCGGTTGGGGTAAATTATGCCAAAAACATGGGCATGGTTTGGCAAATGACCAAAGTATAACAAGGGAAAAAAAATTACATATACATGATAAGTTTCCCTTGCACTGCCGAAAATACCCCAACTCCATCTTTCATTGTCATCCTCCTCCTCCCCATGGCCAACTTCTCAGATCCATCTCTTTCTCTACCAAAGTCTCTACCAAAGAACAAGAATCAGACAAGCGTGCACACTAGTGGCAGCTCCAGGAATTTTTCTAAGGGTGTTCATAAATTCTTATGGTCTACTACTATAAACCACAACTTATTATAGACAAAAAAAAATTTCCATTAATATCGACAATGTCGCCCAAAAGAAATGGATAAAGACATAAAGTATATTACAATTGCCCTCGACGAGTTTTCATATTTTGAAACCTTTGTTTGGGTATGAGGTTTGCCTTTAGTCCCTTTGTTTGGATATGAGGTTTGCATTTAGTCGGTTAGTCCCTTTGTTTGGGTATCAGATTTGCATTTAGTTCCTTTGTTTGGGTTTCAATTTGAATTGAACTTGGGCTTCTTCTTTTTTACTGGCCCAAGTGTTCAATACTTGGGCTTTTTTTTGGGCAGAATTTTCAATTTATTGGGGCTTGGGTGTTTAATTTTAATTTTGGTAGAGTGTTCAACAATAGACTATCCAAAAATTTCTACATGTATTCTAAGGATTTTTTTTTTTTTGGGTGGTCATGTGACCATTGAAGCCTTAGTGTGCCGCCGCCCCTGGTGCACTCACACACACACACACACAGATGAAACCGTCGCCAGTAGACTTGTTTCAGACTTGGAAGATCCAAACTCGACCATGGCTATGGACGTTGACAACGTCGAAGCACTCGGGATGTCCGGGGAGGGTCCAATTGGCTCCGATAACAAGCTCGCCGACGCCGACTTCTTCAACACCTTCCAAAACGACTTCTGAGATGTTCGACGAGGGTCCAATCAGTGTTGTTTGATCGCTGGGTTTTTGCCCCATCTGTTGTTTAATGTACACTATTTATTAGTAACAGATTATATTTCCTTTAATGGAGTGAGGACATTCTCTTCTTTGACCCTTCTACATAAATACCTACTGAAATTTTCGGTTTGGGCTTTTATTGGGGTCATGCTTACAAACATAATTGTTGGAAGAAAAAAAACTCACCAAGTGTTTGATAAAATGACCAAGTGACATTGGTTATTGGTATAAATAGATGATAAATATATGATATGACATTTATTCCATGTTTATGTATACTTTGCATAAACAAATTGTGATCTCAGTGAGAATACATGGAAATCTCAAAATCACTAGTACTGCATTTTGATTTTTAGAAGAAATTTGATACAAACTTAACTTGATGGGACCAAGTGATCAGTTCTTGAACAAGGAAAACCATGTAGCCTGAATGCTCTATTTTGTAGGTTGACGAATTTGCTCCAAAAATCCAAAAAGTGGTAAGAGTGGTACTCTTTATTTTGTGAACTTTATGTGTTTGTTCAGAAATTTTAAATATCATGTCTGAGCAACCCCAATTGATCGAGTCTGACGTCATCAAGTAAATATAGTAGAGCCATAAAATTTCTCTTGGTAATATTGGTTTTGAAATTTAAACCATTGATAAAAATTAGCTCAACTTGAGTAAGCAACATTAACCCCGTAAATTTAGAAAACTCAATATAATGGTCCTCATTCCGGTGCAATATTATTGTTAAAGGGTGCCATGTTATTTCAGTTAACGTGCAAAATTTATTAATACAGAGTGCAAATGTTATTTTATTAATGCAAAAAGTGGGATTGGCAAAGAAATGGTCCTTATTCCGGTGCAATGTTATTGTCAAATGGTGCCATTTTTTTCACGTAAGGTGCAAAATTTGTTAATACAAGGAGCAAATATTGTTTTCCTAATACAAAAAGTGGGATTGAGAAAGAAAATTGGCAACCCAATGGTCCTTATTCCGGTGCAATATTATTGTCAAATGGTGCCATTTTGTTTCATGTAAGGTGCACAATTTGATAATACAACGAGCAAATATTGTTTTCCTAATACAAAAAGTGAAATTGAGACAGAACATTGGCAACCCAGTAGTCCTTATTTCAGTGCAATATTATTGTCAAAGGGTGCCATTTGACCATACCCTACGTGGCAGGTTTGGCCTAACATGAATGCAAACATTTTGTGACAAATTGTAATTTTTTTCATGTATGGTCCAGGAAAATGGAAGATAGAGTGCAACATGCAAAATCTTTGGAAAAAAAAGTTTGATTTGACCATGCCCTGTTAGGGCAAGTTGGCCTAACATAGATGCAAATATTTTGAGAGAGAGTGCAACTATTTGGAGTAATGGTGCAAGTATGTAGACTGCAATAGGCAAAATCTCTCTCAAAAAGTTTGATTTGACCATACCCTACGAGGCAGGTTGGCCTAACATGGATGCAAACATTTTGAGACAGAGTACAATTTTTTTCATGTATGGTGCAAGTATATGGAAGATAGAGTGCAATATGCAAAATCTCTAGAAAAAAAAAAGTTTGATTTGACCATACCCTGTCGGGGCAAGTTGGCCTAACATGGATGCAAATATTTTGAAAAATAGTGCAACTATTTGGAGTAATGGTGCAAGTATATGGAATATAGAGTGCAATACGCAAAATCTCTCTTAAAAAGTTTGAGCAATGGTTATTTTCCCAAAACATAAATTCAAGGTGCAATTTTACTTTCAAAGGGAACCATATAAGTTCAGTCAATGTACGATATTGTTTCATTGTAATACAATTTGCTCACTCTTGACACATTTCCGTTAACAAACAAATTCAAGTCACTCAAAAAGCTACTCAAGAACTCATTTTATGTTCTTGAGACTCTCTGAAACTACATATAAAATCTATATAAATAGTGCAATATATTCAAATTTCAAAATGTGGGTTGAGGTGTTCAATTAAAGAAGTGAGCATTTCAACAAACACCTTGTGAGCATTTCAACAAACAGCTTTTGTGCAAATCTTATCATCAAAGCATTTCAACAATCACCTTGTGTGCAACGAATTTGTGTGAGAGAGACAGAGACAGAACTGGAAGAGGGGAAATCAAAATCATTCAATGCCTTGCTTTTATTTACCACAGAACGAATTCCTAGCCCTTGTATTGTACATAATCAAAATCGTTTAGTTATTGGTTTGATTCCACTTCAGTTATTGAATTCCTAGCCCTTGTATTATCTACCTTGTACATAATCTGTTGAAAACGAAAGTAGAATTTAAAAAAAAAAAACCGAAAGTGAAATTGTATCAGATTGTATGAACTACAAGTTAAATTGTGGGTTTGTTCCTTAGATTGAAAAAGAAATGGTGAGGGGTATTTTTGACCTATCAATTTTGAGTACCACTTATGTGGAATTTCTTTTCTCCTCGTCATGAATCCAGTCATTTCCAATAACCTTACCATACCATGTAATTGGCATTATTACTTTTAAATACCATGTTTTGGGCCTTATGGTTGGGTCAATCTCTTCCTTCTTCCACCTCAGTCAATCTCTTCCTTCTTCCACCTCACGTGTCCTCTAGGTTGTGAATTTGCAATGCATATATTATTTTACTTCAAATTATGTTGCAGCTAAAATTTTACTTCTGTATGTTTTTCTCTGTTATTTGCGTTGCAGATGCCTTTGTTCTATGTTGCTCTGCTTGTATGGTTTCTTCAGCGCGTCCCTTTTAGCTTTGCTCAGGTGCGGACAATCATAATTCTTCACCTTGTTTACTAAGATTAATTACTTGGTGATTTGATACCTGCAAAATGTGTACGGCATAAAACTGGTCAGCTTAGAACCATAAGTCTAGGAGTTCTGGTGGTGCAAAAGTTTCTGAACAAGGAGAAGCAATCAAATTTACTGATGTTGCAGGAGTTGACGAGGCCAAAGAAGAACTACAAAGAAATCGTAGTATGTTAGACATTTCACAGCTTCATTTACTCTATCCTAATGAATTCTAGCTTAAGGTTGCTTAGTCCATTTTGCTCATTCAGAAACACAACTTGCTGACATTTTGATGTGCAGGAATTTCTCAGGAATCCAGATAAGTACATACGACTTGGTGTTTGTCTTCCCAGAGGCGTTATTTTAGTGAGTGTGGTAACAAAACATGCCATTTAGAGATAAAATGTCACTTGCACATATCTCTTGCAGCAAGACTCTGTAATTGTGATTGAGAGGATAAGACCAATATTTATAAACATTCTCCCGGATGGAATCTCGTACATCAGATCTCTCGTACATCAGCTTCCTTGTTAATATGTTTGTAACTTAGTCCATTACTCCATTTAATTTATGATCTTTGGAACTTTCAGTTGGATGATGGCTATTAATACGCTCCCTCGGTCCCAATTTATTTGTCCTTTTTCGGTCATAATTCCTTCTAATCAGGCCAAAAGTGACTTTTTTTGTTTTCATTTTAAAAAAATCTCTGTTGGTTCTTGTAGCCATCTATTGAACAAGATGTGATGGTGAATACCCTGAGCTTTGTATATATTATCATTATCATAAGCAACAAAGAAACTCATTAACGATCAAACAAAAAACAAGATCAACAGAGATATCGATAACTTGGGAGTAATTAAGGAATTTAGGATGAAAAAACTTTTAGGCATTCGTGCAAATGCTCAAGCTAAGCATTGTTGAAGATCTCATTCGATGCATAGTCAAGCCCGCATCTTAAATTTTTTGTTTTTCGTATATGCACAGAGAGGTTCTAGACTTCTAGTCATTTCTATTTTCACTTAGTCACCATCCTAACAAGTCAATGCCCATTTTCATCCAAAGGAAAAATTGGCTATAGCACAGCATACAACTAAAATTGCATGTAGAAATATATATCATAACAAGCTTTTCAAGTGTTGATCCAAAACCCAATATCTTTTACTGCTACATTTGGCCATAAAAAATGGAACACCAGGTTTTCTGATGCGAGTGTGGCAAAAATAAACCTAAAACAAAACAAGAACTTCCTATTTATCTCAAAGAACTATCCTTTTTCCAAGGGAGAATCAAAGGTAAGAACAGTTGCCTGCATGAGAATAAGCCCAGTAAACAAGACTCATGGCACTTATATACAATAAGCTTTTAATATCAGTCCAGGACAACAAGTGATGATGCAATTACCTAACATGAACAGAACCTGCAAACCGATGTCCATGCCCATAAAGTGTAAGAACACTAACAAGCATAAAAAGAAAAGGTTTCATCTACTTTTGTTTTCTTTCTTGTATAACCATCCAAAAGAAGAATGCTTCTACATCAAACTCCATCTCGATCACATAGCTCTTATCGTGGTTATAAGTAAATCCATACTCACAAAAGCATTAACTAACAAGAATGGGGAGATATTCCGATGTTAGAAGTTCCACACCATGCAACCCGTGAGACTAACTGTGACTTACTCATGAAAGTACACTATCAGAAAATCTATGCCACCACAATTCACTAGAACAAAGTATCTACTTTTGTAACCTGCCCCAAAAGGGCGTCAATGACTCGATCCGACTGATCCCCAATACTCAGGCTGCACAAAAAAGCCATATGTATCAAGAAACCCTCAGTGACTAATTATTGCCATACGAAGCCACAAAATTTAAACATTCAAAACTTACAAGCCTACACTTAGAAGTTAGAAGTTTAGAACCATAAATGTTTCAAAACAAACTGTCTAAATTCATCTAAACAAACTGGATTCTGCTGCAAACAGAGATACCCACAAACACAGTCAAGACACCAATACAAAACCCAACCAAATACACCCAATTTCCAAATATTAAACCAAAGCACCAATTTTCAAGAAAAAAAGACATACAAATAGGCACTCACTTCAAGCAAAGTTTGATAAGTTGAGAAGAGGATGAGACCTGAGAGTGTGAACACCTATAAGCCATCTATTCCTCAAAAGCGACACCATACACGAAATGCGTAAAAATAGGCAAAAAAAAGTGCACCTTGTACGGACAACCCATGGACAAGAAGTAGGCATTTGGAGCATAAGGGACAAATTTGAAGTGCCCAAAGCATCTTTCGATAACCTAGCCTTGATACAGTGCTCACCGCGAGCCTCAATTTATCCTTTGAAAACATTGATCAAGACACCTTAGACTATGCCTAAAACAAAGATACAAGTGTTCGAACACCAAAATAAATCATAAGAAACCAAATAGATTGACTGAATAGGTAGAACAGAACAAAGATTTCCATATGTTAGTATTGTTTACATGATAAATATAGGACATAGAACCCTTAACAAATAGGTTGGAAATCCAGGCCAACCAAGTCTCAGCAATTCAACCCCAAAACCTGGGGTAGTCAAGGGCCCCCAATATCCATCATCGGGCAAAGAGCACGGTTAACATTGCGATAAGCCCACAAAATATCTGACCATAACTAAACAACCCAAACCACAGTCAACTATCCCCTAACAAGAAACCTAGACTGTGCTTGAAACGAACATACCCATAATTCAAAAACCAAAATAAAGCCATAAAAATAGCACAATTTTCCTGAATGGATAGAAAGGCCAAAGAATTCCAAATTTGGAGTCCAACACAGTCGACAAAATCCCCAAAACAACAAACCCTAGGTTGTGCTTGTACCATAGACACCCATTATTCAAATATCAAAATAAAGCGTTAAAAACATCATCGTTTTACAGAACCGGAAGAACTAACCATCAAATTATAGAATTTTGGGCAGTAAATCAAGCATTGGCTGTCTTAGGGATGAGAGGAATGGCGCCTTGTTTCTGTGATTGCTTCAACTTGGCTTCTTGTTCACGGATCTTCTGCATTTGGAGCATCCGCTCCATGATGAGCTCGTACTCGCACTTCTCGTAGGTGTGGCGTTCGTTCTCGCACTTCCAAGGGAGGTAAAACTCCGATTGACGGCACTTGTTGAGGGGTATAAGAAGGTGGGCACACTGGTCCCTGTAGGCAAGTGGGACCTTCGCCTCCACCATCTCCGCCTACGTCGCGATCATCTTCTTCGACGATCCTGGTACCTCCATTTCCGATCAGATTTTCCTCTCTCTTGATCAGTCTCGCTCCTAATCTCAAAGTGCTTTGGTTTTTTGGTAGTTTCTAAATACACCCACCAAACGCGTCCACCCACACCAAAACTATTAGGCCTCGTTTGATTCGCGGACTAAAACAGGTATGATTGATAGTCCTGGGATTAGTAGTTTTGGACTATTTGTCCCGGGACTAATTTAGTCCTGAATCTCACAAAATCCCCTGTTTGATTCGTGCAGGATTAACATCAAGATATCCCACGTTTTGGCTAATCCCCTATTTGGTTTCCTATACCAAATTTCGGGATTAATATCAGGACTATCTATCTCTCTCCAACTCTCAAACCCATTTCAACCAATTATTTTTTTCAAAATCAAATACAATAATGATTCTTGGAAATCAGAGTGGATGAATCTACGGAAATGTTCATGTTCATATTTTTGATATGGTGTCCTGCGGAATGTGTGAAATACAACAATCAGAGGTTTTTTATTCAACCTACAGAAATGTTCATGTTCATGTTTTGTTTGTTTTTTACTTACTATCAGAGGTTTTTCTTTTTGGATGTTCTGGATGGTGTGATTCAACAACAACTCTGAAACAAGCAACTCTGAAACAAACAACAACTCTGGAAAAAAAACCCATCTCAATCAGAAACCCATCACATAAATGAACACAAAAAACACAAAAATTTCGAGTGTCTCCTTGATTCAATCGGAGAAAACGTGAGAGAGAGAGAGAGAGAGAGAGACGAGTACCTGCGTTCAATCTTTTTCTCGTTGAAGGGACTCTAAATTCCTTTGCGTTAATGCCTACATATGTATGTGACTTAGAAAAATTTAAATTTTATTTTTGAAGCTTCACAAACAAAAATAATAGTTGTCCATGCATATTTTAAAACAGATAAATAAATGAATTTTATTTTTAAATGGATCGTATATATGTGTATAAAACTCTTTTAAAAAAATCGTGATTAAGGAGGAATTTGCAACCGACAAAGGTAACAAAATAGGTTTAGTTGATGATGTCAGCGATTTCCGTCATTTGGTAATGGACACCTTACGGCATGGGGGAATTTGCAACCGACAAGTAAACAGAGGGGAGGTATCTGCAATTTTTGAAACGTGAGGGGAGGTATCTGTTATTGTTAGAAACCTCAGGGAGGTCATTAAATTTACCCAACTAATAAATCTAGAAGAGTGGTTTTTTTTTTTTGTCATTCCTAATCTATTACGTGGGGAAATGAGACTCGATCCTGGAATACAGTGGGTTATCTAAGAACTTTACCGCATGAGCTAGCCACCACTTGCCTAGAATAGTGTTTGGGAGCCTTGTTTTTTGACTTTTTACATTTTGCATTTTAGCCTTTTGGATTATGGTCAAAATGTATTATTGAATCGGCAGAGTGTTTGAAAGACATGTACATAATACATTTTGCAACAAGAGTAGTGTTTGAGAGATATGTGCGTTATACATTTTGTAGGTCTTTTATATATACCAAAATGAGAAAAGTGAAAAATGAGAATGGGAAAAGTACCTCCAACCCTACTTTTGACTTCTCTTCCCCTTCATCAAAAAACGGGAATGAATTTTTTTTGAATGTGCTTTCGCTTTTGCCTCCCAGACAACAAGAGGTAGAAAAGCTAAAAAAATGAAAATACAAAAAAAAAAAAGAGGCTTCCAAACACCCTCGAAATTTACTTCCCCGACCCGTAGTTAAGTCCATTGTTGCACTTTTAGATGTTCCATAAATCACTATCCATCTTCACAAGTCGAGATAAAAACTGAGAAATTTTCTTTTTTTACCTTTTTCTCTCATGAAGTGATTAGTATTTCTCTACATTCAAAATGGGAGAAAAGTTTTAGAAACTTTATACTTTTCAAAGTTTCAATGATTATGTTATTTTAAAAATTTAGAATTCTTAGAGATGGACTAAATTTTGTTGACAAATAGAGTATAATTTTATTTATTATCTTGTTATTTGAGTTTTTCAAACATACTCTGAGTGTATTTGAGATAGTTTTGGACACATGTTTTATATTTTAGCTTCAGATTCTTTGCAGATTCTAGATTTTACATTTTAGTAGAAGTAGATAAATAACATAGTTGTGAACTTATGATTAAGCTGCAGTAAAAGCTGATATTGTTTACTGCAATTTAAATCCTAAAATAATCCGAAATGCTCCAATAGCTACCCACACCCTTTGAAATTTTCCGAATTTCATTCATTTTTTAGCTTTTCAAAATTTGCGAAATCCGAGAATCTATGGTCAAATTTTTTTGGTAAAAACACTCCTCACTAATTCTGAAAAGGAGAATCTCAAAATCTGGCAAATAATTTTCAGAATTTAAGTTTTATAAAGGAAATTGTCCTCTCATCGCACTAATCTCTTATTTGCTAAATTTTCAAAATAACGAAAGCCAAGATTTTCCCAAGTTTCACTTTCTATTTTTCATTGGGGAGTACGGGTGTGTTTGAAAAAAAAAATGGTAATGTTATCGTCATCTCATGGTAATTATTTAAAAAAAAATTGGTCTATTTGCATCAAATTTTTTGAATTAATTAGTCACAAGTCTCGGCAAACAAAATATGAAAAAGCAAAAATTCATAACCAGAAACTTCTAAAATGTCATTAAATTCAAAAGACTTCGAAAAGGAAAATTTTGCAATGTATTAGTGTCTTTGGGCCGTTTTACCAGATTTTTTTGTTCCTATTTAAATATTTTTAAATTATTCTCACACGTTTTTATTGATTTAAAATATTTAAAATATAATATGTTGCGCAACAATGTTTAAGGGATGAAAGTGGATTGGTAGCCTTGTGTTAGGCATCGCATACTTCCGTGCATTTGACTGGAGTTTAAATTTCACTAATTGTAAGAAAAATCTCAGTATCTGTAATTAGAGATAGTATTGATTTTTGTGAAAAAGAAAAAGAAACCAATGTTTATGCGATATTGCTTCCATGTGCTGACGTACGTCTTCAAGAAGAATGCGTATGTTACATTGGGTTTTGCCCCAATGCTTATGTAGGTGAGGTTTAGCCTAAAAAGCCAACTTAACTTATTTTTTTGTCTTTATTTGATTTTTTTTTGCGTTTGTTAGTTTTGTATCAATTTTTTTGAGTATTATTGATTCGTCTCGACAGAGGAATCCAAAAAGGTAAAATATTATGACTAAAACTCTCAATTTTTTGAATAAGATCGAAAAAGTGTAAAAAAACTGACTTTTTGGCTTATTTTTGTCTTTATTAAAAAAAATGATTAGATGATAATTTTTTACTTTTTTTATTTCTCTCGCCGAGACAAACTAAGAATACACAAAAAATTATGCAAAACTAAAAACCACGAAAAAAAAATAAGCCAGCTAACTTTTTAGGTCAAAACACCCGTAGTGGTCTTTTGGAGCGTGAAGGATCTAGTTTTTTTATTGGTGTAGACAGGAGGTTGGCCATCGTAGTAGTATAACACTACTATTCTTTTAGAAATTATCTATTCTGGATCCGAGGATCCCGTATTGCGCCTCCGCACTACGGGGTTGTAGGGCAGTCAAAACTACGTCGTTTTGAGTGTGCAAAAGTTTAGAATCACAACATTTTCTCTCTCTTGGATTATATCAAGTTTAACATTGATAATCATTTTTTTTGGGCCTTTTAAAAATCTAGAAAATTGTTTATGACTTTAAATTTGTACATGACAACATTAGCTAATAAAATTCATCTATTTTGTAGAAATACTAGTTTTTACAAAGTGTCTTTAGGCATGGACACTCACTAGTACAATTGTAGTTTTGTTTTTGTGAGAAGCCCCCTAAATATAACAAGTGGTATAATTTAGAATTTATAAGCACAATTGGCAATTACAATCTTGACTCTTATTCTTATACATTGTAACCCCTTCTCAACTCAAAAGGGCATTAGTTTTACAAAACCGAAGGAAGCCCAAAATTCTGAAGTTTAAAAATGTGTTTAATCGTAGACCTGTTTTGAGAACGAGGTTTTAGGGGGGAAAACTTCTACTCCTAAAATTAAAAAACAAACTAACCCCAATCTAAAATAAGTGACTTTTATGTTCACGTATAGAATAAATAAAAAATCAAATTTGATTTTGAAGAAAATAAACACCCACTTAAAAATGCTCACATTTTGGAATTTAACAAATAAAACTATGTTAAAATGACATAGTTTTGAGGGATTGAGTAGTGGCGTTCTCTTTGCACGCCCAAAACGACGTAGTTTTGGCCGCCGTACAATCCCGTAGTGCGTCCCCGATTCTGTCTATTCTTGCAAACTGTCATTTTACGCTCTATGAGACAAGTTATTCACTCACAATACATCAACCCAAAAGGAAGGAAAAAAAACAGTAAAAGATAGTTTTAATAAAAAAGACAGTTTGTGGAACAAGTCGTATGAGTATCTTCAATGGACTCTAAAAAATGTGCTCAAATGCCATAAGTATTCCACTAGTATAGTTATAATAGTATTATGTTAAAACTAGAGAAAATAAAATAACCATCTTGTTTGGGGACTCTATTTAAGTCTCTCTCATAGTGAGTTTGAATCATTATATTATCATCCTAAAATTTGGAAAAACCCAATAATACCCCCTACTTATATTAAAACACATTTTTCTATATTGCCTTAAACCAATGACACCCACCTTCCAAATATGATTTTTGGCCGCTCTTTCCCACCCAACCCCAAAATCGACGGCAATCGAGAACTTCTGTAGTGGCCACTACCACGTCGCCAACAATATTTCGAGATTGGAAAGAACTAGTAGTTATTTTCCAAGCTTCGGTTATGAAAAGGTTGCTTCTTAATTGAGAGAGAGAGAGAGAGACGTTGTTGTCTAGTTCGAAGCATTCGAGAGAGAGCACGTCTGGTTCTCGTCCATGGTGGTGGTCGGTGACGGTGGTGCTTCGCGATCGCCAGTGGTTCGTGATCATGTCTTCTCTATATCTCTCTCGCTTCAGGTTGACAATTTTGAAATTTTGATTTGTGGGCGGGCATGTGTGGGGCCCACGTGTAGTTCTCTAAATTTGCACACATTCTAACAAACTCCTAAATTAGCACACTCTAGAAGCTTAAGGCAATATAGAAAAATGTGTGCAAATTTAGAGCCTAGCACAACTCCTAAATTCTCACTTTTAGGGAGGCTGTAAGAGTAGCATTATTGTAAGTAGTTCTCTAAATTTGCACACACTCTAAATTAGCACACTTTTTTAGCGCCTAGCATAGTGTTGTGCATCCTCTTATTATGAACTCACCCACCAAAGCTTCAAAAGAACTTACCAATTTGCTAATTGTATTAGCACATACCGCAAATACATTAGATAACCATTTGGAAATGCTCTAATCATCCTATGGCGGAAAAAAACAAAAAACAAAAAAAAGTGTATCATGTATGTAGGGATGGGCATGGGGAGGGTAGGGGGTGGATACCACTACCTCCATCCCCGATCCCCGAACCTATATCAATCCCCATCCCCTCCCCAATCCCAACCGGGTATTTTATTTTAACCTCCATCCCCGCCCCGATGCGGGGAACGGGGATCCCCACGGGGAATTGGGGATCCAAAAATTCATG
Source organism: Vaccinium myrtillus (assembly GCA_016920895.1). NCBI lineage: Eukaryota > Viridiplantae > Streptophyta > Magnoliopsida > Ericales > Ericaceae > Vaccinium > Vaccinium myrtillus. The sequence goes on from CM029279.1 coordinate 17,571,378, forward strand.
CACTAGTCCATGCCATTACCCATTAAATCCAACCCTCAAGGCAAAAATTTCATTCCATCCGCGCAATTTGGTTCCCATTATGCATTAAATTCAATATGTAATTTGCATTTGCAACACACACGAATGGTTTTAACAAGTCTATGCATAAAATGGTTTCATAAAATGGCGGCTGTGGCCTGTGAGAAGTACTGAAGTGTGGGTAACCCTAACCTAAATTCCTAAATCCTAATTTAAGTTGTGACTGTGACCATGAGAGTTGGGTAAGGGTTAATGGGCTCTAGAAACTGGACAGACGGGCCGGGGCTGTGGAAAATAAATTTTAAAAACTTATAATATAATAAATATATATATGTAAACGGGGATGCGGGGAGGGGCGGGGAATGGGGATGGGCGGGGATCGGGGAGGGGATCGGGTAGGGGACTAACAATACCATCCCCTACCCGATCCCCGAATTTTTTTAAAAATAATCCCCATCCCCGACCCGATCCCCGAAAAAATCCCCGAATCCCCTCCCCGAATGGGTAGGGGACGGGTTGGATAGGGGCGGGTCGGCCGACCTAGGGAGGGGTTGCGCAGCCTCTTGCCTTCCGATAACCAGAGACGTTCACCACGTAGATGTCGTCGAATACTACAAGTGTACCAAAAATCAAATCGATCGGATATCGTTAAGTGCGTTATCGGAATACAAAAGGACACAAACACTGGATCAAAACCATTAAACCCATAATTTTTCAAGTTATTTGTGTTCCAATAAGGTACTTAACGATATCCGATCAAGTTAATTATTGGTACCCTTGTAGTATTCGACAAACTCTATGCAGTAAACGTCTCTGATTGTCGGAAATATGTCGGTGCAACACTCCCGGATGCTGTATGTACTCCTAAACCCATGGCAACCGTTGATTATCGTTTATCGAGCTCCATTAACTGTATCGCAACCGTTGATTACTGAGCCACGTTCCCCTCTATCTCTATCGCAACCGTCAATTTTTGCCCCAAACCCTAAAAGTCCAAAACCCGCCTCTATATAAACAATCGACACTCTCTGCCTCCTCCGTCTCCCTCTCATCCACACAGTTGTTGTTCGTATTGAATCTAGCTATTTTGAAGTTTATTTTTTCGTAGTTGTCGTAGTTATGTGCAATTTGGGCCCCGATTTCATGTGATTTTTTGCCCTAATCCAGTGTTATTATTGTCTATGATGAGAAATCCAAAGGCTTGTTTCTCAGAAACATTCGCAGTGGCCGCCTGATATAGCTTTCGCCTCGCCGGGCTTGAGAGCTTATGCTGCTTGATTCCTTCCTTGGATGTCTGAGATTCAACTTCATATTGGCTTTCCTTGGTTTTTTTGGCATATATATTTTAGGAATAAATTCTTATTTTGTATGTTATTTTCAATCCTTGACTTGGCTTTGATGTTATCAATAATTTTCCAAAATTGATGAGCATGTTTTATTGCTATGTGTTGATGATGACAAATCCAAAGGCTTGTTTCTCAAAACATTCGCAGTGGCCGCCTAAGAGCTTTCGCCTTCGCCAGGCTTGAGAGCTAATGCTGCTTTTATCCTTCCTTGGATGTCTGAGACATTATTATTCCACTCTTACAAGTAATAGAATTTGCATTTTTTGGTTTACTTTTTTCTGGGTTTCTTTTTGAGTTTACATGGATATACAGAATTCATAATCCCATGTTCATTGAGTTAATAGTTGCATTTGGCCGTCCAACATCCAGATCAAACATCTCTTTGGCCGTCCACATGTGATTCTTTCATTGATATTGATACGTGCTGGGGCTTTTTATTTCAATTATAAGTTTTGATGGGCTCAATTCTGTTTTCCCCTTAGGCAGAAAGAAATACCTATCTATCGAAATTTGCCAGCCTGACGCGACGATTCGGATAAATTTTGGAGCGAACTAATATCTGTGTTCGTACATTCCAAGGTTGAATTGTCGCAGATCAACCTGTCGTCGGTGCTAAAGCGGTTGAGACTCCTATTACTCGGAGTTTCCCGTCACCGACGGGAGGAATTCTCATATCCTATTGCCTTGGGTAGCGGGGTTCCTGCCTTTACCATTTGGGATTGGCCATGAGAATTACATTCCCTCTCAAAATCACAAGCACATGTCTTCACTCTTCGCGTGCTGTTGTTCACACAAATTAACTTAGTTAAGTATACATGTATTTTCTTGGTTGGATTTGGCCAGTGAGGACATCAGTTAAATAAGATCACCATCTTTCGGGACTGAATGGCTTTCACAAAGCCTTGATGTTATTCTGCAATTCTGAGGCCTCGTTTCTGATTCAATGTTTTATTTGGTTGTGCGCGAAATTTGCATAGGCAGTAATTTTGTTTTCATCTTTTATTTGTTTTACCAATTTGCACTTTGTATGAAAACAAATCAACCATTGAATTCTTACAAGCTGGACATTTTTTGGGGGAATTTTTTAATTCTGGAACTAATTTTATCTAAACTGAGTTATAGATCCCTTGTAATGACTTCTCAAATAGAAAAATTAACAGCCTTTGAGAGGCCCAAGTTCATTTGGATCATTAACATTCTTTGCCATAAGTAATTGATTTGATTTAACCACTTAATCGATATAAAATTATTTGGTTTTTTTACACATTTTGTTTGATCAAACATGAAAATAGCAGGAAGTAGTAGTGTAACAAGAATTTTTACTATTGCTAAAATGGGACGCCAACTACATCAATGGCGAGGAGGTGATTTTGACTTTTGAGATCTGGTTTAGTGAAAGAGATGATTTGGTTCCCTGAATAAGCCACACTTGAATGCAAAGACCTTTCGAATGATTTCTTACATTCGCTACCGACATCTACGCTGAGCTTGGAGCGTAACATGTAAGCCCAGAAGGATACATTTATTCTAATAGGAGCCTCAAATTGCCTTTTTCTGTAACTCTCAGAATCCTCTCATTGCCAGTAAATTTCCTCACTACTGTTACGAAGACCCTCGTAGATACCCAAAGAATAATGTGGATAGTGAAGCTGCTGGAATGGACATGGAACTGACGGTTCTGTCAATCTCAGTACCATGGGGATTAATATTTCGAAAATGATATGGGTAGACCACCACATGCACCCCAAATGTACTCCAACACATCCCGATTTTTCATCTTAGAAATTAGTAGTCCAGATTTGAGATTATTGCATTGTATCTATGGCATTGTTGTTTGAGATTATTGCAGCTTTGTCGAGGCAGCTGCAGAAGTATTCAAGCGATTTAACCTTCGTTAGCCTTTGATGACGAAACCTTCGGTGGCATTTCCTTTGCCGGTATTCAGGGCTTTGCCCTGTTGGTGACCTTTAGTTGTTGCGTGATTTTTTCTCTCGTTTGATATAACCTTCGTTGAGCTTTTTTAATAAATTTTTTGTTGCTGATAAAAAAAAGAAGGATTCAAGTGATTTATTGGGATGTGACAGAATGAACAATGATACATACACTTCCTTCCAACCACTCCCTATCACTCCCCCTCTCACATGTGGTGGGACCCATCACATTTGGGACCCATGGTGGGACCTACCACATGTGAGAGAGGGAGTGGTTGGGGAGGGAGTGTATCTATCATTTTTGTGACAGAATATGCCGTCAAGTAAACAGTAATCTAACCAAACATGGGAGTGAAGGAGAATTATAAGACGAGACAAATGGGTAGATTGCGCTTGGGAAATGAAGGATTTCTATCAGAACTGCATCAAAAGGGATGGCGCAATCGTTGGAAACCGAAAATGATATGGGTACACCACAGGTACACCCTAAATGCACACCACCCCGAGATGGCAAATGAAGAGAAGTTCATGTGGTTGGGAACCTTGCCCAGACAATACATCAGCATTCAAGAACCAAACCCTACCCTCCCCTCCCACCTAGGTTCGATGACTATAGTATGCCCTTGTATCTGATAAAGCTGCAATTTCTCAGGAAACTTCATAAACATTCTGTTTAGCTTTTCCTTGTTAACTATGTATATTAGATAAACAAGAATATAAAGTAAAAAATATTTATTTCCCACAGAACTTAACTGTTCATTGTAGTTGAGTAGTCCAAAAGTCAAAAAAGAAAACAGAAAAGAAATAGAGGCAAGTTTATGATTTATAGTCTATCTTATTGGTCGATTGTCATTTGTGGACTTCCTAAAATTGGTGTTCGTATTGTATTTGTTTTCTATCGGTGTCGGCCTTGGGGCTAAAGTGAATGTGCGGCTACTTTAGGTTTCTTGAAAATTCAAATTTTACAATCTCCTTCTATTTCGGTACCAATTGTCAAAGTTCAAATCCAAAGGAAAGTTATACACTAAATTCTACAACTGATGAATGTTGGAGAATGTATTAAGTACGTTGAAACGTGACGGGGTTGGCAATATAATTCATCATGTGAATATATATGCTTGTTCCAACTCCTAACTTAAGTCCGGAATTTGCTTAAGTCGAATTTTAAGTTGACGTATTGTGAGAGAATGACTTGTCTCGTAAAACGCAATAATAACTCAGCTAGGATGATAATACTACAAGAAGAGTGATATTTAATAAAGCTTTAAAACCTTACAATTTGGGTTAGTATGTTAAGGTGATGATATTGAAATCTATTTTTTCAGAATTTTTTTTTTCTAGATTGTTAATGAATACTTATATGATTGAAAAAGTCTTATTTTTCAATGTCAGTTTTTGAGGTTTAAAATTAATTCCTAATAGTATTGGAAACAAAAATATATCTACTATATATAAAGGTGAGTTAATTTCTTCCAAAAACATAAGAGAAAGCGATTGAATTCAATTTTGCTAAAGAAGTCCAAGAAGCTTTCCATTGAAACTGGCTCAGTGGAGAAGAGTTTTTAATTTATGAAATCTCTATTGAGTTACCATCTCGTGGCTTGATTGAAGACACTAACTCGTGATGTACGTATAGTAGCTCTTGTACGTAGTATCATCTATCATGTTAAATTGGAACCTTATTATATCATCGATGCCATGGCCGTTTTGACTGATGATGAGTCCACTATGATTGATGACTCTCCAAATGCTATTGGAACTTGTTCAAACAGACGGATTAGGAACATTGGAGCACTTCCTTCTGTCAATGTTATGTTACAACACAACACAAAACAAATCATTTTTTCAAATTAAGAAATCAATGTGTGAAATTCTCTTAATGGTTTATGTTACCAAAAAAGTAAAAGGAGTGCAAATTTGCTCCTCATTAATAGATTATGTTACCAAAATATTAAAAATACTAATTCTTTTCTGCAAATTTGGTCCTCAGTTCTTTCATCTTAAGTTGCACATTGCAAATTCTTCCTACCGACATCTACGTATTGGGCCTCCAATTGCGCGCAAGGCGCGAGATCCTCACTAGTCCTAAAAACTAGTCCTTCAATTCGGTATTTAACCAATGTTTTTGAGGCTTTCCTTGCGATCATTCCTCTTTTCTGTTATCAGCGGTTACAATGCTAGAAAATTCCCACTTCCTCCCAGAACTCTAGCAAAATCCTCAGGATTGGCGGCAAGGCCCATGAGGCCTTTTGGGCCGGAAAAAGAGGCCCCCAACATGAATAATTGTAAATATTACTTTTGTTTGCAACATACACAAAGTTGCTTTGGTTGTTCACGGTAAGCTGTTTTCAATCTAAGCATTTGGAGCTACTTGCCTAATTTGTGTGGAATCTGCGTCAAAGATGATGCAACACAGCTGCTGAAACCAAAGCTGCTGAAACCAAAGCGCTTACTGGTGTACGATAGGGACTGAAATGCTTATATACACATATATTTCACTTAACTGTTTTGTGGGGTCCTCTTTCTCCGATGATCCCTTCAGGCGGTGATCGGTGACGAGGTTGTTATCCTTGCTCTTGAGTCGTGCCTAGACCTGCACACTCAACGAACCGTTAGCACCGGACTGGACCTTGGAGCCCAGAACGGTACTCTGACGGTCAAGTAAGTGAATGGAGAAGGCTAATAGTAGATCTAGGGTTTAGAGTGGAGAGTATTGCGTACCTTTCTCAGGTGATCAAGTCTACCTTTTATAGGTGAGCCTTGGCTTGGCCTCCAAGCGCAGCTGTGCTCGTCACGTGACTTAACCGCTCGGCTGACGTCATGGTGACGAGCCCGAAAGAATATTCTGTAAGCTGGCGCCTCCAGTAAAAACGTGACACGTGTCGTAACCGCTCGGATGACGTCACTTGTCATGATCACAGTTTGTTACGGGCACAGGCCGCATTAACTGCTCTGCTGACTCAGCATTCAACCTTCTGGAACATTCCTGGCATGATTCTCGTGATAGTGCTGGCTACTATGCCCTATTAGTGAAACTACATTCTGGACCATCTCGAAAGGTGGGCCTTCGGCACACGGCCGGGTAAACACAGCCAACATTCTTCCTCTATGCAGATGAAAAATGACCCTACGACCGAAGGGTCCCGTGAAAGGTATCCCTTCGGTTGCTCATTATAATTATCTGAGCGATTCACAGCGAGGGACAAACCGGAAGGTCAACGATGTTCCGAAGGGTCCCTAAAAGGTTCCTCTTTGGAACATCATGTTGAAGCCTCTTACGACGTACACTAGCTTCCTGAAAAGCACTCGGAGAATCCGGACCCTTACATGTTTTATAATTATAAAATATATAGGCCCCCAAATACCATGGGCCAGTAAATCCCAATTCCACAATTTGAATTGCTTGTCCGGACAACGAAAAGAGTGAGGACTGTCCTCACTTCCGGGACACGGATACACAAAGAGCCTTCACCTCATGAGGGAGTTTCATGAATATTTCTTCAGGAAACTCATCACAAGCGCTTTCAAAGTGTATCTCCAATCTAAAAAAGACTAATGTTCCCAAGTTGAAGTGTCTGACACATATACTTCTTGCATTTAAAAGAGTCTATGTAAAGAGAGCTTAAAAGGCTCACTTCGTGGACAGATAAAAATAGATTATTTGTCTCCCTGCAACACGTGAATGCAAATAACAAAGATCTTCAAACAATTACTTACATTGGCTTACAAATTTGACACCACAAGAAGATGAAATTATATCGCCTATACATTTATTTCATCAGAAGCAAATGCTTTCTGTACAGTATAACAAGCATCTCTGCTGAGCTTGGATGAAACATATAAGCCCCGAAGGAGACATTGGTGATATGACACAAGAGTAATAGTTCCCTCAAATTGCCTTTTTCTGTTTATACCTTTTGGCAGAGAAGGCGTACACCACCATGTTCAAGCAGCTGAGTCCGACTAAAAGCCAGAAGAAATAATCGAGATGACCCCCATTCAGATTATCAGGTATCCATCCGGCACTGCCCCCCTTTGTTGTTATAGATGTCACCAAAGTCAGAATAAAAGAGCTCAAGTAACTTCCCAAAGAAGTTGTCAGAAGCGACAAAGCGCTGCACAAGCTACGCATGGTATCCGGTGACTGGTCATAAAAGAACTCCACCTGCCCAATGGCAGTAAACACCTCTGCAGCCCCAAACAAGAAATACTGGGGAATTTGCCATAAAATACTAAGCGGGACCGGTACATTTTCATCAACCAAACCAAGGGATTCTGCTATTGCCAGTCTCCTCATCTCCAACAAAGCAGCAGCGGAAATGGACAATATTGAAATGAAGAGACCGATTCCCATCCGCTGTAACTCTGAGAATCCTCTCTCATTGCCAGTGAATTTCCTCACTATCGGTACGAGGACCCTGTCGTAGAGCGGGACCCAAAAAATAACGCTGATGACATCAAATGTGGATAGTGAAGCTGCTGGAATGGAGAAGGAACCGATGGTCCTGTCCATCACAGTCCCTTGTTCAACAAACATGGTGCCCATTTGTGCATAAACAGCAGCAAAGATGATTCCTGTTGCCCAGATTGGAAACATGCGGATTAATATTTTAAGTTCTTCTACTTGGGTTACGGAGCAAAGCCTCCATGGGTTAGAGAACTCCATGTTTTTTCCATCGGCGTTTGAGATTACTGCAGCTTTGTCGAGGCACCTGAAGAAGGGAAAAGAGATGATCAAAAGAATTCCAATGACGTGCTAATTACAAGGGAATTCTTATACTTCATATCTAGATGTAAGTTAAATTTCCCAGATAAAGCATAACCCACAAAAAGGTGCTTCCTCTTGTTCACTTCACTGAATCAGGTTTTCATACTAAATAAACACTGCATCTTCTCAGGGAACTTCACAAACATTCTGTTCAGTCTTTCCTTTTAAATATGTACATTAGATAAACAACAAGATAAAGCAAGAATTTTTCCCAAAAAATTTGTATTGTACTAGAGGAGTCCAAAAAGACAACAAAAAACGAAAAGAAAAGAGAAAGGACAATTTTCCAATTTTAGTCTATCTTATTGGTAGACTGGGAAGAGAAATGTTTCGGAAAGATAACTGCCAAGTCAAAGAACAGATTTTCAAGACATTTTAGGGATAAAATAGGATATCTATAAACAACGAATTAAAACAAAGCTTCCTATTATGACTTCCTACACCAAATGGGATAAACCCTCACATTGAAGTAATCCAATAAACCTATTACATAGTGTCAACATAGAGAATCATATAATGCCATTACTGATTGTATAGGTACAGTTAGGTGGTGACCTCATTTACACAACTTTCCCAATTGTTCAATTGCAAACGAATGTAGGTTGAAATTACTTGATAAATAAGTGAATGTGCTTTAAGGTAAGCAGAAGACAACTGACAATAGGTTGAAGTAGTTCAGAATCGATAGAAGTGGAGGATAAGAAGGAAAAAATTACGTCAGTTCATCAGTATGGTCCAGTTTCCTGCTTCCTTCAATAGCTGAGGTTTTATCTTGCTCCTCATACAGAAGACTACTGTCAGTAGGGACCTCCAAATTCCACTTTCGGAATGATGCAACCAAAACTTGGCACATTCTTGTAAGAGGGCTTCCCTCTGGATTCTGAAATCTGTAAAGAGAAGTGCCTGAAAAGAAACTAGCAATAGCAATGCCCATAAACAATGCAGGGATACCAAAACCTAGGCCCCACCCAGCGTTTTCTTGAATCCAAACCAGTAAACTGCTTGATACGAGAGCGCCTAAATTGATTGAAAAATAAAACCAATTGAAGAAGGATCCCTTCTTTACCCTCTCTTTAGGATCGGTATCGTCAAATTGATCAGCTCCGAAGGAAGAAACACACGGTTTGATCCCACCAGTTCCTAGTGCAATCAGATACAGTCCAAAGAAGAATACCATGTACTGAGAAGGAGTCGCAGCAGGGCATATGGAATCAACACATGGTGCAGGCTTAAGGGCAGGAACTGTAGCAGAGATAGTCAATGTGCACATTCCCTGCACGAAAACTAACAAAGTTCAAAACATGCAGATCAATCCATTCCTGTAAACTCTGGGCCTTGGGGGAGACAAAGCGCATAAGACTAGTGGAAATATCTACCAAATATCAGGCCAACATACCTACCCATGGTATGTTTGAACTTTACTTGCAGTAAAAAAGACATACCACAACCAAAATTGAAGGTTGTCAGAAAAAACACAAGACCGGAAACAAAACAAAAGCTTCTCAATTTTTAAACGAGCAACTACAGCCCACCAAACAATAATTGTTGGATATAAAAAACCAGAACTTCGTCCCATAATACCCTCATTAACACCCAACAACTGATAAAGTCACACACCTCTGGAATGCATCCTTGCCCTGCAGTAGCAAAACATGGTTACAGCAGAAATCTACCTAGGTAACAGTAACTGGAAGCTAAAATTCATTCAGACAACAAACAAGGTTTTAATTGGGAAACAATTAGATGATGCACTGCATATCCAACACCTACCAAATTAAAATTGAAAAAGATGAGGTTATTCATATCTATTATTCCACTAGATGACAAAGTTTTGGAGCACAGCAACAAATATTAGTGAATACTTACGAGAAAGTAAATTGTGGAGAAGGCAGCAATTGTCCAATATCTTCCCCAATAAGCATCTGCAATGACTGCTCCAATAAGGGGTGTGAGGTAGCAAGTGCCTGCCCAAGTGGAAACATTTCTTGCAGCAGAGACATTTCCTTCGTGTAATGTTTTAGTGAGATAGCTGACAAGATTTGTAGCAATCCCGTAGAAAGCTAGGCGTTCACAACATTCATTGCCTGTTTTTATTTCAATGTATTAGGAAAAAAGTATGGAATATAAAAAGCATCAAGAAATCTAAAAAAAGGGCAGACTAGTGGCTACCAAGAATGAAGGGGCATGCTCTCCAATTTCCAGTCTTGCTTTTCAATACAGGTTGCCCGTTAATGTCAACAGAGCCATCTCCTGTGTACAGTCCATTGCTTTTGTTCTGAAAACACAAATAGAAGGTAGGAAGCATGAACCTTTTGAAAAACAAGCATTAGAGAGAAAAGCTTACCAAAAAAAAAAAAAAACAAGACTAAAATACAGTGTTGCACGCTCACATTCTTCTAACGTCCAAGTTTCTTAAGTGCCTCCAAACTATTCCTAATTTTCCAACAACCCAATCTATAACAAGTGAGCATAGACAACAACCAGGGACGAATATGTAATTTGGCATGCCAAATACATGGAAGGCAGAGAAACATCATGCAGAGCACCAAGAATGAACAAGTTCCAATCAGGCACTAGCCGATGGGAAACATTTTTATTGTTACTTAATGTACAACTAATTGATCATAATATGAATCTAGTACAACCTGAAGGATCACTCTCACAAATCCATGGATCCTATGTCCCTACTCCCGCATCTGTCACTCAAGTAACTCAACAACCCTAGCCCATAACAACCCTAGCCCATACTTCTGTTGGGAACATATATGAAAGCTTGAGTCTCACATCAGATAAATAGAAAAATAGTTAGACCTTAATATACAAATGGGTGACTCACCACTTACAAGGCTTAGCTTTTTAAGTGGATATGGATCATTCAATGTATAATGGATCATTCAATGTATATTGGATCCAGGTGATGTGGTGTGGACTCCATAGATACTCCCCAACGAATTGGGCCTATGCGCACATGGGAAAAACCTCAGGTGGATCAGACTCTCAAAAGTGGTATCAGAGCCGATGGCTGACGAGCTATGGTTGAACACTCTACTGGAAGCATCGGTGGTCGTGGGCTTGCACGAAGACTCTAGGAGGAGCAAGAAAATCTTGGTGCATGCGCCGACAGGTGGCTAGCTGCACGGTGGTTCTTTTGGAGTATGGTGGTTCTCAATGGAGTGAGTGCAATAAATAAGTTTGTTTTCGAAAATGTTGGAGAATGACAATAGATCAAGAATGAAGGGGAATCAAATAGATCAAACTGAGGGGGAGCCAGGCCCAATGCATGGTTCACACGTGAGGGAGAGATTGTTGAGAACATATGCGAAAGATTATAAAAAGGTTGCCACCTTAATATACAATTAGGTGACTCGCCACTTACAAGGGTTAGCCTTTTAATTAGATATGGGTCATTCAATATATATTGGGTCCAGTCCAGGTGATACGAGGTGATACGGCATGGACTCCGTTGATACTCCCCAACAGTTTAGGCCTATGTGCACATGAGAAGAACCTCAGACGGACCAGACTCCCAAAACTGCAGCAATTTCCTTTGTCGCTGCTCATCGAAGGAGAAGACCTTTTCAACCTATGGAAGGCTGGAACACATCATGGAGCTAAATATCGAATTTGTAAACTCAACGAACTTTCCTTTTCCCAATAGCACAAAGAGGGGCCTCATTAAAAGGTTCTAATAACAGATAACTTCCCAGTAAAAAAGCCGTCACATACCCAAAAAAAATGTAACAAACATAACGAATTTGAGACAGTCTCCAGTTGACATTAAATGGAAGATAAACTTCCATATTAAAAATACAAATTACTTTGAAAATTAGGGACACTTCGTAACTAGACAGAAACCTAGGGTCTTAAGACTCTTTTACCAGAAAAATAAGATGGAGGTTTTCAATCAAAATGAGGCTGAGTTAGAGAAACGATATGATTAGCTTACTACTTCCTCGTTTGTTATAAACCCACCCCACAAGCAAAGCATATCCAGTAAATGACATCAAGGATACACAAAGAATCGTATATCAAAACCAAATTAGGGAAACAAAACTAATCCTAAAAGCTAATCCTGCCCATCAAATTGGGGAAAATAACTAATCTAAAATCAGCTTAGAAAGATTCAAAATTATCAAACTGACCGCTCTAGAGCATCATTCATGAATTGGGTATCTAGTGGGGCAAATAAGTGATACGAAATCACATCACAAACAGAACTACACGGTACCTAGTAATCAAATCCAAATAAATGGGAAGCTAATTGCAAATTAACCCCTGAATCGTCCTCAATTATTTGCAAATCCAAATTCAAGATCAGTAGAAAATTGCCAGTCGGTTGAATTCATAAATGAGAAAAAGAATACTACAGTAGATAGAAAGCAACCTGTGGAAGTGGAAGACCATCTTCCAACAGCAATCTCTCCTCTAATCTGTCGTCCTCCTTTTTACCCATTCCCCAGAGTCGAGAATCTCTGTGTCTCTCTACGACCAAAATGGATATAAGCGCAATGGAAGTTATAAATATGAAGGAAACTGTGGAGAAAGTGAGATGCTCTCCAGCACGTTATGTATTTTGGGTATGGGTGAAGATTTCACACCTAACAGTCTGTTTGGAATGGAAGTTATAAATATGAAGGAAACTGTGGAGAAAATGTATTGTGGGAATAGTTTTCTCTCTTTGGAGGGTAAAATTTGAAATCTTCTAGTACATCGGTAAACATATGGGTACAGACGGGAATGTACAGAAAATGTATCGATCGTGTTCGGGAATCCACTTTTGAATCCCACGCGAGTGATCTGAACCGTTCATTTTTCTTAAAACATTTTTACGAGGGGCCCCGCAAAATTTCAGCTCAATCGGACGGTTAGAAGTGCTCGAAAAAATGTAGAAGGGAAGTACACCTTGTTTGGTTTGGGTCTCGAGACCCATCTTGCATGGTTCCCGATAAAAATTTCTTTTTTCTCTCTCTCTCTAGTCATTAACCCCCAAAAACCTCCCTCAAAACCCAAATTGAGTAATGTCGTTTGAAGAAATTTACAACCTAATTGGCTAAGTTTTCCATTTGATAAAATGGACATTTGTTAAAATCAAGTGGGTGATTTTATCAAATGAAGTGGGGAGGTGTTTTTATCTCAATGAATGAATCTGGACACTCCAGATTCATTGGAGATAAAATCACCTCCCCACTTCATTTGATAAAATCACCCACTTGATTTTAGCAAATGTTCATTTTATCAAATGGAAAGGAAAACTTAGGGTGAGTTTTCGAATGGATTTTATCTTAGATTTTATCAAGATTTGATAAAATCAAGCCTTGATTTTATCCATTCGGAAACTAAGTTGATAAAATCTTAGATTTTTGAATGCAAAAATCTAAGATTTTATCAACTCAGTTTCCGAATGGATAAAATCAAAGGCTTAATTTTATCAGATTTTGATAAATTCATTCGGAAACTCACCCTAAGTCAGGGGTGAAACTAAAATCGGTCAAACTGATAAAGTAGAGAGAAAAAAAAAAAAAAAAGGATCGAAAAATTGGTTTGGTTTGATTTGTTCCAAGTATTTGTCCGGTTTGATTTTTAATTTTTCAAAAAAAGAAGAAAAATAACACCGACTGGTGTACATGCTTATGATCGATTGTGAATTTTTTTCCAATAATAAGAAGAAAAAAAATCTAGTGAACCAGGCTTATTTAACATTTCTTATCCAAACCAATAAAACAGAAAAAAAACTAGTCGAACCAAATAACACTGACAACCAAACAGAATATCAAATGGTTTGGTTTCGATTTTTATGTAGATAGAAACCAAAATGTTCGGAGCAGTTTAGAAAAACACCCGAACTAAATTGAACCGGACCAATTACTAATAGAAATTAGAAACCAAAATGTTCGGAGCAGTTTAGAAAAACACCCAAAATAAATTGAACCAGACCAATTACACCCGTAGTTGTGACGAAAATCCTTTCGATAATTGAGTAGTATACGTTAGCTCAGCTTCAAACTCACAATCAAAATCAAAACTCACCTCTGAAAGAAAAGTACGAGGCATGCTAGTTTGCTTTTAAGACCAACCCAACCTAACCTAACCATCAATTGACTTCAGCGCTTACATCACTTATTTTACTGCTTTTATGCCTCGCCCATCTCCACGGACGAAAATGATTCGCGTACACCAGGATGCGTACCCTACTTGCACACCAGCACACTCCGACTGTCCAAAAGCTTTTTTCGACGTTTCGGATTTAAAATGAATTCTTACCGGTAAGAATTAACTCTTACCAGTAAGAATTTATTTCAAATCCAGACCATTGATTCTTGAAATGGACGATCGGGATGTGCTGGTGTGCATTTGGGGTGCGCGTATGTGGTGTGCGCGTAGCAGCGTTCCTCCACGGGTACACCATTTAGGCCCGTTTGAATACTACTCTCTCTTTCTTAAATTTCTTGTCTATTTACGGGCTTGAGATCCTCTGTCCCCCTTCCCCCTTCGTTGTTCCTCTTTTCTGTCCCACTCCTTACTAGCCAGCCACGTGTATGATTTGGAAGAAACACCCTTCCTCACCCACACACAATCCCTCCCTCCATCTCTATCTATCCCCGTCCAAAACCCCAACCACACACCCAAATCCCAACCCATTAGCGCCCCGTTTGGATGTCAAAGATGGTTTTGGGTGGATTTGTAATGAGAGTGGATTTGAAGGTGAATTAGTAATAAGGGTGGACCCACTTCCTAAGAAGGGTGAATTTTTATATGAGGTGTTTGGATGGTATTTTGAGAATGAAAATTTGGAGGGTGGATTTGATAGGATAATTGGACAAATGACTGAATTGCCCTCGGTTTATTAATTAAATAAAAATAGATTAATTTCATTATAATTCGAGTAAATGCATAATAATTGGAATAAGTACATAATAAATACATAAATTTATTTAAACTATATTATATACTAAAAATGATATTTCCGAAATAGAATTTAGAAAATATATTTACAATTTTTGTTTTATAGTATATTTCATACATTATAGCATATTTCCTACAAAATGTAAAATAAATGGAATAAAAAAACAAAATTTCCCTACTTTATTATAATATGTAATATTTCTTACCTTTCATTTTGTGGAATTTTTTTTTAAAAAAAGCCGTTGCAATAAATAATAGCCATTGGATAGCCTTTGGGAACAAATAATTGCATGGGACATGATACACTAGATAATTTTTTCCCTTCCTTCGAGATATTTCTCACTGGAAGATTGTCTTCTCCATTTCATTTTAACACAGAGATGCAACAGAGTGAACCCAGATCCAACCCCCACTGCAATGAGTGAACCCAGTCCGACGACGGGATTTCGACCGATGACGGGGTCCGACGTCGGCAACCCAGATCCAACCCCCACTGCGTCCCAAAATCACGACACGACATACCGTAAACGGGCCGGCACGGCACGATTAAAAAAATCACGGCACGACATACCGTAAACGGGCCGGCACAGCACGACATGACACGATAAAAAGAGCACGACACGACACGGCGTGGCACGATTAATTAATTGAGCACGGCACGACACGTCACAAGTAAAAAAAGGCACGACCCGACACGGCACGGTAAAGTAAATTGGCACGGCACGATACGAGCACAGTATGTCACGACACGGCGTGGCACGAAGAAGTAAACGGGCACGACACGGTAGGAAGCACGGTTGGCACAGAAGTTGAGTGACACAGCACGGCACGACACGACACGCACGTTTGACACCTCACCTCTACTCCGGTTCATCTCTCTCTCTCTCTCTCTCTCTGTGATTTTGCTGGGAAGAAAGAAACATAAATGCCCAGATTTGGAGGGGTATTTCGGTACCAAAAACTCACAAATCCCCCCTGATTTGCTAACAACAAGGGGGAGGCTGTTGTTATACAATCCGGGTGCTCCCGGATTTCTACTCCCAACAGTAAAAATTTTCTTCCAAATTCGGGAGCAATTTTGGAGTCCCAAATGGGGGATTAGGGTGGGCCTGACATTACATATCCGGGTGGAAGCCAAATCCGGGTGGCTACTCCCTCATCCAAACAAGGCGTAAATGTTCTTCTGTGCCTCCCCTTACTCGTTTCCACCCTCCCGTACCATCCACCGCCACCCCCGCCCGTCGGATTCCAATTGAAGCAATCATCGATGCAATGGAAATACCAAGAAACAGGGGATGTAATTATTTCTCTTTTACAAGAAAATAGTATTCCTAAATATGAAGGCAGGTTAGGAATTACAGTCATAGAATTATCAAAAATTGTTCCCAAAACTCAAATCTGAAACAAACTCTTCTACATCTAATATCTTCTATTACAACAGCTTCGCCGTGCTGCTTAAAAAAAAAAAAAAAGCTTTGTGGTGCTCAAAATGTGACACAACTTCGATGGGTGATGAAGCATCGAAGTGGACAGGGGATGTTGGATATGGAGATGGGTTCTAGGGGGCAGTGGAGGTCGGAAGACTGCGCAATTTCGGGGAGGGTGAAATGGATGGGTTCAACTGATGAGAGAGAAGGGGTGTGATGTAGTAGAATCCTTTGCAGGGATGACAATCATACCTGCCCCACCTCGAACCCTCCCCTAACGCGAATGGTTTTTTTTTTTCAATTTTTTGGGTAAAGGGTAGGGTTAGGTGGGAAAAAAAGGAAAATCCGACCGGGTTAGGGTAGGGTTAGGGGTAGTAATACCCCACCCCGATACCCACCCCAATATATATGTAATGTTTGAAATAACATTATACCCTTTATATTTTCATTTAATTTTGAAAGACCACAATATATAAAAATAAAATCTTTTGTTTTAGATTTAGGAAAATGTCGAGATCATATTTCTTCCCTTTTTTTGTTGTTGGCAATATCTTGTGATTATTAGAGTAAGCATGTGCTTATGAATGATGGTTGCCCAAGATCAAATATATAAGACAATTGAGAGAGAGAGAGAGAGAGAGAGAGAGAGAGAGAGAGAGAGAGAGAGAGAGAGAGAGAGAGAGAGAGAGAGAGGGCGGGTAAACCCGTTCCCCGATAGGTAGGGTATGGGGGTAGATTTCCATTACCCGATCGGGTTAGGAGCGGGGCAGGGGGAGGTTGCCACATTTAGGGTAGGGGTAGATCAAAACCCGCTTCATTGCCATCCCTAATCCTCTGTGCGTGAGGAAGGATTATTTTTTACATTGTACATGTGGTGACTTTTGGAGAGTGGGATAGGGAAGAGGGACAGAGAGTGGGGGACAGACGATCTCAAGCCCTATTTATGTGCATACGTATCATTTTCCAATGACTTATATCTTTTAATATAATTAAATAAAACTCATCGAGAATTATCAAATGAGACCATATTGAATATATATATATATGGAACCTGGGGGGGGTGCTGTGCATACCAATGCACAAGAGACCGTCTTTATCTTTACCACACGCGCCCCCGGCAGCATTTTTGACGATCGGAGACGTTCACCGCGTAGACCTCGTCGAATACTACAAGCCTGCCAAAGATCAACTCGATCGGATATCTTTAAGTGTCTCATCGGCACACAAATAACATGAAAAAGTGGTTTTGATCTAGTGTTTGTGTCCATTTGTGTTCCATTAGTTTTCAAAGTATTTGTGTTCAGATGACGTACTTAAAGATATCCGATCGAAATGATTTTTTTTACACTTGTAGTATTCGACGAGGTCTACGTGGTGAATGTCTCCGATCATCAAAAAAATGCCGGCGCGCCCCCGCCATGGGGCTATTTTACCTGCAACGGGTGTCTTGTGCATCCCATGCACAAAGACCCCCTAAGTCCTATATATATATAGGGTTAGCTTCTAATCCGGACCTCCCGTTTCCGGACCTCCATGATCCAAACATTTTTTGACGATCCGATCCGTCCAATGTGTTCAGAAGGTGTTTTCAAGGGTCCACGTGGGAAATCTTTAAAAAAAAAAATACCGGGAAGGGCTTGATCCAAGCAGTTTTCGCAAAAAATATATATTTACAGTTTTTGCGAAAACTGCTTGGATCAAACCTTTCCCGGTATTCTTTTTTGAAGATTTTTTGCGTGGACCCTTGAAAACACATTCTGAACACATTGGACGGCTCGGATTTTCCAAAAATAATTTGCAACACAAAAAAAATCATTTTTTTCTTATTTTCGGAGGTGTGGACTAGAAGTTTTACCTATAAATAATTTTTTGAGATGTCGTGAATAGTGAAAGTGGACAAGAAATATGGGATGGAGGGATTGTTATTTTTTGGAAGGGGGGATTCTGTAGGTTCCTTTAAAGGACTGTACTGTGCAACGCCTAATCTCAGCCGTCCAAAAGTGTTTTTAATGGTTTAGATCTGTAGACGCTTTATTACTGGTAATAATGAATTATTAACGGTAATAAAGCATCTATGAATCCAAACTATTAATTGTCAAGATGGACGGCTGTGATGGGCACTGGAATGTACGCTGAGTTCTTGTTGCTACAGGGACCCACTCTCATTATTTTTGCATTTTGAATTGTAAATTGTACATTTCTTGATTATAGTCATAGTAGATTATTGTTTTATATGAGTGTTTGGGAATGTGTGCATAATAGATCTTGTAACAGAGTAGTGTTTGTAAGTAATCATCAAAATAGATTATGATGGGTTTTTTTTTTTATCCGTACTGCAAAATAAGAATGCAAAAGTACCTGTATGGTTGATTATCAAATTGTGCCTCTAATGCGTGATTTAGAGAAATGGATTATGTCAAAATACATTGTACAATTAAGCTCTCAAACAGTCAGAATCCATTAATGCCAAATTCAGAATTAAATAACAGATTGACAACGAATTATGTGGGATCTACATTATAAGCTCCATAGGCTGAGCTATTTTGTGATTGGCAATTTCATGATAAAACGCACATTTATTTGTATACATTTCATCGAGTTGTACTTTCTTTTTATTATTTTGTTAAGAGTGTCTCTAGGATTGTGGAATAGAGTGCAATTGAGAGTTAGAAGTCAGTTAAGATGTTCGGCATTCAAAGACATCTTCTACAAATTTTCAGAATGTAGCTTGTGCCACAGTAAGGTCTAACATCAGCTACTATTAGGCCTAGCATCAGCCATCGCCACTAGAATGAAAAGGGCTCAAAAGCAGCTCGGGCCACTTCTGTGTGTACAACAACGATTATAAATACTACAGTTAGGTAAGAACATTGTACAGAGTGAAATACACCCGTCCTAACCTACTTTAAGAGCTTAAAAAAAATTGTGAAGGTTCTTTTTTTGTATTTTGGAGAAAATACAAGATTCATCATTCAAGACATCTCTAAAAGGCTAATACAATATTATTCAATCCACAAGGTTGAGTTGCTTCTAGTGGATTTCGGGATGAGTAACCGAACAGCTTGAGGATTCAAGGCAGCAGTGGTCAAGCACTAGGTGTGATGAATGAGATTCTGGAATCACTCTTGAGTAAACTGTGAAGATTCTCAATTACGTACTAGGGTCATTTTTTGTAACCACACAATGATCTCTATAGTGTTTTGATTCATTCCCGTGGTTTTTACCTATTTAGGGGGTTTCCACGTATATCTTGGTTTTCTTCGATTGTTTGCTTTTCGCTTGTTTCTATTGATTGGTAGGTTTTCTTGTAAGAGTTTATCCATAGCAAATCTTTTATAAACCTAGGTGATTTAAGGTTTTTCAAGTAGTATCGGAGTCAGGAGGTCATGAATTCGAATCGCAGGAACGTCATTGTGATGAAGGGATGCCATCATGGATTTGGTTAGACAATGCCACCTCATTTGACCGCTCTAAAGATAGATTTGCATGTGCGAGGTCGAATGCCATAAAAGACTTAATTGAAACCTTCCTAACAACAATTTGTTTTAAGAGAGATGGTGGAAAGCGGTTTGACATACAAAAATGATTTGAGTCATACAGTTCGTTAAAAAATATTCTTTTAGGGTCCTTATAAAAAAATTAGCTCAATTAAATATTGGTAAGAGTTTAATTAATTCATTCAATAGTCTTTTCAAATTCAAGACCCACAAAACGAATGAATTGAGCGAGCTTTAGCGATATTCGATCGAGTTTCTTTTCTCCAAGGATCCTAAAAAAATATTTTAAACAAATTGAATGACTTGAATAATTTGTGTGTAGAAATTGATGTGGCTTTCACACAGCCCGAAATACATTTGTGCAACCAAAATGGGGCGGGGTTGTATGCTTAATTATTGACAAAATTTTTAAAAAACACTTGAATTTTCGCTTCGATGTCCCATAAACAAGTGACGAAATTCTAAGTTGGCTTATTTTCGCTGAGATGGCAATATTTAAACTGTATCACACACACATCCCTCTCTCCTCCCTTCCCCAGGCCACCACAAACCCTAGAATCAAGAAATGCTGCTTGCCTCCTCCTCCGAATCTCCCAATAGGGTTCTATAACCAAAGTTGAAAATTTTGATGGCTTGTTCGTTTAGTAGTTTTATTTTAGTTTAATTTTAAAAAAATGTCTAATGAGTGGAGAGATAGAGAGAAAAATGAGTATAATGATTACAAAATAAAACTAAAACTAAACTAAAACTATGAGAGGAAATTGTTGGCCAATAAATTTTATCAAGATTCCATTAGTGAAGAGATTGGAAAATCTTAGATTTTTGCCAATGAATAAAATGGTTATTTTATCAAATCTACTTGAGAACGACCCCGGGAAATGGCGGAGAATGTCGCTAGCTGGTCGGAGAAACGGTCGGAGAAATTCTACAAGCAAGTCAATTCGCCAGAGAAATAGTGTCAGTAGTAGATTTCAAAACAAAGTTACCACCTCCCTCCTCATCCGACCCAAAAACACTTAGAGGAAAATTGATTCGGAAAATTTTATGGAAAACAGAGTATCGCAGAGGAATCGGCCTTTGGCTAGAAAGACTGTTCTTTTCCCCAACCCGTTGTTCCATTCATCACCCAATTTGAAAACCCACAAGGCAAAGTTTCCGATTATCGCTCAGAATGGACAGACGACTCCGCACAAGTTCTTGATCAAGACGAAGTCACCGCCGAGAATCAAGAAGAGCCCAATTCTTTCTGTCTCTCCAACAAGACCCACGTGCTGCAGGAAATCGCCGAAAGAGTCGACGACTGCGAAATTGAGAAGGTCGTTTTCCAAATGTTCGTAGTACTATGATTGGGGAAATTGAGAATAGAGCTGCTTGCTGTAAGTGCTTGTTACTTGTTTGTTCGTTCAATAAAGCTAACTGTCATGCTATTGTTCAAATGATGGGGATCCAAGATGTATTTATCAGATTATTGCTTTAGTGATAGGGTATATGGCGAAGGAAAAGTGGTGATTCGAGTTTTACAAGTTCTAATGTTGCTCTTCCTTTTCTCACAACCTCTAGAATATCAGTGGGGATACTAGAGCGGAGGAGGAGGAGGAGGAGGCAAGGAGCATTTCTTGATAGCCTGGTGAAGGGGGAGAGAGAGAGAGAGGTGAGTGCTACAGTGTAAATGTTTGGTCATATGCCTTTTTTTTTTTAAGAAATGCACCGTCAGCATGTATTTTGCCATCCCAGTGTAAAAATTGCCATCTCAGCCAAGAACAAGCCAGTGCCCAATTTAATAACGGGCGCAGAAAATAGGTGTCTAATTGAAATAAGTCAAATGATAGGTGTTTATGGGATATTGGGTGAAAGTTCAAGTGTTTTTTTTGAAATTTTCCCTTAATAGTGGTACTGTGGCACTGCCTCGTGGTGCCTCAATACCCTCTCAACCACTCCTACAAAAATGTGTGGTAGTGAGATGCTGGGGCACCACGTGGCGGTACCCAAGACCACTGAATAATTACTCGGGTTGTACCAATAGTTTTTATGCTTTGTTTTCATTTGCGGTAATAAAGTGATGATACATTTGCGTTTCATTTCGTTATGAGAATTTCTGTCATACAGAGCCAAGGATAATTGAATTTTAAACCGATTCCTGCAGGTATAAGGGCAAGCTTTATTTCTGCCGATGTCATGATTTTCTTACGGTCTGACTTTCGGAGGGTCTTACAATTACCCCTTTTTGTAAGGCAGGGGGCAATTGTATTGAAGGAGCAGGAAAGATGACTGCAATATTTCAGAGGCATGCAGTTCACACTAATTTTTTGTGATGGAAAATGTGGTTTCGTTTTTTGGTTAACCTTAAAATATCATTACTTTTGAAATTGCAAAAAGTAAGATATTTAAAGTATGAGCACAGATTGTCCATAATCCTCCGAATTTGTAAAGTTCTTGCTTTTCCAAGGTGCCTAGGGTTGCTTTGCATAAGGATTAAGACTCTGTTCTAATCTTTACTCACAAATCAAGCAAGACTAAGGCTCCAAGTCAAGTACAACAAATACCTTACTCAAAGATACCATGTATATTACCTAGCCTCTTTGTAATTGCCAAAGTTTCATTCCAGGAATTGTATAGAGAGCGAGAGAGAATGGTTCTCTCAGTTGTGCAGACGCCTGAAGAAATATCATCAAGCTTTATCAGCTCGGTCTTTGCATCAAGATATGTTCAGGATCCCCTGCCAAGGTTGCGCTCTCACCACATACTAAATATGAAACAATTGCACTCGTTTCCTGTTGTCGAGCAGCTCTAGTTTTTCTTCTTTTCCTAATTATAAGGTGGTAAATTGTTTTTCAGGTATAGGATGCCAGAGAATTCGATTCCAAAGGAAGTGGCTTACCAAATAATCCATGATGAGCTGCAATTAGATGGTAATCCAAGGCTTAACTTGGCTTCCTTTGTCACCACATGGATGGAACCAGAATGCGATAAGTTGATAATTGAATCCATGAACAAAAATTATGTAGACATGGATGAGTACCCCATCACCACGGAGCTTCAGGTAAATAGTCTGTTTTCCCCACCAACTAATACTTTAGACAAACTCTAAAAGACAAATAGGCAACCCAATGCACGAGGTTCCCACCAAAAGCAGTCCTGGGAGGATACACAATGGTACCCTAATTCTGGAGAGGCTGCTTTTGTAACAAACTGGGTGCCCCTTGGCACTAGAGGCTATCCTTTACTGGCCAACTGAGATCTTGAGCTTTTAATCAAGTACGAGATGGCATATTGCCTAATACATATTGGGTTTTTAGCCTTTCAAAATAAAATTACAAATACACCTCACTATGTCAGTGGGACGGAAACTTGTGTATAGACAGTTAAGGGATATGTTTCTATTCATGGATAATTCAGAACTCGTTTCAACTGCTGATAAGAATCATGATTGTGTCATCCAAATCCCGATATGTACGGTTTGATACTCTAGGTACCATCTTACCTACTGAGGCAACTATTTAGAAATATTCCTGTGGCATTGTCATTTTCGAAAGCATTTTCTTGTATGCTCCCTTTTCATCGTTGCCATCCTCAAGTTCAGTCTGCCATCAGTCATATGATTGATATAACTTCAACGCAATCCAAATACTAGTCACGGCTTACATTATGACAGAGAATGGTTATCGGTGTTCTAAGAATCTAAATTGTACTGCCTCCATCCCATTTATTTGTCCAAGTTCTCTATTATGAACATCTTAGAAAATCTTGTATAGTTTCTAACTTGGGTTTTTGAGAAGAATTTATCTGTCAAAAGGATTAAGATTTTTTGATCAGTGAACTGTCTTACTGGCCACAATGGTAGTAATCATGAATCGTTTTGCAAAAATACTTATTGTTGATAAGATTAAAGGGCATGACTGCCTCAAAAGGACAAAACAGATGGAGACGGTGGGGCTATTAACTATTAAACCTTTGTTGACATCTTGTTTCTAAACTCTGTATATACATAAATTTTGTGGTTAATCCACTTTGTATGGAACATAAATAGTTATTGATTAAGTATAGTTCTCATCTTCTATTTTGATTGGTTTTTTTCCAGAACCGGTGCGTAAATATGATTGCAGATCTTTTCAATGCTTCTTTAACGGAGACGAAACATGCCATTGGAGTAGGGACGGTAGGATCCTCGGAGGCAATAATGCTAGCAGGATTGGCTTTCAAGAAGAAATGGCAGAACAAGAGAAAGGCAGAGGGCAAACCTTTTGACAAGCCTAATATTGTCACCGGTGCCAATGTACAGGTATGTTACTTCGTTTTTACTCTTTGTATGAAAGTAGATTGTCAAGCAGAGTTTAGTAATGCTATAAACTCAGTAAAATTGTAGATAACGTGTATAGAGTGCAATATCACGGCACTTAATGTTGTGCTGCCGACAAAACATTGTGAATTCTGTAGCAAAAATGTTAAAAGTCATGTAATCTTACAGGATTAAGACACTACATATAAGTGTGTTGAATCAAGGGCATCTAATAAGATTCATTATTATGGATGTTTTATTATTCCCCACTTACAAAAGTAAAGATGGTTTTCTGGAAAATTTCTCAGGTCTGTGTACCTTTTCCATTGAATTCTGTACTCCAGCGGACCCAGAAAAATCTAAGAGAGAAAAGTGTCCAGAACACAATTTGATAGATGTGAAGAGTCCTTTGGTTATGATCAACGTGCCACGAATTTAACTTGTGTTTGTAGGTTTGCTGGGAGAAATTTGCAAGGTACTTTGATGTGGAATTGAAGGAGGTAAAATTGAGGGAAGGCTACTATGTGATGGACCCTAAGAAAGCAGTGGAGATGGTGGATGAGAACACCATATGTGTCGCTGCAATTCTGGGTTCAACACTGACCGGAGAATTTGAAGATGTCAAGCTCTTAAATGATCTCCTAGCTGAGAAGAACAAGAAAACTGGGTAAGAAACTGTTTGTTTAGCTTCTAAATAGACTGAGTCTATAATCCTTGGCGATCAAGATCAGCGATGGAACCATCAAGTGAATAAGGGGGCCATATCCCTTTTCCCATTTGAAGTCATTACATATGCATAATGTTGTCAGGAATAAATTTTTGGAACTATATGCAGTGTGAATAGTCTCTTCCCAATTCTAGTTTAGTTAGTTATAGTCCGATAATCTCCTTTCTTACTGATTCTATCCATTGCCACATATTTAGTTAGAATTTACACATTTCCATTCACCTCAAATATGCCTGAAAAGATTGTAAAAAGTACCACTGCGAATTGAAAAGGGGAACGGAAACTGTGTAAAAGTTGTATTCAGGGTATGGAATGATACATAAATGTCTTGGCTCAGTAATGAAATGGGATTGGTCATGAAATTACTGATCCAACTAACAAATTTCTGTCCATGTTTTTGGTCCCCCTGAAGGCCAAATCCTGATTTCGTCCATGACCAAGAGGGTACCAAAACTATTATCCATCTCATTGCGAATTATGGCTCTTGGGTATGATAACCTAAGAGTTATCTGTGTGTGTGTGTTCAGGTGGGACACATCGATCCATGTAGATGCAGCAAGTGGAGGGTTTGTCGCACCATTTCTATACCCAGAACTGGAATGGGATTTTCGGCTGCCATTGGTGAAGAGCATCAACGTCAGTGGCCACAAGTACGGTCTTGTTTATGCTGGAATTGGGTGGGTTATTTGGAGGAGCAAAGAGGACTTACCGGAAGAACTGATCTTCCACATAAACTACCTTGGTGCTGATCAACCTACATTCACCCTCAACTTCTCCAAAGGTATGCATATTTGAATCAGAAAAAACAAGTTTGTGGTCTCGCAATGCATAGCAATTCTTGAGCAGGCTTCCCATGGCTAACTAGCTAGCTAGTAAATGCTTGTTCTAATTCTTGTGCCTGATATTACATCAAGTAATTTTACCAATGATCTTCTAAGAGGTATCTCAGAATGGGTGTATTCCTTTTTTACTACCAAAAGCCATTTTTTGCTTTGCTACAATAGTACTGCCATTTTGCAAAATTTGGGCAATGTTGCTTGATTGATGCCAAACCCATGAAGTATATTTGGATCGCACAGACCATCCCTGGATATAAGAACCACAAATATAGCTGCACATGTTGCTGTTGTGTCAAGAGTTGGTGCCATTTCTTTAAATTTTGTTTAAGAAATTGCAAAGCCTTTTTTGGCAAGAAATTTAGCGAGTCAGCGTGCATTTTTTGGGATCTGTTTCCAAAAAATGACTGTGTCAAGAGAAATGAGTACCTGTTGGATATGCCCTAACAAGTGAAAGGTTAATATCCAGGATCAAGTCAGATTGTTGCTCAATATTATCAATTCTTGCGGATGGGCATGGAGGTAAACACATGTATCCCTACCCTTTCTTAATTTCCATTTTTCCCATTTCATTGTTTGGTTTATCCTTGCTTTTTCCTTTGTTTCGTAGTAGTAGTAGTTTTAAATTTACTACAATAGTTTGTTTACAAAGCACTTTTTCTAGTTTGGTTTGGTGATCTAATCTAATGACAGAGACTTAGCTGATGACTATCACGTTGTGCAGGGTTATAAAAATGTGATCACAAATTGCATGGAAAGCGCAAAACTTCTTCGAAAAGGATTAGAAAACACCGGCCAATTTGAAATCATTTCAAAAGACCAAGGACTACCTCTTGTGGCCTTCATGATGAAGAACAAGAGCAAATCCTTTCCATTTCAACTATCAAAAGCTCTGAGGCACCACGGGTGGATTGTGCCGGCTTACACCATGCCGGCCAACGTGGAGCACATGACTGTTCTTCGAGTTGTGGTGAGAGAAGATTTGGGCCGAAACCTTGTTGAAAAGTTGGTTTCACATATCAAAGGTGCAGTGTTTGAGCTCACAAATGCACCATCAACTATTCCAAGGATTGCATTTACAGTGGAAGTGAAGTCAAGTGATGACCACGGGAGTGGTGATAAAGGGGGTACTTTACACATACCGGCGACGTCAATTCAGTGGAAGCAACATAAGCCTGAAATTGTTGGCAAGGAAGTGCAAGTGATGGGTGGTAAGACTAAGGGTGTTTGTTAATTAAGTTCCAATTGCTACTGAAAGTTATAAGAGAATAAATTCTATCCACGGCCGATGGAAAACTGGACTTTTCTGCCACCCACATTGTGGGTCTCTTCATGCGTATATTTGTTGTAATCTAAACCGTTCATCTTGTAGGGACTGCAGAATAGTATATCCATGCAAACAATAATCTTGATCGGACATCAATATGTATATCAAAATTTGAATTTTGGTTTAAATGGACGGTCTGATTCTTTCAATAAATTTAAAGTTTAACTATGACCATCTATTTTACAAAACAAAATTTAAATTTTGATATACCTATTGATGTCTGATCAAGTATGCTATTTTGTGGGCCTTACAAAACGGATGTTAAATCTAATCGAAAGCGTGTAAATCATACAAGACTTACATAATGAAGCGCAGCGGAATATTTGAGCTTTCGGAGATCGACGAACCGAGACCCGCTCTACAATCACAATCCGTAACCACGAACAAGAACCCGAACACAGTCTTCAATCCTCGTCGCGTAGAGAAGACTACCAGAGCCTACTCTTGCTATCCACACCGCAAATCCTAGGGTTGTAGATGGAAACCCTAGAGAGAGAAGATATTGATAGGAGAATATTTTTGGGGAGAAGGAGAGAACTAGAACTCTGATTATTTTCTTGTGTCTCTCATATATCTGCAAGACTATATTTATAAATAAAGTCCAAGAGTTTAAGTTCTCTTTAAACTCTTCTAACAGATAGAGATAAGAGTCCATCTCTTATCATCCTTCTACCTAACCCAATCACTTAACCCATGTGGACGATCCGTGTGTATTGGGTCCGGTTGAACCGACCCATAAATACTAACAGTTGGAATCAACAATGAACGAACAATAAGACCCACAATGACGGTGGCAGAAAACCCACGGTTTCCACCGCCGGCGAAAGAATTTAATCGCAGGTAGGTTGTAAAAATGACAGCTTTTGGTATGGTAATATTATGTGCTACATAATGGATGAAAAGTTGTGTCGACTTTACTAATAAATTTGTGAAACTTTCAGAAACTTGTTTGTGGGTATTTGCGTGTTTATCCTTTAATGGGATTGATGATCATACTCGGATTCTGATTTTTTTCAATCTCAAAGGCTCAATCGTGCGTGTTTTTCTTTTTTGGATTAAAAAGAGTTTCCATTCTAAAAAGTTAATAGGCCAAAATATTACAAAATATTACGACGATGCCTATAAAGTTGCGAAACACGGCCTTGCTAGGCACAGGAAAAGACAAAAAAACACACTCACTCCGAAACACTTTTTACATTTTTCAATGCACTTTTATCCACTTTTACACACATACTTTCACACATTTCAATATATTTTTTAAACCTTAACATAAGCCCACTGGATTTCTTTTAATATTTTCCTGTGAAAAATTATACTCAAACTTTTGTAAAATGTAATAATGATGTCTACGTAAGATTAATTAGTCAAAGCCCTCTCTCATCAACAATAAATAGGGAAAACATCTTGTTTAAGGGGTGCTTTGGCAAAAAAGCGTAGAACTAGTTTTTTGGTTGTCTTTATTCATTTTTTTTTTTTTGCATTTGCTAGTTTTGAGTCAAGTTTTCGTGGTTGTTTTCGTCTCGATGAGACGAATCCAAAAAGTATAAAATATGGTCAAACCTTATAATATTTTGAATAAAGCTGAAAATAAGCTTTATTAAAAAAAAATAGTTTCGACTATAATTTTATACTCTTTGGATTTGTCTCGTCGAGACGGATCTATAAACCACGAAAACTTGACACAAAACTAAGAAATGTAAAAAAAATTTGAATAAAGACAACGAAAAACTCAAAAAACCCAATCTTACTTTTTTCCCAAAGAACCCCTTAATAATAATGTACAGTATAACGTAATAATAATGTCTACGTAAGATTAATTAGTCAAAGCACTCTCATCAACGATAAAGAGGGAAAACATCTTTGTTTAAGTATCTTATTCCTTTATTTTTTGAATTGAAGCTAAAAAACAACTACACGTATAACATAAAGGGGTTTTTTTTTTTTTTTTTTTTTGAAAGGGAGTAGTGCCGATACCCTTGTGATTTCTTTCTGAATGGAAGAAATTATAAATTTAATTTTCCAGAAAGCACGCCAGACGATTTGATAATTTCTGCTACTCATAAAACCATGGTTTTAGCACTTGTTGGACTCATTTGCTAAAATCAACCATGATTTAGCAAATGAGAAAAGCCTAGTTTTCCAAAAAATTTTAGCAACCTAGTTGCTAAAATCAAATCAACCATGATTTTAGCAAATGGGTTCACCAGGTGCTAAAATCATGGTTTTGAAATAAAAAAAATGAAGTGGTTATGTGTATCGTTTTTCGATTTTTTTTGCGCCAAATTAAAGTACTCCTCGTGTACTTTCATTCAGTGTGAAAATTCAAAAAATAATACACGAAAATACTTAATTTTTTGATTTGAAATACAATGATTTTAGTACCTGGTAAACTCATTTGCTAAAGTCATGTTTGATTTTAGCAACTGGGTTGCTAAATTTTTTTGGAAAACTTTTAGAATGAGGAGAGAAAATAAGTGAGAAGCAGGGGGATATGAGGTTTTTGTCTTTTCATTTTTCATTTTTCTCATTTTGGTTAACAAAAAAGACTTACAGAATGTATTCTGTACACAAAAATATTAGGACACAACTATCCGGACACATACCCTCACATACACGTAGGTCCCACACACATTTATTATGCGGGACCCATGTGTATGTGAGGGGTTGGGTTTCGAGGTTGTGTAGTTGTGTTCCTGGCATCTCTCTTCTACACAATCTCCCAAGCACTAATCCTATTAGTAAATGCATTTTGCACATATATCCCAAACACTTCATAATCCAAAAAGTCAAAAATGCAAAATGCAAACAAAAAACAAAGGGATCTTTTCAACGACCGGAGACATTCACCACGTAGAGTTCGTCGAGTACTACACGTTTACCAAAAAGAAACCTGATCGGATATCGTTAGGTGCCTTATCGGAATACAAATTACTTGAAAAAGAATGGGTTCAGTGGTTTTGATCCAGTGTTTTGTGTCCATTTGTTTTTCATTTCTTTTCAAGGTATTTTGTGTTCTAATGACGCACGTAATGATATCCGATCAAGTTGATTTGGTACACTTGTAGTACTCGACGAACTCTACGTGGTGAACGTCTCCGATCGTGGAAAAGACGCTAGCGCGGCCACACCCTTATGAAATTAGTTTCTATTTATTGAAATTAGTTTTTTCACTCCACATCCTTGTGACTTGCACTCTAAAATTTGTCTTTTAGTATAAATTCGGAGTTTATTTATAGCAAAATGGAGTGCAAAAAATCATTGCTCTTTTATTTAAACACAAAATTTATATATAAACTTTTTTTTTTCCCGAGAAAAATGACAATAACTTCAACACGTGAATTGTGAAATACCAACAGTTTACATTAAAAACAACGGAACAATAGGGCAACAACGGAATAAAAAAAATCAGCGAAAGCTCTCTAAAGATATTTGTTTTCTGTAAGACTGTAACCAGATATATGGTGTAGGACGATTGTCTGCCCGTTGTGTTGTATGTACCAAGTGAGTTAGACTGCTATTCCACCATCGCTTCTAAAACCATTTGGTATATTTTTTTTTATAGTCAGGTGTTTAGGCCAACTTTCACGCACCTCGATTAATCCTGGGAGACCAATCTCACCGTCAACTAGCGGGGTCCCCATTTAAAGCCAGAGCAAAGCTCTATATGGACTGGCCCCAAAGAGTTGATAGCACCTACGAGGTTTCGAACCTGAGATCTTAGGGATGATGCAAACCCCTAAGTCCCAAGTTTTGACCACTAGGTCATCCCCTTGGGGTTAAAACCATTTGGTATTAGGGAGAGCTTCAATTAAAATTATTTTATTACATTCGACATCGCACCCGTAAGTCTTTTTTAAGGGTTTACAAAAAATGACACTGTGTAACCAAATTCTTGAAACTTAGCTTTTCTCTTTGACTTTCATACTCCGGTATTTTTCATAGTACTAATCAACTTCGTTAACTAGGGGAGGTACGTTTGATTCTTCTAAGCCCATTGCCCACCATATTTGGACCCGTTGGGTCTCCATCTTAATGCTTGACCAGTTTAGGCGGCGACCGGTAACCCCTCGAGCTCCAGGATCTCAAATCAAACCAAATCAGAGTCGGTGCCTCAGATTCGCCGCGTCCTTATTTGACGGTCAAATAATTGGCAACTGTTTACTTTCTTTTCTCGGAATCCCGTTTAATCCGGTCACTTTTGACCTTTGAATTTTGAACACTAGGGTTTGTTTGTTTTGAGTTATAGAGCTTTTCCCATCAACATCTGGTTTTCAAAACCGGTCCTCAAAAATTGAGAATCAGGGGTACACTAATTGCAGCCGTCTAAAGTGTTTTCAATGGTCTAAATTTATAGACGCTCTTAGGCCTGGTTTGTGTAAATTGAAAAAATTGGTTTTTTGGTTTTGTCCTTATTTAATTTTTTTTTGCATTTGTTAGTTTTCGGTCGATTTTTTGTAGTTTCTTGGCTTGTATCGACGAGAGGAATTCATCTTTATTCACAAAACTTATTAGCCAAAACTATAAAATTATTAGCCAAACTTAAAGTTTTGTGAATAAAGACGAATTCCTCTCGTCGAGACAAGCCAAGAAACCACAAAAAATTCACCGAAAACTAACAAATGCAAAAAAAATTTGAATAAGGACAAAATTAAAAAAACCAAAAAACCAGTTTTTTCAATTTACCCAAACCAGGCCGGTCATAGTGCTTTGTTATCAGTAATAAAACATCAGCAAATCCGGACTATTGATTGTCAAGATGGACAACTATTGTTTATTACAGGCCCCCCCGTTTCCTGAAAATTGGTTCTCAAAATCTTTAAAAGGTTTGTTTGGTTTAGGTTTTATAGTTTTTTTTTTCCTTCAAAAAATGGTTATAAGAATCAGTCCTCAAAAGCTGATTCTGAGAACCTTTAAAATGAACGTAAGTCTGATTACCTCAATTCCCTTCTCTTCCAATCTCGGGTCCTTGACAGCGATTTCTTAAAAAAAAAAAAAAAAAAACCTTTGCGGGAAGAATTTTGTGACTAGTATAACAGAATTTTAAAAAGCGTTTCTAGAAGTAACCTTTAAATTCCACGTTTTCCAGGTTACAATGCATAATACTCCTATATTATATTCCCTCCCAAACTCCTAAAAGCATAAATTGCACAATCCGAAGGCCAAAAATTATGGAATCGGGGATTTTGTAGGGTAGAAGTGCCCTACGGAGATATAGTGTACAACTTGCGCCGTAGAAAATGTTTTCAACGGCCAAACCGGCCAATAATTTTGATAAAAAGAAGCGATTTTCTTTCATGGTCTTTTTTTTACTTTGTTTTTGTAGGAATCCAGTTCCGTAGTCCTGATAATTGCCCCCTTTCCCACCTGTTCACATTCTGGACCGAGTCCTCGTTTTTATGCCGGATTTGACCATGTTGTACAATTGGGAGAAAAGGGTATGGAAAAAGGTCAGATTGTTGAGATCGGAGTTTCCCGTTTGCTAGCTTTTAGCACCCCCAATTCTTGTTTGGTAAAAGCAGGCTGTTTGGCCGTCCAATTTTTGCATTTTCTAATTCTACTTAATACTTTTTGGGTGTTTGAGGGTTGTCCCCCTAAACACATTCTTGGAGAATGAGTTCTTTGTCTCACTTTAGAGAATAGAAGTCAAAAAGAGATGTTGAGTTACTTTTCACATTCTCTACTTGCAAAATGCATTCTCACATTTCTTCCAATCACTAATTCCAAATTCAAAACACATTTTGACCATAATCCAAAAAGCTAAAAAGTTAAAAATGAAAAACTGAAAAGTAGGCTCTCAAACACCCCCTTATCAATTTGCTTTTAGCAAAGGAGTACCTGAGAGAAAATTGAAAGCACTTAGGTTTTAGCTAATGAGAAACAAATTAACTTTTAGCAACTTAGTTTAGTAGCACTTTTATGAAAAATTGACTTTTAGCAATTGGTGCTAAAAATGAGAAACTCGGCATAAATCACTATGAAATTTGTAACTCGTCATATCGATTCTAGATATAAGACGTTGAAGTTTCGAACCTCTTATTTTTTATTTTTCACAATTTTAAAAAGTTAACGCAACTGCTTTGGCTAAAATAAGCAACTTGTCTTATTTTTTTTTTGTCTTTATTCAATTTTTTTTATTATATATTTGTTACTTTTCGCATCAAATTTTTGTGGTTTATTTGTTCTCGGCGAGAATATTTAGAAAAGTATAAAATTACTGTCGAAACTATGAGTAATTCTTTGAATAAATACAAAAGTAAACCAAAAAATCGATCTTTCAAAACATGCATGGTACGTATAACCATAAACTCTGCGTACTGAATCAACGTTTTTGTTACATTTTGAAGTGTTTTAAACTACTACACTATTCTTTCCACATACATAAAAACTTAAATGCTACCGTGAATTTTTAACTAAGGCGGTCTCCAATTAATTCCAATTGCATACAGCCTTTTTCACAACAAAAATTTCCATTAATCCTTAAACACGTATGCATGTTTTTTAATACTTAAGGCGCATACACTTTATGAACAGTGGCGGAGCCAGAAAATGAAAGTCGGAGGGGGCTGGATTATGAAAGTGTTGGGCCCGGAGTGCCCCCATGGATTTGGTTACACAATGCCACTCCCTGCGACCGCTTTAAAAACAGACTTGCGGGTGCGATGTCGAATGCCATAAAAGACTTAATTGAAACCCTTCCTAACACCAATTGGTTTTAGGAGAGTTGGTGGAAAAGCGGTCCGACAAGTGGTATCAGAGCCAGGAGGTCATGGGTTCGAGTCGCGGGAGCGTCATCGTGAGGGAGGGATTGTTGGGCCCGGAGTGCTCCCATGGATTTGGTTACACAATGTCACTCCCTGCGACCGCTCTAAAAACAGACTTGTGGGTGCGATGTAAAAGACTTAATTGAAACCCTTCGTAACACCAATTGGTTTTAGGAGAGTTGGTGGAAAAGCGGTCCGACAGAAAGAAATCTTCGTACGATGATTTTTTCAAGACTAAATCCAGCCATTTGAGTTTTAATGGGATGTTTTGATAAATTAAAAAACTAATCACGAGTATTTTTATTATCATATCACTTGAGGAACGCAGTATCATTATCACATGATATCATTCATTATAATTTAGTGTTCTCGAAATAAAAATTATTCTTACTTTTTGATTACTTTTGAAATTGCATAATTTTTTTTATGAATCTACAAAAAAAAGAAAGTAAAATATACTCTAAAATAGGAAATTGAGAGGGGCCGGGACCATCCGGCCCCTATGTAGATCCGCCACTGGTTATGAATTGAAAATTTTTGGGAGGCCTTATCTGGCCTGTAGGGTCTTTTTCTTTCAAGTTATTTGAACAAGTTGATGCACCACTTTTCCCACAAATGTGGATGGTTAGCCAAACCAAATTCAATGTGAAGGTTGAACTTCCTCATATCTCGGTTACAAAAACGTCAACACGTTTTATGTTTATGTTATTCCGACCGCTGAAATAATCCCTTCACTACCTATAAAAAATAAAATAAAAAAATGGGTGGCTAATTAAGTCAATTTTGTATGGTCATGATTTAATTTATTGAATATGAATGCCAATTTCTTTACCTCTTTTAGTCAACAAATGAGAATTCTGCATATCGTTTCGAGAAAGAGATTGGAATTCGATTCTACACCCTCCACTGAGTATTGCGATTAATTTCTACCTTTTAACTCATTCTAGCTTGGGCAAAAAAGTTTTCTAACATTTTGAAAATCAACCCGCACGCATCTCAACCAGACAAATCTCCAGTAACTCTAAGAATTTTTTGATGGTAGTGAAAATCGAACCTCCAAGCTCGAATAAAAACTCTTTACTTGCTGGTATGCTCTCACCCAACCAATCCCTTAGGTTCTCCTTATGGCCTCGTTCAGTTGTCAAGAAAGTATGGGAAAGATGGGAAAATCAACTTTCCCATAACTTTTGGAGTGTTCAGTTAGCAGGAAAATAATGGGACCCACAAAAATATTTTTCCCACTAGGACTCACTTTCCCTCAAAATGCATCCAGCAAAAAGGAAGGAATTATGTGTCGTGGGAAAGTTTGCTCCCACCGATTACGCTTTCCTGGAAAAATCTTTTATCAAGTGAACACTCACGGGAAAGTAAAAGATTCCTGCAAAATCTTGTATTTTTTTAGAGACATGGTCTTGAGAAAAAATTTAATCCTAATGGGAAAGTTAGAGAAGTGGGTCCCATAACTTTCCTATTAACCAAATACGTTAAAAATATAGAAAAATTCAACATGCTCGTACTTTCCTTTTCTTTCCCTGCAACTACTGAATGGGGCCTTATACTAACTTAAGCCTTGGGAGCAGGAACAAAAGCGAGAAAATGATCTGTGTGTTTGGTGCTGGTTTTGGTAAAATCAAACCCTTCCAATTTATTCTGACTTGGCTGGTTCAAGGCATTGATCAGGTCAAGAAAAAAAAAAAAAAGGGCATTGATTAGGACATGGAGGGTTTTTAAATCAAGATTCAAGACAATGATAGAATATGAGCATTTTTTATTTATTTATATAAAAACAAAATTTTAGGACACAAATCTAGACTGTCCGGATATTTAACTTTGAAAAACTTGGTCAATTTGGGTATTACAAAGTCCTCGCAGGGTCAGGAAAAAAAAAAAAAAAAGGCGTCGCTTTTCAAATTATTATTATTTTTTTGATGATTCTTCTTCCAGAGAAAAGCAATAAGCCAATAAGGAAATATGTCTTCTTCCATGCACGTTCTCACCAGCAGCATATATACAAATTGATTTGTTTTCTATTTCTTTACTATTACATATGGAATGAATTGCACAGCAATGCATTCTTACCCTATAAATACCCATAAGCCCCATTCTTCTCTTCAACAAGCAATTTGCTCCACAGCACCAATCTTCTCTCTCTCTCTCTCTCTCTACTGAACCTTTGATCATTCATCACCAAATTAAGTAAACCATGGTTCTATCAAAGACTGCTTCAGAATCAGATGTCTCCGTCCACTCCACCTTCGCATCTCGCTACGTTCGTTCTTCGCTTCCTAGGTACACTATTTATATACTGTGTATCAATAATTTCAATTCAAAAATCTATACATACACACTAGACATTTTTCGTGGGTCTTAGTGTATAAGTCCCACAAAAATATGTAGTGGAAAAGAGTGTTGGGGCACTACGTGACTGTCTGCCAAAATCCATCTTCCCTTCATTAAATGACTAGATCATTCTGGAAGGTCTACTCATACGGGATTTACCCAGATTTAATTGTGCCCTTCAATTTTTGATGTGCGTACTTAATCTGAACACTCTAAGTTATTAAATAGAAGAAAAGGCCATATGATCTCTCTCAAAAGAGACCAAGTGACCTTGATAAAATCGTTAATCGTCATATTACTATATATTAACACTGCGTTATGTAAGTGCAAAGAATAGATCGATGTGTTTTTTGTGCGCATATGTGTGTTTTGTGTTAGTGATGAATACATATATATTGATGGACTGTGGTGTGGATATAATGAAATAGGTTTAAGATGCCGGATAACTCGATACCAAAGGAGGCAGCGTACCAGATCATAAACGACGAGCTGATGCTTGACGGGAACCCGAGGCTGAACCTGGCTTCGTTCGTGACGACTTGGATGGAACCGGAGTGTGACAAGCTCATGATGGCTGCAATCAACAAGAACTATGTCGACATGGACGAGTACCCCGTCACCACCGAGCTTCAGGTATGTTTTAAATTATAACTAATTGCACCTCATTTTTTTTGTAAAATTGGGGCGAAGAGAGTAGCAAAATGTTAGTTCTAAAAAGCTATGGTCCAAACTGTCATACCACTTGTGTGTTAGGACTTGGGAATCCGACATGTCCGCTAAAACCCAATTTGTTTCTCTAAAGCATGTTTTGACATTTTTTCCGCTACAACCCAATAACTTGCTGCCACGCGATATCTTAGTATGGGCCGCATCTTATGACTGATTGACCTGTAACCCATTGTAGCATATCAAACTATGGATGCTTTTTTTTTTTTTTTTTTTGTCTTTTTTCAACACGGAATAAATTTTTTTTTTTTTACCACGGAATAAATTTTCTTATGCCAAACCACACAGGAGTTTTTTTTTAAAAATCTTTTTTCACTACGGAATAAATTGTTTTTTTTTAATTTTTTTTTTTTTATCTTTTTCACCAGGAATAAATTTTCTAATGCCAAATCACACAGTAGGTTTTTTTTTTTAGTCAGAAACCACACAGTAGTTATTCCACTTTGATTATTGGGATCCACTAAATCATCGCGATTACGAGTGAAAATAATGATGAGTCCTAACTCTGTTTTCGCTTTCTGAATAGCTATATACTCTCAATATATTTGAGGTAGTTGTCTTACTCAAAACTAAAACAAATTTCCTGTTTTTATGAATGAAGATGGCTAATGCATATATATCCACAATATGTCCAATAACGAAAAATCTTAGTATATGTGAAGGACATTTCAAGAATATTGTCATGTTGGCTCATGGGAATTTTAAGCGTAATTGATGGGTTTTCTTCTAAAATTGAGAAGATCTCAATGATTTGTTTCTATACTTTTACACATTGTATGTAGATATCAAGTATTACAATAATTGTGTGCGCGCAAGTTGACTCAGACATTTAACTATTAAAAAAAAATGAAGATACGAGTAATCAACCATCACAGTTAAGCAAAATGATTGAAGTCCCATTGTACTGAGAAATACGATTGTTTGCAAAGCAAATGAAATGGGCTATGATAACCCAATTGAAGCCCATCTTAGTGGGTATAAATTTTTTATCTTGCCCAAGTGTCCTAGAGAACATGGATTTTCTGTGGCTAACAACATGAAATGCTTGCCAATTTTCCTTGTTTGTGGGTGTAGAACCGCTGCGTGAATATGATAGCACATCTGTTTAATGCTCCGTTGGGAGATTCGGAGACCGCAATGGGCGTGGGAACAGTCGGGTCATCGGAGGCCATAATGTTGGCCGGCCTGGCTTTCAAGAGGAAGTGGCAGAACAGGCGCAAAGCTGAGGGGAAACCCTGTGACAAGCCCAACATTGTCACCGGAGCCAATGTTCAGGTATGGCACACACTATATATGTACTACAAAATCTCTTTTACATTTAGGATGTCAATGGAAGTAAATCATGTTGGGCCTGTTGGGCTTAGTATCCTAAGGCAATTTTTTTTGCAAACTGCAAAGCTTGTTGGCCTGTTGGGCCTCAATAGTCTAGGTTGGGATTCCAAAGTTAACTTGTTAAGTTTGAGCTACTGTAAGTTCATTATCAAACTTGGGCTTTGTGGTATTTTAATTTTGGGGAAGTATAGTTCATTTTCCGAATCCAATAATCCATAAAAAAAAATACGAATCGGGTTAATTTGGGTCTCGTAAAAACAACTGAGAAAATGTCATACAATTCATTACTCCCTCCGTCCCTTTTTAAATGTGTTACCTCGTAAATCCAACTTATTAAAGAAACATCATCATTACACCTTTCACATCAACTTTTTCCTCCACTTTACACTTTTCACATCAACTTTTACCCCTACTTTCCAAAATTATCCTCCAATTTTACCCATTAACTCTTTACCCACTAACTTTTCAAAGGGCAAAATGATAATTGTACAAACTTTTACCCATTAACTTTTCAAACCACACACTTATTTAGGGACAGCCCAAAATGGAAATGTCTACATTTAAAAAGGGACGGAGGGAGTACTATTTTATTCAGAAGTCTTGTTCAAAAAGACGTGCGATTGATGTAGAACATGATATTTTAGTTATGGTTTTTAAATAATTGACCCAAAACTTTTCTTGATATTTCTTCTGTGAAGGTATGCTGGGAAAAATTTGCAAATTACTTTGAAGTGGAGTTGAAGGAAGTAAAGCTGAGGGAAGGCTACTATGTGATGGACCCCGTCAAAGCTGTGGAGCTTGTGGATGAAAACACCATATGTGTTGCTGCTATCTTGGGCTCAACTCTCAATGGAGAATTTGAAGATGTCAAGCTCTTGAACGATCTTTTGATGGAAAAGAACAAGCAAACTGGGTAAGCTCAACCCACCAGCCTCTAGACATGATTGACTGAAAATGGGCAACTAATATCCAAAAGAAACGGTTGCTTAGCTACGAGATGATTTTTTTTGCAGATGGGATACCCCAATTCACGTGGACGCAGCAAGTGGTGGATTCATCGCGCCATTCATCTACCCGGAACTGGAGTGGGATTTCCGTCTTCCATTAGTGAAGAGCATCAATGTCAGTGGCCATAAGTACGGCCTTGTCTATGCCGGAATTGGGTGGGTTATCTGGAGGAACAAAGAGGACTTACCTGATGAACTCATCTTCCACATTAACTACCTTGGAGCTGACCAACCAACCTTCACTCTCAATTTCTCCAAAGGTGTCCGAACCCCCTTCAATACTTCATATAATTTCACTATACTGTTAATTTAAATATTTTTGTGATGATCACATTTGCGCACCTATACTCTGCACGTTATCGTAGATCCATAACGTACAGAGTACAGCCCAGTAACATGTGCTTTTTGTTGGTGCCACATGTGGCGTCGTATGATATCGGCAATGGCTCTTTAGCAAATTCTAATACATCAAAATGTCATTACTTTGCAGGTTCCAGTCAAGTCATTGCTCAGTACTATCAACTCATTCGCTTGGGTTATGAGGTAAGAGCTCAATCAAATTATATGAAATCATGCTTCTATTCCTGTTTGATTGCAGAGTTTTCACAATATTTTTTGTATACCAGGGATACCAAAACGTGATGGAGAATTGTCGCGAGAACGCTCTGGTGCTAAAACAAGGGCTTGAAAAGACCGGGCGCTTTAACATAGTGTCCAAGGACAATGGAGTACCCCTGGTAGCCTTCTCTCTTAAGGACAACAGCTGCCACAGCGAGTTCGAGGTGTCGGACATGCTGCGTAGGTTTGGATGGATTGTGCCTGCGTACACTATGCCAGCGGACGCACAACACGTGACGGTGCTCCGTGTTGTCATAAGAGAAGACTTCTCCCGAACCCTGGCTGAACGCCTGGTAATTGATATCACCAAGGTGCTCCAAGAGCTCGATACCCTCCCGTCGAAAATAAGTGCCAAGATTTCCGGTGAAGAGGGTAAGTTGAAGAATGGGATGGTGGTGAAGAAAACGGCGATGGAGACGCAGAGGGAAATCACTGATGTTTGGAAGAAATTTGTCATGGCAAGGAAAAGTCAAATTTGCTAGTAAGCTGATTTGGTGTGTCATTGTTGAGGGTCTTGCCTAGTTTTTACGGCAATTTAAAGTTCGTTATTTTTAGTTTTTAAACATTAATTTTTGGTTAATCTGGTAATCTAATGTGAACGATGTTTTTTCCCTATTTTCGGGTGACTTATATGTAACAAGGTTGAGGTTTTTGTCTTTTTGAGTATGTACGAATTTTGCGATGTGACTGATGAAGATAATCGTTCTATATTTTAACCTCAGGGAATATGGTTTCAGTAGATAAAAATCAATTTTTTTTAATTTACATCTAAATTATGAAAAATGATCAATTTCCATCTTCAGTTTTTGGTGGTGAGAAAACAGGGGATATTAAAAACAAGAACCTAAATGCTTGGAAGTTTCTCCACGGCTCCACCAAGAGCTACTTATGATTCAAATCACTCTTAACAGTACAATGCATGACCTGCTTTTCCTAAAGCACATACCCCACTTTTATAGTGCCAAAAAGAAAATGCTAACAGCGACAATGGACAGTAGTAATGTACTAAAATTGTACCGACTGATCTGCAGAAATATCTCTCTAAACGTACTCATAAACTCGTCTTATTTTAATTGGAGTATTTCATGTTTGCATTATCTACTGTCAAGCGTGTTGTTAACAGAACCGATACGTAACATAATTCGCAGCAATAAGACTCGAGAAACCTCCGTGTATTCATACCTTCATTTCAACATTACACAAATCCAGTGAAGACCTTAAGCTGTGACAAAATGCAACTCGTTACTGATCGGCTTCTTGCAAGCAACTCGTTAGTGCTCGGCTGGTTTAGTAATGAGCCGACCTCAAATTTGAGTTCGAGTTTTGGCCTCGTTTAGTAAATGACCCGAGCTTAATACTGTAAAGCTCGGCTCATTTGTCTAGGCTCAGCTCATTTACTAAATAAACCTAGCTCGGATCATTAAGATTTAAGGGCTCAGCTCGTTTACAGCCGAGTTCGATCTTGACAAAGCTCTGCTTGGCTCGTTTGCACCCTTATCCACAAGTATGGTCGTGTCCAAAAAAGGTACTCGTTCA
The DNA here is from genome assembly GCA_016920895.1 of Vaccinium myrtillus. Lineage (NCBI taxonomy): Eukaryota > Viridiplantae > Streptophyta > Magnoliopsida > Ericales > Ericaceae > Vaccinium > Vaccinium myrtillus. Next base: position 17,612,754 of record CM029279.1, read on the forward strand.
AGAGTATGGGAATAGCACAAAGAGCTGGATTAATAAAAGAAGCCCGGCCGACCCATCACCCAAAGTTCAAAGTGTGAGTGCATTTTTCTAGTACCATTGGATAAATCCACCAAAACTCCAAAATCATTACACGTTGATTTGTGTACCGACTGATCTGCAAAAATTGTATAAATATCTCTCTAAACGTATTCACAAACTCTTGTCTTAATTTAATTATTATTTCATGTAATTTCAGGGCCGGCCCAAGGCCAAAGCCCGGGCCTAGGACACTCTAAAATTTTGAAAATTTAGGGGCACTTCTATAAATTTTGGGACTAAGCTTGGGTAGAAGTCTTTTAATTAAAGCCAAGAAGCCCATGGTCAGATAGACTGCTTAACTCTTCTACTTCAGTTGGACTTCTATAGCAGGCTTCTTTATTTATTGGGATTCTCGAGTGGTGAGTTTCATAAACTATTCGATGTGGGACTACCAAAGGAAGCAAAGGCAAAGCAAAACCAATAATGTGCCACATCGAAAGATATCTTAAGATATTCTCCGTATGGAGCCAACAACGAACGAAATGAAGGTTATTCAGTTGATTTCGTTCATTAAAAAATGAATTAAGCTTCGAACTAATCATTATAAATTGAAACAAGTTGATTTTATTTAAAGATTTGACCAAACTATCTGCCCACCAGCGAAACATTTTCACCCATCTACATTAATGACAGTTTGAAGTGCGGTTTCGTTCACCGAGGGTGAAGGCACATGACAGTTTAGGTACGGTCCAAAGAAACCGATTTAAGTATTCGCTACTCTTTAAGTGTTGTCCGGCTTGTCCCACATCGAAAGATAAAGTCCAAAAGGTAGCATTCCACCCCTCTTTAATGTGCCAGCACTTTCATTTTCATTTGCTCTTCAATATGCGAAGTGATGCCATATGGCACTACACCCTTGTAAGTCTATTAATTTATAAAAATATAGTATATTCATATCTATATCAACTCGCGAGATTATATGAGTCAAGTTTAAACGTTATACTTTCAAGGGACATGTTTTAGGTTAGGCTTAGGATACTCAAAACCCTTGGGCCGGCTTGCATTATCTACGGTCAAGCGTGTTGTTAACAGAACCGATATGTAACACAATTGCAGCAATAAGACTCGAGAAACCTCCATGCATTTATACCTTCATTTCAATCGTACACAAATACAGACAGTAAAGACCTTAGCTGTGACAAAATGCACCCTTTTGATCCAACGGTCAAAAATATTTTTCATCTTCTTTATCCCAGTACTCTAACTAAACATCATACAGCCAATTGATGTGTTCATACAGTCTCATCTTAATTTTATCTCGTGAATCCCACTTGTTCTCTCCATCCCCATCCTTAATCCCATCTTACCCAATCCCTCCTAAAATAATCCCACAATCAAACATTCCCTAGAGTTTCTAGTTAATCCCACTGACCAACCAGAGTTGGGCTTAATCCGCAACCACAAGTAGCGCTACAAACAAACCGAGCTGCTTGCGAGCAGCTCGTTGCTTGGCTCGTTAGTGCTTGGCTGATTTAGTAATTGAGCTGAGCTCAAGTTCGAGTTCCAGTTTTGGCCTCATCTAGTAAACGACCTAAGCTTAACATTGTAAAGATCGGCTCATTTATATAGGCTCAGCTCGGTTAATTAGTAAATAAATCTGGCTCGGTTCATTAAGGGCTCGGCTCGTTTACAGCCGAGTTCGAGCTTGACAAAGCTCTACTCGGCTCGTATGCACACCTATCCACAAGTATGGTTGTGTCCAAAAAAAAAAGTACTCGTTCAAGAGTATGGGAAGAACACAAAGTGCTGGATTAATAAAAGATCGAAGACCTGCCGACCTATCGCCCAAAGTTCAAAGTGTCACCTAGTGAGTGCATTTTTCTAGTACCACTGGATATACATCCACCAGAACACCAAAATCATTACATGTTGAATTGTAATTAGAGCACAATCCACATAACCCCCTCCACCTATCCTCAACCACCCCACTAGTGCGAAAAACTCCCTCTTTGGTTCTTCATTTCACATTGCATTTTGTAAGTATAAAAACCCACGCTGTAACATGTTTTGTATTAAGAGAAGTCCGTCTTAAACTCACGAGATATGGCCTCTAAGATGACAACTAGCTTTGCTACTTTGATTGTTTGGTTGCTAGCTTCACAAGTTTTTTTCGACCTAGCCGGGGCTGCCGGAGAGTGTGGGAAGACTTCCATTCAGTCGGCGGCTGCCAATTTAAGCCCGTGCTTGGCCGCGGGGAAAAATGCAATGGCTAATGTTCCTCCAACTTGTTGCACCAAAGTTAATGCATTGATCAAGACGGCCCCAAGATGCCTCTGCGCTGTGCTGCTGTCACCTACGGCCAAACAGGCCGGTATCAAGCCCGGGATTGCTATCACTATCCCGAAGCGATGCAACATCAAAAACAGACCGGTTGGAAAGAAGTGTGGAAGTAAGTAACATTACTATTGTGTTTATTGGGCCAACGTTTGTTTTGCTATGATAAGTCAAAACTAGTTCTCATTAGGATTCACAATTGACTGAGGTGGACCTTGGTTAAGTCCACAGTTGGCACAGGATATGCAAATCCTAAATGGGTCTGAAAATCTGAACTTCATATGGTATGGTTTGGATTAGAGGTGGCAAATGGCAATTTGCAACCCAAATCCATGAATCCGCTCATATCCGGCCACTTATAACCAACCTAACCCAATCCACCCATATTGTATTATAGGTTGAATATGGGTTGCAAGTGAACACTTTTAATTTGCCGTAATTGAAATCCTGACAAAACCACTGGCGGCTCCACAGCCAGTCTTGGGTATTCATTTGACCACCCTTAACTTGCATTTCCATGTAGGGAATTAGTAAAATTTAAGTTCACCTCACTGTTTTGAACACCCAATCCACTGACTTGAACATTTAGCTTAAAAAGTTACACATGTAGCCAACATGGATGGAGCCATTTGTGAATAATTTTAGTCATTTGTTTTTTTTTTGCTCAGCAAAGAATTTATTAATCTTTGAAAACGAATTACAAAGATTAATCTTTGAAAACGAATTACAAAGATTAAAGGAACCCGAGACTGAAAACGCCAAGGGCCTAGAGGGGGAAAAAAACCAAAAAACAAGAAGGGTGGTAAGATACCAACCAAAAATCAGAATAAACACACCTAAGACACGCCCAAAACTACAGCAAGACAGTAAAACAAACAGAGAGAACCTTCCCCAAAGCCAACCAAGAGCACAACAAAGCCAGAAGCAACGAAAACACCCTGAAAAGCATGAAACCCCCAAACGACGAAGCCTTCACAAAGCGAAAACGAGACCAACGCTAGAAGAGCTCCCAACAAACGACAAGCGGCAAATCAGAACTCCACAGAAATGGAGGCATCACCTTCCAAAATATCAATAGCTTTAATTTCTGCTTTAATTTCCTGTTCTGAAATTTCGATTCCCTGCAATTCTAAGAGCTTCTTAACATTATAACTCTCCCTTCCATGATATTTTACACCTAAGTAGACACCCGTCTTCATGTTCTCCCGAGCTTCCTTAATCAAATTCGAATTTTAGTCATTTGTTACCGGTCGATCTAAAATTAACATTGTGAACTCGACTAATCAAAGTCTTGTTTTTTTTTTTTGCTTCGATCGGCACCTTGCCGAAGTTAGTAAATTGTGCAATGATTCTGTAATTCTTGAACACCCTAGTAAAAATTCTTGGAGCCGCTGCTGGACCAAACTGAACCGTCTGATGGCTTATTTTTCCTTTTGGGCTGTGACCGGTTTTAAGTATTGAACCCCTGCTTGAAGTGACCTTACGAAACCGATGTTATACAATCAACAAGGAAGCTTTGGGACCGTCTACACTTTGGGCTATCTGAGTTGGGTTTCATTTTCAGCTTGGGCTGCAATTCAGCCCAAAGCCCAACCTCATTTAGGATTGTTCAGGGTCCATTTCTTGTTTCAAAGCCGCCAATATCACAGTTTTTTCTAACCGAATATCAGGGTCAGGTTTGTTCGGGTGTCCCGGTCAGCTTGCACATACATCGAATAATTCCGGGACCTTGAAGGTAAGTGAGCCCAAGGTTAGAGATAATTGGCCTCCGTGAGATTCGAACATGCGACCTCATGATCAAACACTTATTGCTTATCCATGCCCACTTTGCCAACCCTTTGGGATACCAATGTCACGGTTTAAAAAACCTAATTCTCTTACTTTTTTATTCATTTGAGAATAGGACATTGTATAAAAAAGCAAACTTGAAGCCATTTTGGAACTTACTAGTTTTCTAAGCTGGCCTGATAATCTTTTACGCTCCGTATGTTAAATACCAAGCTACTCAAGCACGACTCATGTGGACTTCGATTGAAATTCATTTGAGATCGACTTGAAACAATTCAAAATTAAATAACCCAGAATACCGCCAGTAGCCATGGCCATAATTGGTTCTGTGGGCCTTGGATCTCCACCAGATTAATAATTCATAATTAGAATCAACAAGTGATCATTTTTTATTTTTGACTAATCATTTGATTTTGTATTGACAGGATACACCGTCCCATGAGAACCAATTAATTAAGCCCATAGCATCGCAGGAAATCTTAGTGTTTAATGATGAGTTTCCTTTGTAGTTTGTATCCTAATTGCTGAATAAGAGTTGTCCTGTTTGAAGTAGTAATGGACGACCCGAATAAACAGCAATGTTTGCCATGTAATTTCAGGTTGAATTATGTGTATATTGAGATGCATCAATGAATTCTGAATTCCTTTTCTTGCTCTCGATTTCGAATGAAAATGGGAACATAATAATGGATATTAAGTATCACTATTATATATTGAAAAAAAAAATAAAAAAATCTCAGGCCCACCACCCATGGATCATTTATTTATCCCTCCCTCCACAAATATAACACGTTAAAAGGAAAAACAGTCGTGCCATAAATTATAAGCTACTTTGTATTGTTGTTTATCATTTTCTTTGGATTAATTCAAGTATATTATGCAAAAGATATTTTAATTCTTGATTAATTTGCTAAACTTTCCCAAACGAGGAAAGAGTGGTGAAAATCATAAAAATTCAACCATTCCCAAGATCAAGCAGACATCAAAGAGACAAAATCTTCTTTGGAAGGATGAACTTGGTGCATGTTTCTTTGATTGCCAAGCATTGATCATTTGCTTCACCAGTAGGCAAGTAAGCATTGATCATTTGCTTCACCAGTAGGCAAGTAAGCATTGATCATTTGCCTCACCAGTAGGCAAGTAAGCATTGATCATTTGCCCAACCATAAAGAGAAACCAGCAGTGAAAATTATGAAAAATTCACATATTTCCAAAGATCAAGCACAAGCCCATGTCGGTACCGTTGAATTAAAATCAATTAGTGTGAATTCTTACACAAAATACCATGTGATGAATGGTGGCAATCCGAGCTGGACTTTTAGCTCAATCAGTCATGTACTAGCTAGTACCAAGTGCTAAGAGTTTTTTTTGGGTTCGAGTTAATAGAACGGCATCGATACCAAAGTGAACTGAAGTATCAAACTTTATGGATCTCTACGTTAGGATCAAGAAATCAATAAGCATTCACAGAAAGCTGAATGTCTTTTTTTTTTTAAATAATAATTTCGAGGTCTCGAGATTCAGAATGTTTGGTTTTAGTAGAATTTAGATATGCGATTTTATGAAAGACAAACACTTACTCACTTGGCTAGCTAAACCGGGTTCGGATATTTGAATGTCTGAGACACATGCATTAAAGCAGCCACACCGGTTGTAAAAAATGGCAAGAATGTTGTCATTTGTCAAAAATGGCTACAAAATGGCAAAAAAGGTTTCATACCCATAATTAATAAATGGCAGGAAAAATTCTCAAAAATAGCAAATGTCAAATTTTTGTCAAATGGCAAAACATATGGTAAATTACATTTTTTTTTGGCAAAATGCTAAAATGACACATGGGTGGTAGCCCCTTCCAATATATATATATTTTTGGAAAATAACACTATTAATTGCTAAAAATGAGAATAGGAACGGAAAATTGCAAAATACCCGTGCATTAGACCCACTTATTATCAGTCCGATCAAGGGAAGATGGTCCCACGTTCGCTATCATCAATCCTTCTAATCCTTGGGCGGGGTCCCCCACACGCAATGGTCGCAAGCCAGCATGCATTTTTGTGGCCCCCGTCAAATAAATGCCACCAACCGGTGGAAACTCAGGGAAAAAGTTGATAGAGATATGAAAGCAGGTTTAAAAGCAAGGGTGATACATAAACAACTGGATTTTGGAAAAAACGATACCACATCTCTTGCCGTTCATCTCAACAATCAACGGTTTAGATTTTTAATAAACCATTAGCGAGTATAGTTAAAGTGTTAAACTCTTCACGTAAAGAGTTTAACTTAAAATTTGGATCATCAAAAGTACTTTTGGATGGCAAGAAATGTGTTATGGATTGTCCACAACACAATCCGGTTGTGTATTATTCATTTGGGGTAAATTTCATTTACCTCTCCTGAGGTTTCTGATAAATACAGAGACCTTCCCTATACTTTTTGAAATTCCTCTGTTCTCTCTTACTTTTCAAACTAATTGTCACTTATCTCTCTTGCCGTTACTTTAAGGCTAACAGTGTCAACTCTTCGCGTGAAATGACCGTAGTACCCTTAGTATATATTCTCCACCCTAAAAACAAAAGGAATAGAGTTTAAAAAGTTTTCCAGAAAAATTAAACCATTCTTCATTTAAAAAAACAGTTTCTAAACAAAAAGTAGAGAGATTTTTTTTATTAAAAAAAATACTTTTTGAATTTTTTTGTTGAAAATAGTTTTTCAGGGAAAAAAAACCCAATTTTGAAAATATTTTTTTGGTACACGGTTATTTTTAAAAAATACAACTTCAAAATAGTGTTTTTTTTTTCCTTTCAAAGTTTGGAAAATTATTTTCAAGTAGTTTTTTTTTCCCCTACAAAAAACTATTTTCAACGAAAAAAAATTTAAATGAAAAATGGTTTAATTTTTTTGAATTTTTTGTAACTATAGTTTTTTTTTAAAAAAAGGTTTTTTTATGTTGGAGAATATATAATAAGGGTATTATGGTCATTTCACGCAAAAAAGTTACCGCTGTTAGCCTTAAAGTAACGGCAAGGGAGGTAAATGACAATTAATGTGAAAAGTAAGGGAGGGCAATAAAATTTTAGAAAGTATAGCGGATGTCTCTGTATTTGCCAGAAACCTCAGGGGAGGTACGTGAAATTTACCCTTCATTTTTATATGTCAAATGCTAAAAGTGTTTAAATACGGATTTTATAAGTTATTCTCCTAACATACATCAATTATTTTTAGTACTATTAACCTGGTTAGCATGTTTGGAGAAACTCGTCTTATCCAGTGAATTTTTACGTAACAATCTTGCATTAAAAATACATTGAAATCTATATTTCATTATACAACACCTCCAATCAATCTCTTTCTCCAAAATAGAGACCATTGACACTCCAATCAAGTCTAAAATGAATCTCTAAAATAGAGACTTGATTTTGAATATCTATATATGGAGAGCTCACTCCAAATTAGATGAATATATATAGTTTTTTTGTGAGTATAACAATGAAAGAAAAAATATTTCAATTTGATTATTACAATATCCATATATCATTGAGCTTTCGTACCTACACTTGACGCATTCTTTCCCCTGGACGTGGCGGTTTGGGACGAAGACATGTCTCCACTATAACAAATATCACAAACAAATATTGGCACCATATTAAAAATATTAACACATGACAGTTTGGGAGTACCCAAATGATAATTTATACGTAACTAAACATTTGAAGCATTGATGCAGGGAGGCGTGTTGAAATAAGAACGCGCAACAAGGACAATCACGAATTTTGTCTGAACTAGAGGTACTCCCTCCTTGAACAAACAATATTGAGAAAACTCTCAAATTTTCATTAATAATCATAAAACAACTCCCTTGCCCTAAGGCTTACATCAATTATTTATACTAGCAACAACCCTAAAACTAAAAAGGAAATAAAATACTAGCTAGCAAACCCTAACTCTTGTAAAGCAAGAAAACATAAAATAGCAAACTGAATCAACCTAAAATTAAGAAACTAAATAACTCCATACAAGTAATCTTCTAACAAAATACTAAAATTGAAATAAGGAAAACTTCAAAAAGCTATTTTAAATAATATTAATTTTTCATTCTGCATCATTCTCTCCGGCTTGAAGAAACTCGTCCTTTAGTTTATACAGTAAAAGTCGTCGAATCTTGTCCGCATTGATCTTGTACTTCAAGTTGATTTTTCCAAATTTCACAAAAGAATTTTGAAATTCTGAAGGAATAACTTTCATTAACAAAGCAAATTCACCTTCCTTTTCGATCAAAGCAAATGGACTTTTAGTGTCTTCAACAAATTCCAAAAGTAGATCAACATATTCGTTAGTACTCTTGTCAACTTCACCGTCTTCAAGCTTTTCATAAGAATCAAATTTAATCGATTCTTCTACATCTGTTTTCAACAACGCCAACATAGAAACAACTTTTTTTTGAAACTTTTTTGATTTTCTGTTATTTTCTCCAACGGTTCTTCGTCAAAAACTGGTGGCTTACTCCAATCCACTACTGGATCTGGAATAATATTTGATGTGAAAGGCCACTCAATGGTAGCCTCCCTTGTCCTCCCCAATTGGCTGATAATTACCCGCCAAAGGTTTGGTGATAGAAACGTCATCCGACACCTCCTCCTCTTTCGAAAACCGAGGTATAAGAAGACGACGGCGAGGTGGATTCCCCCCAACAGTTAGGGCAGCAATCTGGTCGGCTAGGGCGTCAATCGCGTCCGACACATGCTGTTCTAATTGCTGGAATCGCGCATCTATTCGTGCTTCTCGTGTAGCTTTACTTTGTTCATACACATCTTCAACAACAGCATAACGACCATAACGAACTCCTTGTTGCGCCATGATCCGAAATCGAGCACAGACTCTAATACCAACTGATGCAGGGAGGCGTGTTAAAATAAGAACGCGCAACAAAAACAACCACGAATTTTGTTTGCATCAACCTTGTACTTTAAATTAATCTTTTCAAATCCAATCTCCAAAGAAGAATCTTCGAAAATTAGCAGAGAAAGCTCTAATGTTAGGCAAGAAGCCCACAACTTGTTGATTAGAAAATCATCAATATATGCCCGCCACTAGGATTTGAAGTATCAAAGTATATGGATCCTTTTTGGAGATTTATTGAGGAGTACTGTACAAGAAAGAGCCCGTGGATTTCCATTTATGAGCAAGATGAATTGCCTTTGTCGACAGAACTTGTTTCTTTAATTTTTTAAGATTCTTATTTACAATTTAGCTTCGAAAAAATCAATTTGAAGTACAAGATTGATGCTAACCAGATTAGACGAGTTCAACTATACAACCTCGAGGACGAGTTTCTTCAAGTTGGGGAGAATGATGCAGATTGAAAATTTAATATTACTTACAAATAGTGTTTTAAGTTTTCTTTATTTTGATTTTATTAATTTAACTGATTCAACGAAGCTTATGATTAAGAATGGCGTGAAACGAGGAAAATCACAAACAACCATTGAGCCAGAGATACACTCTCCTTGAACAACCAATTTTGAGTATAAACTCGTTTTCTTTAATTCATAAACAACTCTATTCTGCCATTAGGCTTACAATGATACTTATAGGGCCAAAGTAACCCTAATCCAACTAGGAATCAAATAAAGTAACCCTAATCCAACTAGGAAACAAATAAAGTAACCCTAATCCAACTAGGAATCAAAATACTCTGGAACACTTATTTCTAAAATTGCAAGACTTCCTAACAAAATTAATAAAATCAAAATGAGGAAAACTTAAAACACTATTTGTAAGTAATATTAAATTTTCAATCTGCATCATTCTCCCCAGCTTGAAGAAACTCGTCATCGAGTTTGTATAGTTGAACTCGTCTAATCTGGTCAGCGTCAATCTTGTACTTCAAATTGATTTTTTCGAAGCTAAATTGTAAAAAAGAATCTTCAAAAATTAAAGAAACAAGTTCTGTCAACAAAGGTAATTCATCTTGCTCATAAATGAAAATCCACGGGTTCTTTCTTGTATAGTGCTCCTCAATAAATCTCCAAAAAGGATCCATATACTTTGATACTTCAAATCCTAGTGGCGGGCATACATTGATTTCCTTTTTCCCAAGGTTTAAGACGCCATCGAATGAGTTCAACTCATCAACTTTGTCATGGATAACAATAACCTTCTTCTCAATGCCCAATTTGATGCCCACTTCCATAAATTCATCCTTTACAACATCCTCCACTTTATGAAAGAAAGTTTCCTCCTCATCTGGGTACTCATCAAATTTTGGAGGTGAATCCCAATCAATTTCTGATTGCAACAACGAAGGATTTGTGTCAAAAAAAAGTTTTCGGGACTCTCCTCTAATGCATCGTCTATAAAATCTCCTCTAATGCATCTTCTATCACATCTTTTCTTCCTCCATGGAATTGTTGAAGCCCAATTTTTTTTGGAGTCTCAATCTTCATACTAGACTCACAATCATGAGAGCCGCGGTTGTGAGCCACGACCTCTCGACCCCGCCCCCTTGGCAAGCGATTACCAGCAAAAGGTTTGGAGCATTCGTCACCCGTACCCTCAAACTCCTCCAGAGCGTTAGGGTGAAACGGATGCTGGCGAGGTTGGTATGCAACTTCTAGAGCATCGAGGCGTTGCATAACGGCCCTAATTATCGCCTCTAGTTGTTGTATTCCTTCCTCTATTCGTGCTTCTCGATCAGCGTCATCTTGTTCATAAATTTCGTCAAGAGTGGTAGTCTTTGCTCGCCCCATTCCTCGACCTCCAGCTAGTCCTCCAGCCATAGTCAGGATTGGAACTTGCGCTCTGATACCAACTGATCCAGGGAGACGCCTCCTTTTACGAAATTATTTGCAACGAAACTCACAAACAAGCTTGAACTATAAGCAAGAATATATGGATTGCCCACCTAGGGCGAATTTGGAAGGAAGTCATTCCATTACTTTTTGAATAATATTAATTTTCCATTTTGCATCAAGCATTGTTGAAAACTAAGATTTTTGTAGCAAAAACAAATTTCATATAAGCAACAAGGTTTTTGTACAGAAATAAGCACTAAAGAGACTTCACTGTTAGAAATTCTACCGAAGACCCTATCCAACATTTTTCTTGCAAGTGCTAAATAAATGCAGTAGCATGCTTAATTTGCAAATAAGTGAAAAGGGTCCCATATCCACCTAGTAGTATTAATTATTGCTAGTAAGCATCAACATTACCTATTTGAACCCAAACCTCAACCTTCTCAATTTCATAGAGGTTCTAGTGAGCTCGAACAAAGTTTAGACTTCAGCATTCAGGGCACTACACAAGATCCAATTTTACTAGCGAAATGAAGTATGTAGAAAAGAATATAATCAATCACAAGTAGTGAATGAAGTTAATTTACCATTATATAAAGAAACAATGAGAGAATCTGAGTTGCAAAAGATTTTTGACTCAAAACTCCATGCTAACACAGACTTCTAGATTCAACAGAAAACAGTGAGCAACAATCCGAACTTCTGGTCGCTTTTTTTTTTTTTTTTGTCGGTAGGAGGGTCATTCTTGTCTTGGCAAAAGTGGAGAAACATAAACATAAGACAAAATTTTGACTAAGCAACTAGTCACAAAAAAGTAAGAATCAAGAATTCATCCGGAACCATTTTGAACATCATCAATGGAAAGACCATACCAACACTAATCAAATGCGCAGATTTGAACGATGGTAGCCAGATCACATTATTACAAGATACTAAAGCTAAACTTCTGCTTCCGACCGTTAGTGATTCTAGAAGAAATTAGATTAGGTGAAATGACATGGGAAAAAAATAGAGAGAACAGGCAAATGGAAACTATCGACAAAATTATACAAAAGGTAAAATACAAATTATGAAAAGTCACTGTAAAATTACTCAAGACATTTGATAATCCTCAAAGGACTCGCTATTAATTTGATTCAAAGTATATTTCTACTCTGATTATGGAACCACTTGGGTTGCCCTTTGAAGGCTGTGAAAGTTAGCCTTTAGGGTTTTTATGCAAGAAGAGGACATTTTCCTCAAAACTACAACAATAATGAACGATTTTGGGGGTGGGGAGAGAAGAATATACCTCAACAATCGACGACGGCGTAGATCTGAATGATTTATGAGGAAGAACAACAACAAAGTGAGAAGAACAGGTAGCGGTGTGGAGGAAGGTCGCAGCTCTAGCTTGTCTCTCTGGTTTGTGTGTTGTGTGATGGAAAAAGAAGATAATGTAAACAAAGGGTAGAAAGGAGAGAGAGAAATGAGGGGAAATAAAAAACCAGAAGTAAAAATTGAAAAGTAGGGTTCAGCCTCTTTTGGTTGCTCCGGTTTGATTCGAGGACGGTCTGGTTTTATCATACATGAGTGAGCACGACAATACACTCGATCAACTTGGTCCTGATGGCTAAGTCTTGGGAGATTGTGTATATAAATAAGAAAGAACCAACGGATGGGTAAGTGCCCACAAACAAAGCTGGATCCTTGGTTGAGCAGAGGCCTATGGTCTAGATAGGGGCTAGGACTCTGCGGTCAGGTTAAGTACAAAGAGGACCGCTCCGGTTTGATTTGATAATGGCCGGTGTTATAAAAGATTTGAGGACGTTGACGGTCCGGTTTGATAAAAGAATTTAAGGACTTTGACGATCTAATTTTATAAAAGAATTTGAGGACCTTGACAGTCCGGTTTGATGAAAGAAGTTGAGGACCTTGATGGTCCGATTTGGTAAAAAAGTTTGAGGGCCTAACGGTCCAGTTTTGAAAAGGATTTGGTCCTACAATTAGAAAATCAACTCCTCGTGTCCACAAGGGACGACCGAGAAGTTGAGGGGCTACTGTACATGTGAGTAAAAATTTATTTAAGTGGACGATTATTGAATACAATCAAATAAATAAGTGTTTCATACTAAATTGCAATAAATTAAGCACATAACCTACGTGAACTCATAATATATTCATAGAATCATAACTTACATTGACCTCTAACTTAAACCAATAAAATTTATGATTTGTAACTGAGTTTCCCAAGATAATTCATCTCCTAAAACTCATAAACACGGATTTCAAGATGAGTTATTCTCCTCACACACATCAACTATTTGTAGGAGTTTTAGGACTTTTAGCTAAAAACGAGAAACTCACTTTAAAAGAATATATCAAAGCATTTCCGATTCGCGGGGAGATAACATTACTTCTTTTTTTTTAACATCAAAAGAGAATTTTATTAATCTTCAAATACAAAATACAAAGATTAAAAGGACCCAAATACAAGGCATCAAACCGGAGTAAGAGAAATGCCCTCAAAGGCCAACTCTACATTTCGACAATCACATGCCACCAGGACCCATAGGGACAGAAACTAACCCGAGATTGGCAAGAGACCAATCAAAATTCTACGAATAAGCTTCCTCTTCATCGCCCATAGAATCAAGACCCAAGATCTTGTTTACAGACCAAGTAGCCTGAACCTCATTTAGGTAACACCTGTTGATACCTTCAAATCAAATGGGTAAAGCAGCAGCTGCAACAACAGATCTATACATAACACAATTTTGCTTCTTTCTTCCACCTCTCTTCTTGAGTATAGGAATGCCCAAAATTTCCTCAATCGATTTTTGCTTCCATTTTCCTTTCTCAACATCCTTTTCATCTTTAGCTGAATTGAGGTCTACAATTAACTGAATACCCTCTTCATCTTTAGCTAGAGATAACAATACTAATTATGAGGTGGGTTGGACCAAAAATTTTGAAGGGTCAAAATAATATTTGGTATCGCTTAAAGGGTTTGATATCTTATATTACACAGATAAAAATCTTCTTGGGATCATAATTAATATTGGTTAAAGTCTTATTAAGGGTTGTCTATAGACTATAACTCTATGATGCATGAAAGCGTATTGAAAAAGAAAAAAAGAGAGCGTGCACTAATTAAGGACAATCACAAATAACTTTGAACTAGAGATACTATTCTCTCTAAACAAAATACATGTTCGACCATTACATCATCAAATACATAAGTTTAAGTCCTAAACAAAATACATAATTGGAATTGAAATTTAAATAAATAACAGAGCTTCTAGTTGGGATAAGTGTTCTAAGCTTCTTCTTGCTCTGTCACCTTTTTTCTTCAGAGAAGTAGATCGATCTGTTGATGTGCTGGAAGCTCTTAGAGCATTCTCAGCAGGCTCAACAAAAATTGGGCCAAATTTAACCTTAAAAACACCTTTTATAAATTAACAAGTCACTTTTTCAAAAACTCACAAAATCAGACTCTCTATTCAGGAAGTCAGGAGAGAGAATTGCTTTAACCTGTGAATAGTGCCTCAAAGGATTTACCGAGTTACTATAGCAAAGTTATAACTTTTGCAAATTTACAAAAAAATTGTTGAGTCTGATTTTGGGGATTTTTTTCCCCTTTCACTCAACAACTTAGCCATCAAGGGAATTTGCCTCCCCTGATGAGGATACTCTTAGTGATCATCCATGTTTTGTTAACGTTTAGCCTACACATTTTTCACCAATCAGAGTGAGAATAAAGTTCACCATCATTAAGCGAGGCTGAACAAAATAACACTCGGCTTCATTTCATTTTTTGTTCCTCCTGATGTTTTGTTATTTCAATTAAATAACCCTTGAAATTTTAATTTATGTTATGTTCCTTTTGAACAATTTTTTTTTCTTGTTGATGTGGGTTTATTAATATAATCAATGGTAGAGCCCCACAGTGGGTAGGAATGGTGCAGACAAAAGTTTTCCACACCCAAAGAAAGAAAGGAAAAGAACAGATGAACATTTTGTGGTACTGTCGGAAGTAAAATGAGAAAAAGGAAAAGCTGAAATTTGAAATTGGGTCTCTGAATCAATGTACCATTTACACCACATAACAATGCAGCAGAATCATCATCATATCCTAACCACTGCAATTATTTAGTCCCCCACCTTATACCCACTCCCACAAATTTACATAATAACAAAAGTGGCCCATTTTTCAGAATCCCAAGAAAACCATCACTTTTTTCACCTTTTTTTTCCTCCTCCCTTCCTTGGGGTTGACTGACTGACTATTCCTTCTAAAATCATCTCCTACCCTTTTTTTTTTTCTCTCTCTCTCTCTCTCTTTTCTCTCTCTCTTTTCTCAACTTAAATACACCCAATATTTCTCACGCCAGGACACAAGAGAAAGAGGAAAGAGAAATGGGAGACCTTCATTCCATTGCTTACACCAGCTGCAATCTCCACACCTCTTCCCTAGGCTGGGACTTTCACAACCTTGGAGTTTTCAACGCAGACATGTCTCCTGCTTGTAATACTCTCTCTCTCTCTCTCTCTCTCTCTCTCTCTCTCTCTGCAATGATTTATACTCATTATATATACTGCAAATATATATATATGCTAGCTCGTGTTTAAGCATAAGGGCTTCTGGGTTTTGCAGATATGGAAAGCAGCACTCCACCAATTGTCTCACCTTATGACTCTGATTTCTCCACTGGATACCTACAAGATGCTCTGTTTGAATGCAATGATCGATCTAAACGACGCCGCTTGATGTTGTTCGCCGACCATCATCAATCCAAAGAAACAAAGGACCTTGTTAAAGTAATAATTCAATTACTTCACTACATTTCGAATTTTGTAGGAGTACAAGACTCTGCTTCTTGAGCTTTGATTTTGTTGTGGTTGCATGAGAGACTGAATTTGAAATGTTTGCAGAGTTACTGGGAATTAAACCAGTTAGAGAATTGTTCGGGGAGTTACATGAGCCAGATGATGACCAGCTTCAATGGAATTTCAGGTGAATTTCTTGTCTTTTTTTATGAGTTTTTCGTGTGAAAGTTTATCCATTATTATTCCTTACCAAAACAAAAGTACTAAGTATAATTATGGTATCGCTAATTTGCATGTATTTGTTTTCCTTGATTACAGGGGAGGCTATAAACAGAGCAGTGGACGGAATCAGTAGTGGAGAGAGAATTTTGAGAGAGATGAAAACAGCAGAAGAGGAGATATCAGCTTCTGATCATGAAGCTCTTGATTCTTCGTCTTCTTCTTGTAGGGACTCAATTAACACCAAGCCTGACGAACAAATCTTTTATTCCTTGGACCCCATCCCAATTTCTCCTTCTGGTAAATAATCCCCTTCTCTCTCTCTCTCTCTCTCTCTCTCTCTCTCTTTCCAAGTTTGAGTGTGTGAATAGTTTTGTATACAAAATCACGTGCATAGGGATGAGAGCTCACTCCAAATTTTGAAAAGCCTGTTATTATACTCAACTTGTATGAATTTTTTTCTATTGTATAGCTTGGTCCTTAAATTTAGGTGTATGACTTTCTACCCCTTCCCTAATTAATTAATAAAGTCTCCTATTTCAAATTATATCGGCTGTATGCATAATTGCATGTGGCGGGTAAATAATTTTTTAGGGGCTAGGAAATTTTTATTTTAACTTTGGAGGGGCAAAAAAACATAAATTTATGTCATCAATTTATAATTGGGTAAGTGTACCTGAATTAATTTCGGAGTGAGTCCTGAAATTAGCGACCCGTCAAGCATCTAGTGGTCCCGAGAGTTTTTTTTTTTTCCAGTGAAAATTGAATCTGCAAGCTTGGGAGTTACCTTCGCACGTAGTACTAGTTTCTTGTTTTTTGTTCTAATTAATTGTTGTTTATATATGTTCAGAAGAGGGTGATGATGATGATGACAAGAGAAAGAAGAGTGTGGTGATGAAAAAAGTGGTGTATCCATTTGCACTGGTGAAGCCAGGAGGGGTTGAAGGGGACTTGACGTTAAACGACATAAACGAGAGGATACTAATGCCGCCGACTCGGCCGGTGAGGCACCCCGTCGGAGACTACGCTTGCCGGCCACTGGTGACTTCACCCGACGGGCCGGGGTTATCTGGCAAAGCTGTGGTGGCCTTCACTAAAATCCATACCCAAGGGAGAGGCACAATCACTATTATCAGAACCAAAGGTTGAGAAAAATATTTCAGTCTTTCGTTTCTAGGAATTTTATCATAGTGTTTTTGTAGCTAAGCCCATGCATGGTTGTTTGAAATGTATAGTAAGAGAGAGAGAGAGAGAGAGAGAGAGAGAGAGAGAGAGAGAGAGAGAGAGAGAGAGAGAGAGAGATGTATATACACGTACGATTGTTCACTTATATGTGTACCTTAGAGATTGCAAAACTAGAGTGAAAGTAACGTTGAACGTTGTTTCAGAATTTTGATAATCAAGATTGATGCAGCTTCATTAATTCCATCATCCAAGTCCTATGGGGTCATGAGTTCATACCTGGTTTTGTTCCGGTTTTAATTTGGCCCTCGTTAATGGATATTGAAGATTGGTCTCTTACAAATTAATTGAGAATTGAGATGCATTCAAGCTGATCCACTTTGAGATGTCAAGGAAAAACAAAACTATATTTCAAACAATAAACCAAAATGAATGAGTACTAAAGAATTAAAAACAGAGACTTCAAATCAAAGGCCTCAGAACAACGAATTTGGCTAAATGTGACCATTTTGAATAACGAATAATTTGGCTAAAATGTGACGTGGTTGATGGAATTTTTTTTTTTTTTTTTTGGGTTTATGGTTTAATGTATGTTTGCTTTTCTTGATCCAGCCTGTTACAGTTAATTTTTCTTCTTAGTTATCACAATTGGAGAAAGGAAGTTGTTGATTAATTACATATGCTGAATATATACCTTTTCTCTTAAAGCTAGTACATAAGATTTTAGAGTACTAGTGTTTTTTTCCAAACGGTAGGAGAATACGAAGATAAATTATATCAAACTGGAAACATCAATATGCAGTGTAGAGATTCGTAACAAAGTCCACAATCACTATAATATCCGCCCAATTAAGGGGAGAAATGACTCAGCAAGTAACAAAAAGAATAACACTTACACGCAGGTGGAGAAAGTCGAACTCCTGATCTTCTAGTGAGATGTATGAGTCCTGACTAGTCCCAATTGGTTATGAAATCAAAATCTAGCTAGGGTTGGTACCCTTATTGATAAAGGCACTAAATGATCCATAGGAGATGGTGAGTCTGTCAATTTAAGGATTGATTGGTGGTGTGGTGAAGAGCCTTTGGCTATATAGTACCCCGGCCCTCATGTGAACAATGATACAAGGGTTAAACAAATTATTGACAGGAAAGAGAATTGGGACCTTAATAGCATTTCTCATATTATCTCTGATCAAACCTACAATGATATTCTCAACATCCACTTGAATAGGTACAATATCTATTTTCAATAGCATCTTCCTATGAGCTTTTGAATCACGAGGACAGTGACATCACGGGACGAAAGGCTTCTTATGGTTACTTACATGACAGCCTTCCTACTAATCAACTGCAAGCTAACACAAGAAGATAACCTCAGAAAATTATTGTCCTAGATGTGGTGCTTCCAATGAGAACAGCTCCCATCTTGTAAGAGAGTGTGAGAAAGCCAAAGCAATTTGGTCACTCCTGCCTAATCGCCATTGGAGAGTGGACAAATTTGAATACTCTGTTCAGGATTGGATTACATCCAATCTTAAATGAAGAGGTAAGATAGGTATTGGTTATGATGTATCTCGTAGCACCTTGTTTGCTATTATTCTTTGGCAAATTTGGAAAGATCACAACAAAATGAGTTTTGAAAATATTAATATTGATCCTAACTTCAGCACAAGAAATATCATAACTTATGCCTCTGAAATTACAAATGCATTCAAACCACCACTTCTCAATGGTTATGCAGACACCATTCTAATTACTTGGACTCCCCCTTTGGCAGATGGCGTGAAGTTCAATGCGGATGGCTATGTGTATGCGTCTAACAACAAAGTTAGATTTGGGGGGCTCTTTAAAGATCATTGTGGTCAATAGCTCCTAGGCTACTATGAGAAGCTGTCATGCAATCCTAGCTTAGAGACTGAACTTTGGGCAATCTATCGTGGTCTGACAATCATGCTGAAAAAAGGTTATGCCAATCTCCATCGAATCGGACTCAGCCACGGTAGTCGTCCAATTAACAACAGAAGGCCCCAACATCGACCATCCCAACTTTGCTCTTATCATGGACGCCAAAGCGCTGCTTACTCGTACCACTTCCAACCTCTCCCACATCTTCAAGGAGGCTAACCAAAGCACAGATCGCCTCGCTCACATGGACGCCGAACAATCAGAAAATCTTGTTGTAACTAAAGACTCTCTCCAATCCATCCGGCAATTTGTGCTTGAAGATGAACTAGGTATTGGTAGGCTTAGAGATTAGCATATCGTCTTTAATAGTTGTAATTGATATTTAAATTCTCGTTTCTGCTGTTTTATTGAATCTCCCATTGCAAATAAAAAAATAAAAAAAAAAAAAAATAGAGAAGATATGGGCTCATCTGTTTTTTTCATGTCCTAATTTTCCACTCTACATGAAGCAATGCGTGCGTACGTACCCTCTATTGGTTAGCTTTAATCAGAATAGCAGAATGGGG
This sequence comes from Vaccinium myrtillus, assembly GCA_016920895.1. Lineage (NCBI taxonomy): Eukaryota > Viridiplantae > Streptophyta > Magnoliopsida > Ericales > Ericaceae > Vaccinium > Vaccinium myrtillus. The sequence goes on from CM029279.1 coordinate 17,632,369, forward strand.
AAGCCCCAGCAGATAAGGCCTGCAGACACCACCCTTGATGTTCCAGACTTCCAGTGTACCCTTCCACAGGTTAAGAAATATGGCATTTAAGTTTATAATTTAAAACCCAACACAAACCTGGCCTTTTTCTGTCACAAGTTGTTAGAATTAAATATGACTCAAAAGGTATTTGTCAGTACTAATTTAGGAGTATCATATTTGAACTTAATTAAAAAGCTAATTCGTTAATTAAGCATCTTTTGTCAATCTTATTAGACTAATGTAGGAGTATTTTGTTTTGTTTTGTTTTGTTTTTGGGTGGAGAGTGGAGATTTTTCCAAAGCAGATTTCCAAAGATTTCCCATGCGTCTCATAATAGTGGGATATCGTACGTCTTTTGCTTTTCTTTTGACTGCACAAGAGTGGAAAAACATTAGTGCGCATAACTAAACCAACCCTTGTCCTTCCCTTCCAAAAGACTTCAGTCCATTAGGTGGTATCTATATATTTCTCTTTCTGTATATACAGACATATGCTTTATACATGTGTATGTCTTTTTCTTTCCGAAAGTGCAGGATACATACAGGAAAAAAAAAAAAAAAAACCAGAAAGTAAACATGAAAATGCATTGGACAGCTGAGATTCGTCTGGTGCACCAAACAGATCATCAGTCCGGTGCATTTTCATGTCTCCTTTTCCTGTTTCTTTTTCATGTACTATACTGAATCTCTTTTTCTTTTTATAACTCAGGTATTCAGGTTATCTTACTCATATCTCGATTAATTAAAGTCACAGCAAAAACTCCTTATGGATTGACTCTAAGCTTTATGCATATATTTAGTGAGCCAAAGCCTCATACTGTTTCGATAGAAAATTAAAATGGGGGAGATAGAAGTGTTGGAATATTACGAATAAAATTGGCCATTTTGGAGGGTCTCCTAAGACAACTGAAGAGTACCTTCCAAGTTCGTTGAACCCAAACGTGTGCATGTCAAGAGTCTGCGGTTATAACTACTGATAACCCCTCATGAAGTGAGATTTAAGGCTGCAATTCAATTTGTAGGTTTCATCCTCTATTGCATGTTGCAGCAGCTCAAGGTTCTTGCCTTGTCTTTATAATGTATCTACGTTTTTGGAGAGGATACAACAATTTTGTATTCTACAATTCTCTTCGAGATTATTGTTCTTTGAGAGAGAGACATATATATGCAAGTCCATTTGTCAAGGCAGTCGACAGAGGTGTTTCGGACGGTTTATGGTTATTGCCATTTTATCCTTGGAGGAAAACGTCGGTGAATCCTACAACACCTACGATAGGCGGTGACTCTTTCTTAAGGAGACTGTGGTATCACACAGGACTCGGCCGTTTCGTTTTTCATACCGTTATTTGTATCTTTTTCTTGTACTTTGTAATTTCAAAATCATAAGAACCGTTATAAAATAAAAGAGAATGAACAAGCTAATTGAGATGAAAAAAGTACTTTTTAAGGGTAAAACTGGAAAGTAACATTATTTTGATGAATATTTTTAGGAATGAGACAAATATTTTGAGACATCCTAAAATGAAAAGAAAGACCAGCAATTTAATTTATACAAAACCAAACATAGCTAAAACCCCAAACACACAATGGAATCCCCATACAAAGGGGTGAACACAATGGAATCCCCCTTATTTGGGGAACACTCACAGATTCCACAAAACCAAAAGTCAAGCCATCCAAAGTCTTTAGTCTTCTAACCAAACGACACATCAACTATTACACCCTTTTTTCCAATTTCTTCCCGTGACTAAAACATATCGATTCGTTGAATAAAGTTGATATTTCTTAGTATCAATTTCTTATTTTGTCAAAGACAATATTTTAAGTATTACTTATACTATTATAAGGTTTTTTTGTCAAAGACATATTTAAGTATTACTTATACTATTATAAGGTTTTTTTCCTTGAGTTATATCTACTATTACATACCTTTTACATGTTTCAATGCACTTTTTAAATTTTAACGATTAACGGGACTGATTTTAGAATTTTTCACATACATATAATCACACAGCAAATGTGCCCAAATATATGGGTTATTATATTAGTATTCTTTTCCTGAAGAGAACAACCCCATATATGTAAAGACAAGATTTATCCTAAAGACATTCAATTGGCAGAACATGATACCTTTGTCAAATGAAAAACCGTGCCCAAAATACTAAAGCAAAAGTTCGGCCCAATCATTAGTGTAATATAATGAATAAACACTGGCAGTAATTTTAATTTGTGTATATTTTGCTGTAACCCAAATTCCACAAGGCCTGGGCTGGTATGTGTGTCGTTTTCCTCCTATGTCAAACGAGAGTGGTTGTTGTTTTCCAGAAATTCAAACATCACAGATAACAAGACAATATCCAACATGTGGGACCCCACGAAAGACACATTTTGTTAACATTCTCTCAATTATCCACATAATACTGTTTGACTTGTTATGATAAATCAAAGTAGTACTATATTGAACAAATAAACTTTAGTACATGGTAATCCTTAAAAAAAAAAAAAAAAAAAAATCTAAAGTACATGTATTGTAGCATCCTACAAAAATAACTTGGTTTATTAAAATTTAATCATGATAAACAATGCAGTTTTTTTTAATAATCGGATGTCCGGGTCAGCTTGTGTGCACCTCAACTTATTTGGTGGCCCTGGAGGTAACAACCGGGCATAACCCTCAAGGACCCCAAGAGTTTGGCAAGGGGAATCAACCTGAGACCTTAGGTGAGAGCATCTCCACTCTTTACCCAAATTTTTACTCAAATTTGAGTAAAAACTTGATTTGATAGGACTCCTTCCAACCCTTACTCAAATTGAACGGTGAATATTTAATCCACACCATTGAATGACAAAAGGGTAAATAAAAGTGCAAAAAAAAAGAGCCTTGAAAATTTGGTTCTAGATTTGGTAATGAGCAAATTTGGTGAAACATTTGAGTAAAACCAAATTTGGTGAAGGGTTTGATGAAGGAGTGGAGTGTGTTATTTGATGTTTTTTTACTCAAATTTGAATTTGGTGAAAAATTTGATAGGGTGGAGATGCTTTAAATCTGAAGGCAAGACCACTTTGTCAACCGCTTGATATAAACAATCCAATTTATAAAGAATCATTTAAAGGACACCAATTCTTGAAATGTTTTCACCCACCAATCATTTAATGATGACAACCTACTGGGCTAATTTTAGAATGGGCAATTTTGGCTTGACAGTGTGCATAAATCTATGGCTTGACAAAATTAATGTATGGCTTGACAAAATTAATGTTTTTAGTAATCCTTACAAAACCACCAATGGTGGTATTAGTTAATTAAGGGCAGACCAACTCTTGGAATGGGAACTTGTCATATAGTTGTAAAGCAAACACTTTTGGCATGTGCAGTGTCCAACTTTATGGTTGAAATATTTGTGGGGTTAATGCAGATTAGGTTTTGTCTGTTTCCAACAATGATTAGCTTTTGTGGGTGGTGAAGAAGCTTTTTTATCTTTATGTGGCATGCACTTTTTTTTTTTTTTTTTGGTTTTAAATAATGTAAGAAGGTAGGGATAGTGGGAAATTAATGTGATATTTTGTCATTTGGTGTATCCTCTTTTACATTTTTAAAGATGCATTAAAACACCAAGATAACAGGAGGTATCTTGCTTTTATATGATACAAACTGATGATAGGATATCCTATCGAGTCCTGCTAGATGTACACCATTTTGGTGTACACCAATTGAACACCACCTTTGTAGGATCCATTTTGGGGTCCCACACAAATAATCGGATCCGCTCAATATTCTTAAAACACTTTTTTTAGGGTCCCTGAAAAAAATCAACTGATTTTAACATCGGTAAGGTCTCGATCGATTCTGCGCCCAATTTACTGACAGGAAACTGGGGGGCGCAGAATCAATCGAGGCCTTACCGATGTTAAAATCAATTTTTTTTTCCAGAGACTCTTAAAAAAGCGTTTTAAGAATATTGAGCGGCTCCGATTATTCGTACGGGACCCGAAATGGGTTCCACAAAGGTGGTGTACAATTGGTGTACACCAAAATGGTGTACCCATAGGTTTTTCCGATATATATTTACAAAAAAAAAAAAAAAAAACTGATGGTAGGACTTTTTCTTTATTTTATCTTCACAAGCTGCTTCTTCTTCTTTTTTCCTTTTTCTTTTTAATCTTTTGCTTTTCTTTAGGGAAAAATAAACCATCTCAACCTTTAGTATGGGCATATAGAACTACAATATGTTGGTCTCAAAAGGCCCAAATAGGTTATATTTAGTTCTTTATTTTGTTATATCACTTAAAAATAAGATATCATCAAATTTATCTACGTCTACTACTTGCTACAATACCTCCTCTTTCTACGGGTTACATGTATGTATTTAATTATTAATACAAGAGATATGCTAGAAACATAATTTTAGAAAATAATTTCGGAGACTGTTATTGGGCTCACAACTATTCATCTTGTTGGAGCTTATACACATCAAAAGACTCGGGACACAATTGTATCCGAATAGTGTTCCTAAACATTTTGTTCACATACTAAGGGTTGTTCTATTAAGAGAGTTTTTTAAATAAAATGATTTTTCACAATTTTTTATTTGATGTACTGTGAGAGAATGACGGTGTTAATTTTAAGAAAAATTTAATTTTTATTTATGGAACAACACCCTTAAATAGAAATGAATAGAATTCCCTTGAAAGAAGAGAGAATATGTGCTTCTCCTGCTTTTGCTTTTCCAAATCCCAAATAAGTGAGAATTAGATTCCTGTTTTGTCTTCACATTGTCCTTGGGATTTTCTCACTTTCTGGAAGAGAAAAATCTTCAAATAGAAATACTATTTAAACCACGGGATAGAAAACGTCAGAAGTGTCTTTATCTGATGTCACATCCAGTGTCGATGGATAATCCTACGCGTACAGAGGTTTAGGACCAGAAAATGTACCGATCTGCTTTGGGGACCCACTTTTGGGTCCCAATTTTGATTGAAACGGTGGGACTTTGGTTTACACACTTTTAACCGTCCGATTGAGCTGAAATTTTGTGGGGGCCCTCGGAAATTGTTTTTAAGAATAATGAACGGTTCGGATCGCTCATGTAAGACCCAAAAGTGGGTCCCCCAAGCAGATCGCTACATTTTCTGGTCCTAAACCTCTGTACCCCTATCACGATCAGTGTCGATAGAATGGGTTAGGTCCCAAATTTAGTTTGGGCCCAACTTGCCAGCCATCAAACAAAAAGGTCCGACCGGGTAATGGGCCCAAATAGATTTCAATATCGCCCCCAAACGTGTCCCCAGTCCTTTTTAATGGGCCCAGATAAAACTCAATATGGCCCCTAAAAGTGTCCCCAGTCCTTATACTTTATCATTAATTTTTTTTGGTGATATTGAGCATACTTTTACAATTTATAACTTGGATCTTTTTCTATGTAGGTTACCAAGAATCAAACAACTTCACAAAATTGAATTTGTTATATTCGAAATTGCCGGTCCAGCCCAGCCCAGCCCAGCCAAACCCTGTGTCTTGTTGGAGAATAGTAAAATCGAGCCTGGTTTTTTTTTTTTATATACAAAATATCAAAGAACTGCAGGCCTTTTTTGGTTTGTTTAACGGGACTTGCCCACCTTCAAAGTTACTGGGCTAGGGCCCAAATTGGAATTTGCAATCCATGTTCTCTTTTAAGTGCATTCGTTGTCATGGCCCACTTTTAACAATTGCCACAAGCACAGCTTTAGATCTTAGTTGAGAATTGACATAAGACTGCATGTTGTTGAAAATTATCAGGATATATACAATAAAGCCCAATATATTTCACCTCCGCGTACGGAGGAGAAAATCAATCTTCACACAGACACGAAAACATAAACCAATAAAAGGGTAAAAACACTCAGAAGGACTGAAATAAAAGATATTTACGTCTTCACTAGCAACTTGATTAAAAACTCTAAAAATGTCTTGCTCGAATTGATTTCCTATTTATTTCTAGTTGAAATTTATTCAATTTTTGTAGTATGTTAGGGTAGTGTGGGTCTTATGCTAGTAGTAAGCCAAATTATGAGTCCTACTTTGAAGGTTATAGGCTCTAGTTAGTTGTCAACTTTTGTGTGTACATATAGGCAATGTGAAGGAATAATGAACTAGGAATGAACTACAGCAGGCTATTATTTTGTTAAATTTAGTGAAAGAGGTCAAGTTTTTCCTTGGAAATAGGACTCTTCTTTCAAGTTATGCAGTTTCAAATTATAATTCTCAAGAGGGTTTGTAGTATCATTCTTCACTCTCGGCAACCAGGGCGGACCGAGGGGCTGCATGCGGGGCTCGGGTCCTGCACACCTCTCAATTATCTCTTTATTGGTATAATATTTTAGGTTCTGTTTGTACAAACTATGAAGGATTGTACTCTCAAAATTGTTATGCCAGTATATAAGAATGTATTTTATTGTTAATTTAGGAATACATGTGATTCGGTCCCCCCGCATTATGGTGCCATAACCTCCATCTGTTGATCTAAGCTAAATTTTAATCAAAGACCAAATTTAAAAAGATGATAATTGAAAGAGGACAAGAAGGCGTTCACGGCACATCCCACATCAAGTCGACACCATTCGTCTCGGTCGATGACTGTCCAAAATATGTATTGACATTGTTATTGGTCGACAATAATCGCTCACATCAATCACTAAGGAAAAGAGAAGAATGAAGGGATTGCCGGAGAGACGGAGACAAAGAAATTGAGGAGCAATGGAGATCGAGGAATGAGATTCGAGGGGGAAGGTGGAATATAATTTTATTCTCTCATTAAAAAAGTAGTAAGGGTAACGTTCACCCTCACTTAATGAAAGTGAACAAAATCGCACTTGGGAAGTGGGTGGGCAGTTGCTGCAAAACAACGAAATTCTAATGCCTCTTGCAAAACACAACAAAATTGAGATTTTTAGCCTTTCTAAAGAGCAAAATTGGATTAAAAGGGAGTAATCAAGTCAATTTTGTTAATATTTGGAGGGTCTTAACCTTTCTAAAGAGCAAAAATTCCTTCCGGACAAAGCAATTGTATTTTACTTCCAATATACATATAGTAACGGCCTCCTCTTATTTTCATCGAGGCCAGTGCCACCATTTAGGCTCATCATCGGCCCAACGTTAATAATCAGCCGCCCCGTTTGGCGACCGGAGATGATTTTGGGTGGATTTGTAATGAGGGTGGATTTGAAGGTGGATTTGTAATGAGGGTGGATTTGAAGGTGGATTTGTAATGAGGGTGACCCCACCTCATAAGAATGGTGGTTTTGTTAGTGAGGTGTTTGGATGTTTTTTTGAGAAGGGGCATTTGTAGGGTGAATATGATAGGATTAGAGGGAAAATGACTAAATTGTCCCCGTTTTATTGTTTTAATAAACAAAATAAATTAATTTCATTATAAATAGAATAAATACATAATAATTATAATTAATACATGAACATATTTAAACAATATATTAGAACTTGAAAAAATATTTCTGAATGAAAAATTAAAAAAATTAATTAGGTAGTAGCCCAAATAGACATGAAGAAATTAATTAGGATAAAAAAAAATGAAAATAAAGGAGAAATGGGCCCAAACTAACTAACGGATGGAAAGCCGGATGGGTGGCCGGCTGACTGGCCGGTTCACCGGAAAACTCCATTTTTCCCCTGCAAAACTCCATTTTCGGTCGGAGAACACCTTTTTTTTCAGGGAAAACTCCATTTTTCATCGGGAAACTCCATTTTTTTCGATTCCAAGCTCCATTTTTGACGATTTCAGCGACAAGCTCTCTCTCTTCTCTTCCTCTTCTCTGTTCTCGATTGAAACCCAGAACCACGTATTCGTGTAAAACCCTCCAAATCACCCGGATTTGAAGGGGTAAAATAGGTACGAAAAACACAAATCCGCCCTCGTTAGCTAACGATAGGGTGAGGGCTGTGTTGGCAAATCCGGGTGAAGCCGGATTTGCACTCCAAACAGTAAAAATAGTCGGGGCGGAGTTGCGGACGAAATTGTAGTGCCAAACGCCGGTTTGGAGTGGGCCCAGGATTACAAATCCGGGCGACCCCCAAATCCGGGTGCTACTCCGGTCGCCAAACAGGGCGAGCAAGTCTTACTATGTTGACTTGTAATGAGGAAGGCCAACGACGTAGTTCCGAGATACCTTCCCCGAGACCCTTGTAATTCTCAAAAATATTTTTGTTTTTGATAACCGAACGTTCGGGTCAGTTTGTGCGCACCTCGACTAATTCCGGGGCCCTAGAAGTAACGTCTGGGAATAACCCAAGTAATCGTCAAATTAATTAAATGAACTGTGCCGTTTTCCGCAAAAATCTCCAAAACGTGATAGTTAAACCAAAGTTAAATCCCCGAATACAAATATGAACAGAACATAATGAAGAATATCAAATATGTAGGGAAATAAGAGAACCTATATAAACTGAAGCAAGACGCATACATTCCTTTTTTTTTTATCGAAAAAGAATTTTATAAAGGAAACTCGATAAGGCTACATCTAGAAAAGGGAGACATCCACCCAAGGTTGAACCAAAGAAAAAAGGAGGGGAAAGAAGAAAACATCAAAATCACATCAAAAGGCGCCTAACTCAAAACTGCCACAAAAACCCCTGAAAAGCTACCCCTACACTGCCATTTGGCGCTTACAGCACAACCCTAAGCCGCAAAAGCGCAAACAAACAAAACAAGCCTGAAACAAACCCAAGCCGCCTCCACCAAAAACCAAAAGACTCCAATTCCTCATCGGAGAAACTCGTACATTCCTTTCTAACATCAGTCGATAGTATCGATACAAGTTGCAAAAAACATAACTTAGAGAGAAGGTAGTACATCGAGCAACTGAAATTGGCAAACAGTGAATAGACAAAAAAAAAAAAAAAAAAAAAAGGAAATTAAATATCACGGAACAGCAGAAAGAAAATAATTTGCAAATTCTAATTCTTACCTAAGAATAGCAATATTCACATCCAATATAATTTGGTCACAAATTATTCACATGTGTCATGACAC